>OY757191.1:4407197-4817197 GCA_963583895.1 Melanophora roralis
AATACAT
Source organism: Melanophora roralis (assembly GCA_963583895.1). Taxonomy (NCBI): domain Eukaryota; kingdom Metazoa; phylum Arthropoda; class Insecta; order Diptera; family Rhinophoridae; genus Melanophora; species Melanophora roralis. The sequence goes on from OY757191.1 coordinate 4,407,205, forward strand.
AAATTGTCTAAAGTTGTATTTTAAGAACACCAAGCATCAGCCGTTTAGTCATCTATTTGCATTAAGAGACAAGCAAGCAGACAAATATGCATTTTTTTAAAATCGGTCTCGCATAAGTGTTGGTGTTTAAGAAAATTGCACTAAAATTTATGAGTGCGCAGTAGCAAAATACTTAAAAATCAAAGGAAAAAATTTTAAAAGTTTGATATCATAAATAAATCCTAAGTTAGAGTAACAAATTTATGACAAATTTAGGTAATAAATTTTGTTTTTAATATCATTAAGATGATAATGAAAATAATACTTAATTACGACTATTAACACTAACATTAAAAGAAGCAAAAATTTCTGGAAAACAAATAATATATCTTTAAATATTTTTTAATGAAGGCGTGCTGTTTTCTTAATGTTAATAATTTGTGTGGTCTGAATGATGGTGATGATGGTTTCTGTCATATTTCTAGGTGTCTCGTGTCAAAGATTACGATTACAAATGGTTTTTATTTCCGTTTTAATTTACGCAGAGTTTTTAGGTTTTCTATGTTAATATTTCTACAAGAAATATTATTATGATTAACATGACACATAATTAAGATTTTTATTTTGATAAGCTTTATGCCCACTTTTATGAAAAGATGCGCGAGCGGTATGTTAATTTGGTCGTATCGTTAATAAAACAAACGTTTAAGACCTCATTAAGTATATGTTTTTTTTATTCCATTAATAAATCTAAGACTAGTGACTTTTTTAAGGCAGAAATGCTTCTAACTCCGTCTGTGGAAAATAATTTAGAGCTTGAGCTCAAAACGGTTTAAGAAGAAGGGAGTTTCCAAAAAATGTTTAGTTTTTCCTATATGAAACCGGTTGAGCAAAAATATTTATAAATTCTAAAATAACATTATGTTGGACCGATGCATTTTTTTAATATTTATAAAACTTTAAAACAAAATTGTAGTCGGTTTTTTTTTAAATATTACATTTTAAATCAAAATTCATTTCCCAAAATAATTGGGGGTATTCAAATGGTATGCTATCAAGTCATATTGTCTTAAAGTTTCAATATTTTACAATAGTTTGAAAAAATTGTTGCCGTTGACATAATTATCAAGTCGCAGTCACTAATTTAAAAATATTTTTGAAATCATTTATTTTTCTGCTTTCTTCAGCAGCTGATTTAAATTAAAAATAGCACACTTAATTATAAGCGGATGCTCACAACAGTAGTATTTTTTTATTATGACATACGACTTTATGACTACCTTGTGAATACCCTAAATATTTTTTTTTATTTTTTATTAAAATATTTAAAGATTTAAGAAGTACTTAAGTTGACTTCTGCTTGCAGGCAATTCTGACTTTCGATTATTGGATTTTTATATTTTTATATTCATATTATTATTGGAGTCAAAATTTGTTTTAATACCGAAATGCATATGGCATTTTTGAAGGTTAACGTGATATCCAGATTAAGGCGTTCTGTGAGAAGAGATTTTTGTTTAAAATATACCTATAAAAATAATGTGTTATCCAGGGTTTATTATTATAATTGAACTTAAAAGGTTATTCATATTCTATCGGTTTAAGTAAATTGTTTTTTTTTACGATGAAGGCTGGTATAGGTGATGTAATTTCTACATAATGGTATTAAGTGCAGTTGAGTACGGATTTTTTTTTAACTCAAGTACGATTACTTACCTTTAGCCAAATTTAAGCCAAAAAGGATTGATTTAAGTTTGAAACCGGATTGATTTAAGCCATTTATTCAAAAGTCAAAACTCATTTTCTTGATCTACGGAGCTTAATTAAAGAAAAGTAGTTTTATTTATATATATAAAAGTATTATTAATTTTGATTAAATATTATAATTATTATAAAATATTGTTTATTTGCAAAATTTGTTTTCTGAACTTTCCGTAATCGGGATTTGAACCTCAGACTTTTCGCAATGCAACACCATCGCGCTACCATAAAATATTTATAAAATCAACAAGGTTTTTGTGTTTGATTTTTTGAGGTGGTCCCGGCTAACATGATTAAGAAAATCTAAGTATGATGTTGGATAAATTAAGGATTAAAATTCTTGAGTTTTGAACGTGCTTTTTTATTTTTGTGTATATTTTAAAATATAAATAGACTAGAAATATTCCTCCTATATAAAGAGCTTATAAAAATTTACTACAGTAAGTTGTTTGTTGGGTATAAAAAATTCGACATTGCCGAAAATAGCGCTCTTAATTGTTTTATTTAGAAAAAGTAATTATTAAGTTGTTATTAAAATAACTATAAAAATTAAGTGCAGTTGTGTCTACGTATTATAATGCCAACAACAAGTAATTACAAATAAATAATTATATTTAAAGCCAACCTCTAAAACAACCACGCCAAACTTAAAAATATTTATACAATTTTTTTTCTGTTACTAGTGTCAACACCTCTTCTTCTTCTTCTCATCGAGGTGCATGACTAAGCCAATGTTTGAAATAACCTTGATAACAATTTTTGTTTAAATAAAATATCATTTGCCGTCAGTTTAAGCCACCTTAACACTTTAAAATACATATACCTTTACAAGTACAAGTGCACAAAATAAATGCAGGTTATAAACCATTTATTTGAACTTTATAGAATGTCGTATTTTTGAAAATTGTAAACCTTATTTTTGTTATATTAAATAAGTTTAATTAAATTAAAAATATCTTTTAATTACAGATTGTTTTCTTAGTAAAGCTTTGTATGTATATGAACCGTATATTATTTTTAAACAGTATATACTCGCCGAAAGGTATATCCCAGTTGACCAAATTGCAATATGCTCTAGGCTTTATAGATCATGGCAACATAAATTGTTTTTGGTACAGATTTCTAGACAAATTTAATAGACTAATGACAGGGTGAGTGATATTATTGCCCTTTTTGTTTTTTGTTGCTAGCTGGACGATAAAATTTCTTTAATAGTTTGTTTGACACTTTAGTAATAAAAAAAAATATGACAGCCATTTACATTAAAGAGTTTATTTTATGTAAATGTTGCCCGCGTCCGTAGGGAGTTACTCTGGAGTTCTAATTTTGTCATAATTTTTCCAGCAATTCGGGTGTTATCTCACCAGGAGCAGCTATTATGACGTCTTTATGGAATCGGATTGTGGATAGCTTGATTTTGTATACGACAGACTTAATGTGTTGTCATACAAAAGAGTCAAGTAGAGTAAATTCGCATGATCTGGGTGGGCAACGGACTGCGGTAATGTAAAATAATTTCATTAGCCCACAAAACACAAGAAATAATGTATCTTTCGGGATGTGTTTAAAGATTTTAAACTGCCACTTCATACACCAAACTCGACGGCTTCAGCAACTCTGTTTGTTGATGCATCTTTAAGCTAAAAATCGACTTCTTTGCTAAAGAAATTCTTTTCCAAAAAACACCTTTCTTACAAAGCATGAAGATCGATATTAAAATTGAAAATTACACCCTTTTTTATTAATTTATTACTTTCCAACCTAATTGTGAGAAGGATAAAAGATCTTGAGCAGCCGAGCATAACTTAACTAACCTTAAATCTCCTCTGTTCAGTTTTTTTATATATTTTCATACTAAAACTTGATTCACTCTATTTGAGTATTCAATTTGTTAAAAAAATTTAAAAGAAAATTTTCATTACAATTCAATTTGATTGTAACAATTGTAACATATGTGTATTTAGGTTAAACTGAAATATTTTCACAAACTGCCAGAAATTATCAGAAAAGGAAAAAAATTAATGCTAATATCCGACGGAATTGCATTGTTATCGAGACATAAGTAAAAAAAACTTTACAAGATTAACACGTAATATTTTATCTTTAAGTAATAAATATGTAGTTGTTATTGTAGGTGTGTTTTTTTAATGAATAAAGATGGTTACTTGGCCAAACGTGCTTAAAAATGCAAAAAAATATTGGAAGAATTTTTTTTAAACATTTTTTCATTCAATTTAAAAAACTACTGGTTTAAAATTATCTATAATCACGTTAAAGTTTATAATTCTTACCTAAAATATTTATGTGTGTGAAGTGGGGCACAAAGCGGAAGTAGAGTGAACAACTAAAATGAGGGTGTTTTTTTTTGGAATAAGATTAAACAACTTCTTAGGCGGAAATAAATCAAACTAACTTTTTTTAAACTTTGACAACATAAAATCAACCATTTCCTAGTTATAAATTTCTTTTTGTTAGATATAAATTATAAAGTCTGGTTTTTATTAGATCTTTTAGGAATTTGAAACTAAAAGTGTTGGCTTGAGAATTTCTTTTTGAAAACGTGAAAAATATTTCTATTTTATCAATTTCTATTTATTTTAGCAAAAATTAGGCAGAAGCTGCTTTAGACTTTATAATTGTTGTTTATTTTTGGCAATCGATAAATCTGTCACTTTCAAAACTAAAAATAATAATATATGTACGTTTACAATAACAACTTAAGCGATTTTAGCTTTTTTTTGTAAATTTTTTAACGTTTTTTTTATTGCAAGTGAAGGGATCATCATTTTTGCATTTTGCACAATTGCAACAACAGCATAAGATGGCTTGATTATGTAAAAGTAATCGAAAAACAAAAAAGAACAGCATTAGCGTTAAGTACATTTTCAATTAAAGGCTGTCTATCTGACTGTCTGCGAATGTTAAGTGATAAAATGTCTTTAAGTAGATTTATGTGTGATTAGGTCACGACAAAATGCAGTTTTCCATTTTTCTACATTGTTTTAAATTTTTTAAATCCATTCCATTTATATACATTTAAATTAACACACACTCTTACTAACCAACTAAGTCATTAGCTTGGAAATACATATATTACTTACCCACTAGCACATTGAAGGGGATTAAGAAAATTAATGGTAAAACTTTTGAATTCAATTTAACTAAAACTAAAACAAAGGAAACAAATAGTTAAGTGGTAATTTGTTAAGGTATTAAGCTAGAAATTTGAGATTATTATATAGAAAAAAGGCAAAATAGAGCATGTATAAATATTGCAGAATATATGACAAATTAAAGCATTTTAAAAAATTCAAGAACATCATAAGGACTCCTATGATTCTTACAATAACTAAGAAGAGCAATTATGTATTAAGGATCTGTGTTTTTAATTGATGAGATTTGCTTATAAGCTCTTCTTTTAAAGAAACATTTATATTGTCATAAAAAAAGATTAATTGAGAGTTTCTTATTAACCAAAACTAAAGGTGACTTTTATGAGTTGTTTAACATATTTTCGTGTAAACGGTTGCGGTCAATAATGCAGTTTCTTCGCAAAATTTGGTGGGGCAATCTCAACCCTCTTAAAACTGGCTTGGTTCGCATATCAAAAAATTAGTTTAAGCCAATTTTATAAAAATTCCACCAATAGTTCATTCCCAGCCTGACAGATTCTGCTGAGATTTTTAAAGTGAAAAAGCCTGAGTACTTAAGCTGTTGAACGTTTTGAGCACGATGCCAAAAATCGAATGGGACACTTGAAAATTGCGGATCCACTGGGCTTTGTGTTTCAATCGTCGGGGTCGTTATTCTAAAGAGGAGTCAGTAGGCAAATCAAACATGAGATGCTGACCATTATTGGACTCTAAGCAGGAAGATATTGAAAAAAAAACTGTGGAGTATATCATTATATTTAAGAACAATCTCAGGAATAAGTCAGTTAAATGGTTTTATTGGACTAAACCATGGTAAATTCCAGAATAATTCATCGCTTGTTAAGAGTGATGCCAGATTGTTATTTAGGTGGTATACTGAACATTTCCACCAATTTTTAATTTACAATACTAACACGAAACAGTGCATATCAGACTGGGACTGTAAAAATTATAAAATATTTTTTTCGCATAATATTTATAAATTTCTTAACTTCAATTTATTTATGCAAAAAATGCTTTTTGTTTAATTTTTTTCTCAAAAATTGGGTGCAAGGGTGTCTGATGAACCAGCACCAACTATTTTGTTTATTCACATATCCATTCAAATGAAAAATCATTATGATTTTTTCATGAAAATTGGTTTACCGAAAATTTTTCCATAATAAATTTGCCAGGTCTCTACTTCATACCTGCCAAATGTGAACTGTCAAGACTAATGTTTACCAAAATGGTGGCAAAACAAAGTAGTATACCTTGCTTGCGGAATAACTTAATAAAAATTTATATTTTGAGCTTTCACAAATTTCCAAAATTCATTTCAAGCCCTATGAATTCAAATTATTATAAGGTAAAGAAAAACTTTCAAATAAAAATTAATAGTGTAAAAAATAGAAATTTAATTGCTACCTCCTGATTTCTATACTTTTGGCTAGAAACTAGAAATTTCTTTAAATTTATGAAAGTTATTTAATATTACACTCCAATAGAAAAATAAAAATATATAAAAGTTATTTAATTATCCCACAATTTGTAATAGCATATCATTACCAAGTTTCTGCATGAATGAAAACTACTATCAAATATATACATTTTTTTGTTTCTGTTTTTAGTTGGTCACATTAAAGTTTAATATCTTAATGCAAGTTCTAAATATGATCTCCTTTACAAATAAAGTTTAATTTTTAAGCTACCACATGCTATAACGTTACTAAATACGTCACACTGCACTTATTACTTACGTTGAGGTGAGTAAGCAAAGAAACCAACCAGTTTTCCTTCTCTCACTTAATCTCTGGCACATATGGTTTTTAAAAAAAAACTTTTTATTAACTCTTTTTTCAGTTGTGGCTTAAACTGTGGCTTGTGTTTTGTTATTGTTGTTTAGCTGTTGTTATTTTATTTTGGCTGTTGTGCTTAAGACAATTTGGTCTTTTAGCTTTCAGTGTAAACCACCTTGAGTTAGTCTGTCGTTTTAAGTGTTTATGAAACGTGGTCGGTGTATACATTAACGGCTTATCCAAAGAGCTAAAAAAATATTAAATTTTTTTTAAAGCAGTGAGTGATAAATCGTGCGATTTTTAGTGCAATAATTATTTTTTTTTGCAACTTTTTTCAATAAAAAAGCAAAACAAAAAAAAATATATAAAAAAAATATTTTTAAAATTTTAAATAATTTATATTATATATAACTAGTCTTGTATGTGTAAAGTTTATGACCATAATGTATATACATAAGCATAAAAAAGTAAAAAACAATTGCACATAAATAAATAAACAAATAAATGATTTTTGTGTCTAATTAAAATGCAAGCAACGTATATTTGCATTTCTCTTTAGTAGACATAATACCAAAACGATTTCTTTTTTTCAAAAAAAAAATATTTAAATTTTTATTCGAAAATAATTATAAAATAATAATGAGAATGAGTGTTATACATATAAAAAAAGTATTTGTGTTTTTGTATTTATACTTACATTTTTCTTTTCCATAAAATTCGTAAATATTCAAACAAAATTGAAGCAAACAAAATTTTTGCTTTAAGCATAAAAATTAAGTTGCTTTTAGCAAAAAGAAAAAAATCGACCATATGTTACATTAATACAAAATAAAAAAAAAAAACAACAAAACAGCAAACTCATATAATTTTTTAAATTCATATTTATTGCTTAACACATTAAGCTTTTAGCAATATTTTAAAATATATAAGAAAACAAATTAATAATCAAATGCATTCCTGCATTCAACCTATAAAATCAAATATTTTTAAATATTGAGCAATATTAAAAAAAATAATAATAATTAAACAATTTAATTATAATACTGGTCTGCTTATGAAGTAGCATTTGCAACTGTGTTTGTAAATATGTGCATGTGTGTATGCTTTAACAAATTGTGACGCTGTATTGGTTAGAAAGGATTTACTACTTGATCTAATTTCATTGCTTGAAATGTGCATAATTAAATAAAGTTGCAAATAATTACAAGCAACGAATAATGAAAAAAAATATATGTAAAGTATTTTATAAAAAAAAGAAAAAAGCTGTTTAAAATTAAAAATATAATAATATTTATGGCAAAATGGAATGTTGTCATGCCCTAAAGCAAATTGTCTTATTGTCTTATTTTTTTTAAATTATAGAATGGTTTAAAACTTAGCTTTTCTTTGAAAGAATTTTTTTTGAAAACATTACAATAAGATAGATAATACATCTAGACCTGTCAGATATGTCGATTTTATGCCAAACATGGGAAATTTAGATAGAAATTTAGAATTGGTGACATTGCAATGTTGTTAGCAATATTTTTTTAACAAATTGGGAAATTTCAAATGGTAAAATGCCAATGAAGTTTTAATGTCAATTATTTAATATAACACATTTAGGGGATTTACAAGGTGTCCTATTATGTCCTATTATTATATTGTAATAAAATATCACAATGTTTTTGTTGTCGTTCAAACAAATATAGTTCTTAAGAAATACTTCGTCGTTTAATATGCTTTTTAAATTGTCACAACAATTCCAAATACACCTGCGCTGAGTGTCCAGTAGTTGGTTAAGGTTTTTAAGCCACTGTGAAATTGTATAACAATATGACAATAGGACAAATAGAACATCTTGTGAATCCCCTAATTGTAATAATAGTAAAAACAGGCATCGTAATATTTATGACAAAAATATAAGTTTAAAAAAAATGTTTTTTGTTTTCTGCCAAGAAATAATAATTATGTTTCTATTTTCATTTTTTTATCAAAAATAATAATTGCTTTTTAAATTTTTCTAAAGAAAATAATTATATTTTTTTTAAATAATTTAAGAATATAACAAGTAATTCTGAAAAAATATTTTTTCTTGTTAACAAAAATAGAATTCAAAACATAATAATTAATTTTTGAAAAATTATAAAAATAAAAAACGAAAAGACACTTTATTTTCCAAAAATCTACCCAGCAAAGTTTGGTTGAATTTGAGAAATAAGTACTCATTACTTCATAGGTTACAAGGTTATGAGGTCGCTTCAACAGAAAAACTACCTTTAAGTAAGGGCGTTAATAATAACAATTGTAGGCATATAAGTAAAAATAAGATTATGAAACAGGCTTAAAAGATTATTTTCGTTTTAAAAACCTTAAATTTTTATTTATTTTGTTCAGTTAATCATTGGTAACTGGTTATTCGATTGATTTTTTAAGCACATTTAGATGTTGGGGTCGTGAAATTTGGGAAACTCAAACAAAAATAACTAGTTTTTCGGCCAAAAGGTAACTAGTGCTTGTTTATCTCCAATATTATTTGCTAATTTACCAGGTAAGCAAAGGTTTTGCTGGGTATTTAAATAACATCAGTCGGGTGTATTTCATTTAATATTTCAATGTTTGTTTTTACATGAATTTTTCCTGTTAGTTCGATGATCTCAGTAAACATATTCCTATATATTATGTGTTTAAGTAGTATTTCTATAATTTCGAACTCCAAATTCGCAGTTTCTCCTTTATTTCAATAAAAAATAAATAATATATAAATTTTTCAAAGCAAAGCTATAAATTTTTTTTCGTTAAAAACCTAATAAAGTCTTAATAAAAACTTTAATAGAAAACACACTGAAAAACTAACGTGAGAACGAAAATTTTTTTTTTATATCCACCCCACATACCTAGTATTGGTATTATGCGATTTTTCAAATATTTATGGTGCCCAAAAACTGATGTCTCAGACCAAATTATCAATTAAACCGATCCACCCAGATGATTAGATGACCAATAATTTTTCTAGTCCAAGTAAATGTTGAAGAAAGTTTGTTTAAATTTAGTGCAGATAGGATTTTTTTAATGAAGACCAAGTTATTTGAAAAAAGTGACAATAAGTATGTTAGTATGCATATTCATTATACAAACGACTTCGCAGAACAGTCTCTATCAACAATAACTATCTTAAATATTAAGCTGTTTTTTATATTTTCAAGACTTTGATCTATAAAATGTAAAATCTAATAATTTGATGGTGATTGGTTTATAATTCACCATAACTCACATTAAAGTCTTACTCCCATTAATCCAATTTAACTGCACAAGCTGTAAAGCGATAATAAGTAGTAGATTTTGTAAAAATTTGTCTGTTGTTGAATCTACCTCCCTTAGAAGGCTTCTCCTAGGATATCAAGTTAACCTCCATAAAGACAGTTTGATTTAAAATTTGCCTAAAACTTTTATATAAAAGAAAATAATTCCTCAAGATTTTCCGACTTTTCACACTCAATTTACAAGGGTCCTAAATAAGTCCTACTTTCCAAAGTCACCCTGATCTGCATTGCTTAGAAGACCTTAAAAGCACAACTCCTTTAATTAGTTAATATAAGATTAAGTTTTGAAATTTCTTTTGTTACTTTATTAGTTTATTTCCTTTATTACATTTAAAAATTTTTTAATTTACAAATTTGCAATAAATTGCTAATCGACTGTTGAAGGTTTTATGTAAATATGTGTGTACAATTTACATAAGATAAACAACAATCAATTTTATATATCAAATTACTAATCTTAATTTTTAAAGCTAAAAATATTTTTTTGCTGGAATGCTGCTTTGGCGGAGAAAAAAACAACTTATATTAAGATAAAACAAGTTCGTGTCTTAAATCTTTTGTTTTATCTTTATTTCACAAATAAAAATGTTGAATTTTTAATACATACAAAAGGGGTTTCTTGATATTAAATGTTACAGTTCAAAACATAACTTCAAATATATTTATGTTTTTATATGTTGATATTTATTATCTGCAATATTATAAAAGAAAAATAAATATAATTGACCTTTAAGTAATTGAATGCTTTTTAATGGCAAACAAGTGAAAATGGCACGAATTAAAAATGTAAAAAACAACAATGATTGTTAAAACCAATTGCTGATTGTTTTTGAAAATTGTTTCACTTAAATTTTTTGGCGTGTATCTAATATAAAAGTCTTAAACAATTCCAAGTTGTAATAAATGTCAGTAAGCACTTCAAAAAAAGAAAATAATTAATATTAATGAATATTTAAGCTAAGATTATGAAAATACTAAAAATAAAAAATATAAAACTTTCAAGGTGAATTTAAAAAATAATAACAAATTAAAAATTTTATAATTTAAAAAAAAAAAAAAAACAAACAAAATATAAAACAAATTATTAAAAAACTAACCAACTGATTCAAATAATAAAACCAAGTAGAAACCGTTACAAACTTAAAGTTAAACAAAAACTTCAAATATTTTTAGCCATAATATTGAGTTGATCTATTTTAAATTAATTCTGCTAAATTTTATAAACATTTAAAAACATGTTTCTTAAAAAAACTGGTTAAAACTTTTTTTTATTTTTTGATTTTATACAAAAACACCTTTAACAAAATTGTGCGCAAACTTGTCTTTTGTTTGTGAAAAATAAATTTTTTTGTTTAAAAAAATTTTCCAAAAAATAATTATGATGACCCTACCGGCTTTTAAACAACCAGCTTTAATACAACAACCACAAGTATTCCACAACGACAACAACAATAATCAACAACAAAGTCAGCATTTTAAATTATTTAATATGTTAAAGGCAGTTTTAATGCTGCCAAAGTTGCTGCTGCTGATGCTGTTGCTGCTGCAGCTGCAAATGATGAGTAGTTACGTTAACGCACAAGGTGAGTAGCTTTTTACACTTTTACACACAAACAAAAAGTTAAAACCACATATTGATATTAATACTTCTGTTGTGTACCTTTATTCTTCAATTCCTCTTGTATGTTTTTGTGTCAAATTAATTAGCCAATTTAAATTTTAATTCAAGAAAAAATTCTTTATAATATTTTTTAAAAGAAGCCCCCATATGATTAATGCTTATGAGCTGGTAGCAATAAATGTTTACGCGCTTACATAACCTACAGTTTAAGAGTTATTATAGCAAGTAAAGTCATCAACCTTATTTGTGGTGTTTACTTAGTCATAATGGACCTCAGCCCATTATTTATGGATTTACAAACATTTGCATAAACACATAATATCCCTACCACATATGTGGTGTGGCTATAAAATACCTTTTTGGTTGAAAAGCTTTTTGAGAATAAGAGGGTAGGAAGATTTTCAGGACCATAAACTTTCATACTTTAATTTTTACATAAGCTTGTTTAAGAAAATTATGTTTGCTGTAGACTTTTGTGAAAAATTTTACCTGATTTTCAGCGGCCAAATCGCGACATGGATTAAATAATTTTAATTTAATTATTTAGTTGAAATTGGTTTTTCTATTTTAAAATATCTTACTTAAGGAAAACTAAATTCTTCTCTGAAATAGTAAACGAATAAAATATTGACTGAGATATTTCTTAAATGAATTTGGAAGTTTAGGTTTTCAGTGACTCCACATCATACGCGTTATGGGCAATAAAACACGTTTTAGCGAAAAGTCAAAATCTGAACTTTTAATCTTGTTATTAATGATATTGTTCTTAGATAGGGGAAACACTTAATCAAATAACTATATAACCTAGAGCATTTTAGGGCATTCGAATTGAGTCGAAATTAAAAAAAATTTTAAATAGAATTCTTGCCAAGGCGAGTTTAATATGTATTTGCTTTGAATTCCTATAATAAAAGCTTCAACAGCTTGATCAAAAACAAATTTTAATTCGTATTGGATGGCACAATTGGTCCCTGTCTTTATTTTAGCAAGATAATTACTGATTAAGGTATTGTCAAAGTTAATATGTATCAGTAAAAAACTCAACGAAGTCGTTGACTGTTGTGAGTAGTTTGAAGTGTATGAAACAGAATTTTAAAATTTCCTTAAATTCAAATATGAAAGAGAAGAGTAGAAGATTGACAGGACAAAAAAGGACAAAAACTTTAACTGCGCGTAGTTATGGCAAAAAACGACTTAAAATATTATGCCTTAAAAAATTTAATTTTTAAATATTTTTTTAAATTTTGGCCGCATTGGAAAAGTGTTTGTGTTTACTTTCTTTACTGCCTTTGTAGATCAGCGGTTACTGCACTAGTTAACCATCCTTATTTTCTTTCCTTCTTATCCTTTTCTAAGTTTTTCTTCCTATCTATCTCCACCCTTTCTTTTTGGCACTCCAAGTAACATAAACGGGCCGACTTAAGCGGACCCAAGTGTGCTATATCCTCTCCTTTAACGGCTGCTTGTTCTACCTTACCTAACCTTACTTTCTAAACTTTATGATTTGCTTTTGACTGCCTTTCGAAACATATGATGGTTTGTATATTTAACTCGCTTGTAATATAGAGAACTAAGTTACGTTCGGAGATAAAAAACAAAGCCATTTTCAATTTTATCCCTAACAAAATGAACAAATAAAAAACAATTTATTTCCGTAATGCATGGTGCGATTTATTGGACAGTGGACCACAAATGATTGTGTTATTTTTAAAAGACGCGCATCACATACAACATATTGGGTTTCAGAAACAGGTTCCTGATTTATTTAAAAAGCATTCTATGCTAATATCAGTACAGCAATAAAATATATCCCACATTACGATGGCGCTCGAGCAAATCGATATGGTTTAATACCCTAGCTACAATCAAGGCAATTAAATCAAGAATTTTGTTCTCTAATTTATCCAAAATCGTACCTAAAATTTTAAGTACAATTCTTACTAAGATTTTTATAAATCAAGTCGATTTTGATTTCTTCAAATAATTAAACAGAAAAATCATTGTGCTTGAATATATTTTTACACTTAAAAAATCGTCTCAGTGGCCTAGAGGTAGCGTCCTGGTGTTGCAGTTCGGAGAGTCCCTGGTTAAAATTTCAGCTACGGCAACTAGAAAAAGACATTTTAAAATAATAAATATTAAGACTAAATATTTAAAAAATAAAAAAAAAATTAAAGAACTCTTCTTTACATCGTCGTTGTTAAGTTATTTTGTTCTATCGAACACACAAATCTTATATTTATAAAACACAATAGCTTAACAACGACGATATGCCAAAAATTTAAAAAACTTTTACATTAATATAAATTCTAACATACATATTTACATACATATAATATATTGATATTTTAAATAATGTTAAAAAAATCAACTGCAAAACAAAGTTTTTTTCTTAAGTCTTTTGTTATTGAATATCAATCTTTTTAGCAGTTTTTGCCATTAATAATTGAGATGTAAAATCTTTTTTTTAAGGCTGCCTGGCAAGTTTTTTGTCTAACACATGTTCTTAGAGTTTAAAAATTTTCTTATTATAGTGATGTTAAGCAATTTATTGCCCTGTACAATTAGGGGCCCATCACTTAAGCTTCTGTCATAAATCACTTGTTAAAAAAACTAAAAACCCTGCAAAAAATCAAAAGTTTTTCAAATAAACCAAATGTATTGACATTATTTGTTAGTAAAAGTCAAATAAAATAAAACATAAATACATTTAGCATGTAAATACAAAAACATCTACCGCTAATAAATACAAACAATCCCAAAAAAACGTTAAATCATCTAAAAAAGACGTCTGCCACTTTTTATTAAAATACCTTGCCATAGAAAAGTCAAAATCAAATAAACTCAAAGGCAATGGACAGCCGAAGACAGGCAGACGGATAATAATAAACTAACAAACAAACAGCCTTTTGTGTGTCTTTTTCTTAGTTTTTTGCTTTAACTTTATGTAATCAGTAATAGAAACCCTATTGTTTTGCAAACAAATTCAAAAAGACCACCAGTTAAAATAATATAAACAAACGCACTTACTTATAAACAAATAGCAAACACAAACAACTTTGTTTGGAAGAATAAGAAAAAGCTCAAAACGAAGAAGACAACGATTTGCACAAGTCAAAAAGGCAACAATAGCAACATGCAAACTTAGAAATTTAACATTTAAAAAACCAGTAGTTAAGAAGCAGTTTACCTTAGCCGCTGTTTTTTATTTATTTATTTATTTATTTTTTGGATTTCTAGTTTTAAGGCAGAGGTGCTGGTAGCGTTTTTAATATTAGTGCCAATGGTCGTGATGGTTATGGGTTTGGTTGAATGCGCTTTATAATTATTACACTTTAAAATTATAATCAATAAGAAGACGCTCACTGAGGCACACTTTTAGTAAATTTTGTACTTTAGTCAGTGTTTTATATCTGCTAATTTGGTTCACATCTTTTTGAAATGTCAAGAGGTTGTTTAAAAAATGCATTTATAAATACAGACCGTTCCGGAAAACTAACTTCTTTATTAAAAATCAACTTACAAACAAATTATTAACAAATTCAAATTTATTAAACACAAATTTTGCTCCGGTTTCGATAACATTCAAATTAAGTTCGGAAGGACTTTGCTTACACATATGGGTGGTTTTGACATTACCAGAGAATTTAATGTCCCTGTTTATTTCAATAGAAAAAAATTTAAAATATGAACTACTTTCTTATTTACTCATAAATATCGCTTAAAAAATCTTCGTATTCACTAAACTTCTTTAAAAATATTGTCTTGTTCTAAAAAAATTAATTGCTTACCAAAATCTTCAAATGTTGTTCCCCAGGCGTCTTTAGCTAAACCTTTTTTTGAATTCGTCTAAAGTTAAAACAATTATAGAATAAAGTTTTCTGCGGACTTATCAGTCACGACGGTACTGTGGTTGGGTGAGCATCATGCATTCGCGTCGACAATTTGTTTAAAGTCCGGTAATCGGCGAATACGTGATGGACTAAGTGTAAACTTAATTCGTTTGCGGGTGCAGAGACTCCGAGCGACTGCTTTGGCTATGAATGCCCCATGGCTTGGGGCCATTTGATCTTCAAGGAATCCCGAAAACAAGTAACTAGTTCAAAGCAGTTTACCCGAAAGTCCGAAACTCTCAATATAAAAAACAGCTTTACTAGGGATTTCGAAAGCAATTATTCATGTAATTTAAAAAACGGATCTGAAGTTCTATTCTTTTTAAATTTAAATCGTTTAAGAACTGAAGAAAAATAACTTTAAATTATGCTAAAATTTTTGTAAAATATTGTTGGAGCGTTTTCGCACTGTTAATCCAATTTTTTTGGAGCGACGAGTCTCATTTTTACTTAAAAGACCACGTCAAACTAAAAGCGCCGTTACTGGTATTATAGAGCTCGCAAATCTCGAAAACCAGGGTAACTGTTTGGTTTGCCTTATCCACGCATGAGATAATTGGACCATTTTTTTCGTAAATTTTCGAGGCCAGGTGACGAATGTCAACGGCAAAAAATTATTGACGCATGATTATGGAACTATTTTTGCCAAACCCGCGAGCTCATCCATCCTACTTTTCACACACGTGGTTTCAACAGATTGGGGTGACTGCATATACAGCCAGAGCTTCAGTGAATTGGTTCGGGAAAACTTTTTCTCTTAAAAACTGATAATTCGCTTTGAAAACATTAAATGGCCACTAAGGTTGCCTCATCTGATTTCCTACCTCAAAGAGAGGGCTTATAATGATCCCAATCTCTTGTGTCTTTAGAAGAAAATATTCGTCGAAATACTATCTGCTCAATTGAACCAAATTTACTGCAGCATGTGGCACAGAGCACAAGGTTCTGTTTTGAAGAGTGTGTTTAACTCCACAGAAGATATCTGAATGACTTTTTAAAAGATAAAATTCGCATTAAAAAACTTTGTGTCAATTATTACGTTTTTTATTTAAGTTTGAAGATATAAATCTGCCACCAGACACCCTGTACATGACATTCCCCTGTAAACATTTTTTTGAATTCAAACGGAAAGATCTCAAAATTTTTTGAAATGCAATAACTTTAATAGATAAGAATGCTTTATGAAATACATTACATATTTTAGGAATTTCACCAGCTACAAAAATAAACATCGACTAATTATCAAAAACATATTATAAAAAAGTTTTTAAACAATTGAAATCTGTAAGTATTTGTTATCACTTAATATTTTCAAATAAATATTTTATCACAATTTTTTTTTGTCTCATCAAAAGCAAGCTTATAAAAATACTTTCGTTTTTTACTTTTTCCATAACACTTCACTTGACATTGTTTGAATCTTTGGTTTTGTCTCTTCTATTTGCAGTTTATTTCAATGCCATTTCTTTTCAGCCAAAGCAAAACAAAATTTTAATTAAAAAAAAGAAAAGTAACGAAAATGTAAGCAAAAAGTAAATCTTATTTTTAGCCAAACAATAAGTAGGAAAAATTTACAAAAAATTTATAGTTTTCATAAAAAAGAGAAAAAGCTTATTCAACAAATAATTTATTATTTTTTTATTATTTTCACACTGATGCTCATGCAAGACTTAATGGCTGAGTACTTTTTTTAATTTGTAAAAAATTAAATTTTTTTTCTCGCAAATTATTTTTATTTATATTTTTTGAAAAGTATAATAATAAATAAACCATATAACCAAAGAAAGCCTGCTGGCAAATAAATACATCTTAAAGAAACTTCACTTTTTGTTTCATTGTTTTTTTTTTGATACTGTAATTACCCGTCAACAATTAAATTTTAAGATTCAATAAGTAGAGCATATTTTTTATATTAACGTATTTGAATTTCTTTTTTTAATATTTAATGTTGTTAAAATAAATCTTTTTTAAATTAAAAAAATAACTGTTAAACCGAAAGCAGGTGTCTGAAATTATGTAAGTTAGCAGGGGCTGTAGAATATAATATTTGAAGCATTAAATTACAGTGATTTACAAAGAGTTAAGTGTCGGATGAAAAATAAAATATAATTTATAACAATTAACATTTTTTTTTAATAATAACCAGCACTCAGGGGATGGCCCCTATACATGCATTGCATTGTGTTGGTATCAGGAAAATAGGTTATGGGAAGGAGGATAAAGGGGGTAGTGTTTGTGGATATTTTATTTAAATTTCTCGATATTTACTGTGACAGGAAAGACATCACAAGGAAATTTATTCCACTTACGAACTGTGCGACCGAAGAAGGAATTCTCCCTGTAATGAGTGGTGAGATTCACTGGCCAGTCGACTACGTATGGGTTAGCTCTTCTAGAAAAACGTGTATCACGCAAAAAGTTCCGGGTTTCGGGAACAAGTTCCCTGATTTCCTCATAGCACATTCCATTATAGTATCGATAGAACAGCGAAACACATCCCACATTACGACGGTGTTCGAGTGAATCAAGGCGATTAGATACCACAACGTCGCCGATGAGTATCTTTGCTCGTTCCTGTACGCGGTCAAGTAGCCGAAAAATAGACTTTGGGGCACCAGCCCATACATGTGAGTTGTATTCCATTTTTGGTCGGATATAGGTGGTATAAATATTGAGAAGATCAGATGGTGTAAAGTAATTCCTACACCGTTTAAGGAAACCAAGACACTTCGATGCTTCCTTCGACACCACAAAGATGTGTTCCATCCAGCGGACATCGCACTGGATTTTCGTATCCAGAACATCCATTAATACAGACGAGGCAGCATCATCCATTGTGCGCTTATGTGTCAAAAGACAACATTGGGTTTTACGGGCATTAAAATCGACCCTATTCGCACGGTCCCAATTGGAGATTACTATCAGATCGCTATTAATCGAAACATCCATCGTCTGTCTCTTAGCTTCAATCTCCAAAACGCTAGGCCTATGGTCAAACGAGTACGAATGGCATATGCTGCTGTCGTCTGCAAAGGAATAAATAGGATTCGAAGTTTGACATAAAAGGTCATTCAGAAAGATTAGAAATAAAGTAGGAGATAGAACGGAGCCTTGCGGTACCCTTGAATTGGTTTTGAACTCATTTGAAGAGATAACATCTATAACAACACGAATAGTGCGATCTCTGAGAAAACTCGATATGAATCGAGAGCATTTTATACCGACACCAAAAGCAACAAGTTTAGATAGAAGCGCATAGTGCCAGACCCTATCGAACGCCTTAGATATGTCCAGAGCCACCACTTTACTTTCGCCAAAATGATGAATTGAGGTACACCATTTTTCAGTCAGAAAGGCCCGTATGTCCCCCGTAGACCGTCCTCTACGAAAGCTATACTGGCGGTCGCTTAATAAACCGTTCATCTCCAGATAGTTAACCAGGCGGTAGTTAACCATACTCTCCATAACGTTGGAGATCACTGAACATATTGCTATTGATCGGTAATTTTCAGGGTTTTCAGCCTTCCCCTTTTTGGGGATCGGCGTAACATTAGCTACTTTCCAGCACATAACAAATACTCCGGCATGATAAATACGACTGAAGAGGTTAGCTAATGGACGCGACAGCATCGAAGAGCATTTAAAGAAATTTTATTTACTTAGAATTTTTTTCGTTAGAAAAGTTTTGGTATTCAGCTAGCTGAATATTGCCTTGACCCTTTTTTTATATTTATTAGCAGCGTTAAAAAAAATGAAATACTTCTTTATTAAACTAGTCAAATATACAAATTTATAATAATGTTACTATTTGCTTACAATTATACATTTATGACGGACTTGTATTCTTTTTTAAATATTTCTAATTTTCATAAAACAATATGGTTTGGAATCCCTGCCTTACATTTTATGCTATTTTTTTGTTACAATTTTTTCATGCTGTTGTTGTTGTTGTGGTAAATAATCAATAGTTAGTATTACAGTTTTTTTTTGCGGTTTATTGTAAAAAACGAACTTCCATACAAAAAACTGTTGCACGAGCTTAAAACATAAATCTTAAAAAATACTTTTAGCAAATCTTAAAACCATAGAGAAACTAGAAAAACTTGTTGGAAAATTTGTTTGTTTACAATTTTTATTACAAATCCACTAGCAGATTGTATTACATGCAAAATGCATTACAAATACATTAAAAATGTTAATATGTATGTACGTTAGCGCGATTTGATACATTTAAATCTAAAGTTTGCTCTGTTATGCTCTAGAAAAAATATGCAAGTAAAGCAGCATAAAGGAAAAAATCTTAAAAATTGCTTTAGATCTACAAATGGCTAAAATGTTTTTTTTTGGTTAATCGAAATTATGAGGCTTTAAAATTTTATTAACTTTTGTTTTTTGTTGCGTTTTTGTTATAAGTATTTTTTTGTAAGCAAAAATACTGTATTTAGTGTCTGACGCTTGCAGATTATTTGTTTAAAAGAAGTAATTCAAAAGACTTAAGACACAAACTGCAATATATGTTAAGGAATTTAAAAAGTAAAGAAAATAAGATGAAATTGAAAAAAATTAGGAAAATTAAAAAAGAATATATAAATAAAAAAAAAATAAATAAATTGAAAAAGATTTTAAAAATATTGCCAAAATTTTCGTTTTACCTTATAAGCCTTAGTAAAATTACCACCCTTTGTGCTTTTAAAACAATTTATATTTTCTTATAATCATATGTCATCTTAAACGCGTAGGATTTATTTCTTTGTATTTTGCATTTTGAAGTTTTCTAGTTTTTAGTTATTTTATTTTAAAACACTTTTTCCTATTTCAGGTTTTATTAGTCATTTTGTGTTTGTGTATTTTATATTTTAGTGCAAATCAGGTTTAATTTTTATTACAAAATTTTTTTATTTAAAATAATTTTATTTTTTTACTTTATATCTAAAATACACACTGTGTTTTTTACTATAATTTATCATATATGTGTAACTTGGTCAACAGGTTTCAAGTAGCAGCGTTTTAAAACAGAGATCTTAAAAAATGAGTTGTTTTAATTTTTGGTTGAAATAAGTTTAATATTTCTGGTTTGCGCTTGAAAGAAAAAAATATAGATAAGTTAAAAAAATTTAAACTAAAGCATTTTGTATAAGGCTTGACTGACAATATCGACGTATCCCACCAGAAAGATGCAGGCTACGAATATAGCTAAATTCTTATCCAGTAGGAGACTTAATGTCTCGATCGGAGTGGTTGCTTAGCCCCATAAAAGTTTTTTCCCTTAAGGTTTGAGTTAAGTCCGGCATAAAGGAACTGCTTGCTTCGAAAATTTATTATTTATTTCACAGAAGCTGGCTTAACTAAACTCTGTTCTGAAGTCTTTATAAATGTTGAATGGCAACACATTACATTAAGATACTTGTAATGTTTTTGATAACTTTAATTTATTCGATATAAGTTGTTTTGTTTTTCCTGTCATATTTTTTCTCTTTGTAAATTATTTTAACTTTAATATAATTGAATTACAACCGTCATTGAATAAAGTTTTGTTTTGAACACTAGTTGTGGCCAAGCTGTTTGTGGCCAAGCTGTTTCTTTATTTTTCCCAACAGGTTATGGGCCCAGACTCATAAAATTAGAGAGAAAGAATAATAAAACTAAGAGCGTTTGTAGCGTAAAATATAAGAAAGTATTTGTCGCATTTTGGTGTACAATTTAAGAGGGAGTTTCGTCATGTCGTCGTTGTTTCAAATTGAAAAACTCGATGAGTCTAATTATTCTACCTGGAGCATCCAGATGAAAAGCATTCTGGTCCACAGTGATATGTGGAGCGTGGTTTGTGGCAAAGAAAAGAAGCCTGAAGGTCAAAATTCACCTGCGTCAGATGCATTTGATTCAAAGAACGAAAAGGCGTTAGCTTCAATACTATTGTCGGTAAAACCCAGCCAAATTGGTCAGATAAAAAGCTGTGTGTCAGCATCTGAAGCATGGCAAAAGTTGCATGAAGTTCATCAGCCGAAGGGGCCTGCGAGAAAAATCATGTTATTTAAAAGGCTGTTATACATGCCAATGCAGAATGGTAGTACAATGAGCAGTCATATTACCGAATTTTCCTGTTTAGTTGATCAGCTATCTGAAATAGATGTTATAGTGCCAGAGGAAATGCTCGTCATATTGCTGTTATCGAGTCTGCCAAAAACATACGAAGGGTTTGTAATTGCGATGGAATCTAGGGATTCGTTACCTAGCCTGTCATCTTTAAAAGTAAAGCTTTTGGAAGAAGGTGCACGGCAACAGGAAAATGGCACAAACAATAGCAATGGTGCAGAGGTGTTAAATGCCACACAAGCTAGTGGAAGTTTTAATAATAAAAGAGGTAAGAATAAAAAAAGGGAAACGTTTGATCACAACAAGTCCAATAGAAGTCGTCTCCGAGATAAAAAATGTTACAACTGCGGGAAGCGAGGGCATTTTGCCGCGGATTGTGGGCAAAAAGAGAAGAGAGACAGTCATGGAAGCAAGGGAGAATTTAATTGTTTTGTATCATTAGCAGCATTAAAAACTGTAAGCAGCAGCAACAATGTACAGTGGTGTGTGGACAGTGGCGCATCGTCACATTTTTGTAATGATAGTCAGTATTTTGATAAATATGAAAAATACGAGGAAACTGTTTATTTGCCAAACAACAACAAGTTGAAAGTGATTGGTCGCGGTTCTGTCGTAATACACGATAATAAAAACAAGATCACACTAAATAATGTTTTGCATGTGCCAGGTCTTAAGGGAAATTTTATTTCGATAAGCAAACTTTTAGAGAGCGGAAAAACTGTGTTGTTTAAAGATAATTATGTTCATGTAAAGGATCGTTCAAATAATTCAATCTTAAAAGCCTTTAATAATAATGGTATATTCTTGTATGAACATTTGCGAAATGAGTGTATGAGCTTAGAAACAAGAAATAGTTTAATGAATTGGCATCTGAAGTATGGGCATGTTAATTTTCAATGTTTAAAAGAAATGGCAATGAAGAATATCGTTAAAGGTTTTAAACTAAAAGAGGTTTGCAGCGAGCCTGTGTGCGAAGTATGCAGTAAATCTAAAATTACGGTAAAACCTTTTGAAAATTCTCAGTATAGGACAAAATCTATGCTAGAAATCGTTCATAGCGATATTTGTGGGCCAGTCAATGTGCCATCAATTGCTGGATCTAGATATTTTGCTACATTTATCGATGATTACTCTCGTTTTATTGTAGTTTATTTTCTAAAAACAAAGGATTTGGTATTAGATGCTTTCAAAGATTATAAGTCACTTGTAGAAAAACAAACAGGTAGCCAAATAAAATGTTTAAGAACCGATAACGGCAGGGAATATGTCAACAATGACTTCAGCAAGTTTTTACAAGACAACGGAATTAAAAGACAGCTAACTGTTCCTTATACTCCCCAGCAAAATGGGGTAGCTGAGAGGGCTAACCGAACGTTAGTGGAGATGTCACGCAGTATGCTATTAGAGTCGGGTCTTGAAGAGAAATTTTGGGCTGAAGCTGTATTGACTGCTGTATACTTACGTAACAGAACTGTAACAAAAATATTGGTTAATAAAACGCCGTTCGAAATTTGGCATGGCTATAAGCCATCAGTCAAGCATTTAAAAGTATTTGGTACAAAAGTTATAGCTCTCGACAAAACTCACCATAAAAAGTTTTTACCCAAAGGAACTGAGATGTTGATGATTGGATATAGCGAACAGTCGAAAGCATATAGGCTTTACGATCCAATTTCAAAAAGAGTTCACGTAAGTCGTGATGTAATCTTTTTAGAAGGTAAATATTTTAAAATGGAAGATACAGCAGATGTGTCGAATAGTATGAATTTTGGTGATTTTTTGAATTTAAACAATAATTCACTTTGTGAGAGTGATGAACAACCAGATGATGTTGTTGTAAGTCCACCAACTGATAATGGAGCTAATCAACTTGAAACCAGTACCCCGGAAGATAATGGTCCAAGTTGCTCAAGCCAGCCGCCAAAAATTGGTCCGGGACGTCCCAAATTAATTAAAACTGGATCTGTAGGTCGCCCAAGGAAGGTATTCAATACCATAAACTCCATTGTTGTGCCTGGAAGTGTCCGTGATGCTTTGAATAGTCCTAATTGTAAGCAGTGGGATACGGCAATGAAAAGTGAGTATGCCTCTTTAATCGAAAATAATACTTGGGAATTGGTTGAACTGCCAAAAGGCCAGAAGCCCGTGGGGTGTAAATGGGTTTTTACTGTAAAGGAGAACAAAGAAGGCAACATAAAGGGGTTTAAAGCTAGATTGGTCGCAAAAGGGTGCAGCCAAAAATATGGCGTTAATTACAAAGAAACATTTTCACCGGTGATAAGGTATGCCAACATTCGTTTATTAGTGGCATTAGCGGTCGAACACGAACTATATATGCATCAGATGGATGTCTCGTCCGCATACTTAAATGGAGATCTCGATGATGAAGTGTACATGGTACAGCCCGAAGGTTTTATAGACGAACAGTATCCAAACCGTGTTCTCAAATTGAGGAAATCACTTTACGGTCTTAAGCAAAGTGGGCGTGCCTGGAACGAAAAACTAAATAACGTTTTAAAGAAAATGGGTTTTACACAATGTATCAGTGAACAGTGTATGTACACTAAGAACGTTAATGGTATGATAAACATTATTGCTGTTTATGTAGATGACCTAATAATTGCTAGTTCGTCAAAGGAATATCTCAATGTTATTAAGAAAGGTATAGCAAACGAGTTCGCAGTAGTAGATGGTGGCCAACTCAATCATTTTTTAGGGGTTGAATATAATCGTCAGGGTGAAACTGGAGCGGTCGAGGTATGTCAAAAACAGTATATTAAAAAGCTGTTGGATGACTGCGGAATGAGCGATTGCAAAGAAGTTGCAACTCCACTAGAGGCAGGTTTTCAGGTGTCATGTAAATCAGATGACTGTAGAAAGGTTGATCCTACTGAGTATCAGTCCATTATAGGTGCGTTAATGTATCTCGCAATTTCAACGCGCCCAGACATCTTGCACTCAGTGTGTAAACTTGCACAATGTAATACTGATCCACATACAGAACATTTATCAGCAGTTAAGCATTTGTTGCGATATTTAAAGAAGACGATGGATATCAAACTTCATTTTGAAAAAACAGGCAAACCAACCATAGGCTATGCAGACGCGGATTGGGGAAGCGATGCAACAAACAGAAAATCGTATTCTGGATTCGCATTTGTCAAAGCAAACTGTGTTTTTGCCTGGGAGGCTAAAAAACAAAATGTCGTTGCCTTGAGCAGCACTGAAGCAGAGTATATTGCTTTAGAATTTGCTCTGTGAATTGGGATTCAAGGAAGAAGGGCCATTGTTATTGTATAGCGACAACCTTAGTGCGCAATGTTTAGTTAAGAATGCAACGTATCACGCCAGGAGCAAGCACATCGATCTGAAATATCATCATGTTCGAGATGTTTACTCAAAGGGTATTATTATCCCTAAATATATTCCTACTGAGGAAATGTTATCAGATATTTTTACCAAAAATCTTTGTAAAATTAAACATATTAAGTTTTGTAAAGATATGGGCTTATATTGAAATTATTAATGAAAATGTTATTTGTAATATACAAGTAGTACTGTGTTGAGAGGGAGTGTTGAATGGCAACACATTACATTAAGATACTTGTAATGTTTTTGATAACTTTAATTTATTCGATATAAGTTGTTTTGTTTTTCCTGTCATATTTTTTCTCTTTGTAAATTATTTTAACTTTAATATAATTGAATTACAACCGTCATTGAATAAAGTTTTGTTTTGAACACTAGTTGTGGCCAAGCTGTTTGTGGCCAAGCTGTTTCTTTATTTTTCCCAACAATAAAAGCGGGATATTCAGGCACTTTTGACGGTAAGTGCACGGTTCAAGTGACAAGCCGTAATAGAAAAAACAGGCTGAGGTTGCTGTCAGTATCAAAAATAGAAGTAAGATGAATCCTTTTTAAATGATCACTTATAAAATTATGGAAATAAAGAAAGGTTTACGTTTTTTTAAAAAAGTCCTGCCCTAACTGTAAGGATCCATACATATTTCTAGGCAACTATATACCCTTATGACCTTATATGGGTATTAGGGTGCAGTTTGTACCCAGCACTCCAAAGAGCATTAGAAAATGGGTTAAGCATTTATTCTGACAAGAAAGAACTGGTTTTCTCTATCCAAAGGTATAGGGTCGGGGAATTTAGGAGCCCAAAACCTTATGTGGTGGAGTTATAATCTTTGATTAGAAGCTATCATTGAAGAAAAATCTCAGAAATTGGCCAAAAAGGGTCTTAATGAATACTCTATATTCATTAAGGAAAGAGATAAGGCTTGCAACCAAAGGTGTTAAACTGGATTTACACAGCAATTGTAAGACCTATATAATCTGAAGTATGGCTGCACTATGTGGTGAGCGGCGGTGAAAAAGGGATGCTGCAGGGAGCTCGTTGGTATGGTCTAAAAATGTGCCTCACTTGGCATTAATGGCACCAATGGTATACCTTAAAAGGCATTAGACGTCAATCTACACGCGGGAACTACTGAGCGATGCGTAATGGAAATGGTAGAAATAGATTTGGTCAGACTAGATTTTGTCCAAGGATCTAGGATAGACTATATTTTCATGGAGGTCAGTTTTAAAAGAACACCACCAACAATTATGTATAAGGGAAGTGTGGCTCTTACTGATTAACCTTAGGTAGATATAGGGACTGGAGCCGGGGTCTACAAAATGGGAAGGAACATCGGATTGCCCTTCAGACTATCTGATGGAAGGGCATTGTGTCAGGTCCAAGTGGTTGGGCTCCAGGATACTTCAACAAAGTTGGAAATTAAATTGCTGACGTGCTTGTTTATAGTGGCTTGGCCCTGGATGTGACATATTAAGAGGAAGCTATAAGACCACCAATGGGTCATTCTTATGGGACATGGATTCTTGAAATGACGAGTATTAAGTGGGGAAACAAGAGTGATTGCAGAGGGCTAGGTGGCTGGAGCTGAGCTCAACAGGCAGTCGATTGTGAATGGACTTGGAAGAATGGGCGTAAGGAACGGAAATGAGGTCATAACTGGGTAATGTCGGGTTACGGCTATAACGAGAAACTGAGAACGCAACATTCCAGACCATTATAGTATGTGTAAAGACAAAAAGTATTTAGAGAGGATATAACATGTTGTCTGTCACTACCAGAGACTTTTTTCCTTTACTTGATGACTTAGGAATGCAAAATGGAGATATTTTTAAATCAATTAAAGTAAGTATAAAACAAACATTTTTTGTTAAAAATGTTTTGTAAAAATTAAAGCTTACTTTAAATATTTTTTTTCTCTACGCAAAATTAAAATTTTTATCAGATATTTTTTTTCTGTCTGTATAATTTTTTTTTTGTTAATTCATAAGTCGTTTAAAATGTTTTGTCATAAAATCAGTAAAAATATAAATTTATTCTTATTTATTTTCCTTAGATCGGTTAAGCTGTACAAGGCACCACCATAGGACTAATTAAACCAAAAAAAAAAAAATATTCTTTGTTTCCAATGTTAATTTTATGACTTTTTTAAATTTGGGTTTTTTAAAATTTTTTGTATAAAAATTAAGATTTACCAGTTTTTTAAACATTTAAATACATTAAGTTTTCCAAGTTTGTATGCTAATGGATAAATTTAAATAATTACACTTCTTTTTGTTTTTGCAAAATTTTATCTTTTTTTTCGTTTTAAAAAAGTCAAAATATTTTTAAGACTCGTCACACTTGGTCGCCGCCATAATGACTTCTTTTTTGTTTTGTTTAAATAAAAAAGAAATCTAAATTTTTATTACAATATTTTGTAGAATGTTTAGTTCTGGCTAATATAGAAAAATTAATTTTTATTTACAATTTGTCTAAAAAGGGTTAAAAACAGGAATTAAAAAACATATGAACATAAGGCTCACGTGCTGAAATTAATTTTTTGAGCGAATTTTTTTAACAATATTTTTTGCAATAACAATTTTTTTTTCATATTCGCTTATTTTACTTGAAGGCATTAACATTAAACCATGTTAACAATAGACAACAAGCAACATTCACTTGACATGAAGTGGAACTGTAGTTACATTTTCTCAATGTTATCCTAAACAGATGATTGTTTGAGTTTATTGCTTCGAAACATGAAAAAAAAGAAATGAATAAAGCCAAAGGCCGAAATACACAATTCACATAAAGTGCTGTAATATTAACTACTTTCATTCACTTTCATTTTCATTTCATCTACATCAACATATCAACATAAAACAAAGTAGACTCCAACTGGCAGTGGCTTTTTTTAAACGAGTTGTGATTTTGTTTTTTTTTAAAGTTCCGGTTTTAATAACCAGCATATAACAGCAAATAAACAAATGTATTAAAATTTAAATTTAAATTGTTAACATTGTGATTCTTGCTGTGAATTTCATTATGTTTTTCAAATTCAAGGTTTAGATTTAAAACCCACAAACAAAATATTATAATAAAAATCATAAAAGAATAATGTTAAATTTATTTAAAAAAACATGCTAGAATTTATCTCTTTAAAAAGTATCTAAAATAGGAAAAAAACTTGCTTTAGGTTAAAGTATATGTGAATGATATTAAATTTGTTTTATTGTTATTAGACAAACAGAAATTCAATTAATTATCAAAAACATTCATTTTTAAATGAAAAGAGTTTCTTCCTGCAATTGTGGTACTTTAAAACGATGAAAAATAAAAACTAACTCGCCTTTTTAATTATTTGGGGTATTTTAAAAACTTATGTGGGTCATTGACTGAATTTCTAAGAATTTGACTTGCTGCGCTTCTTTTACAATCAGTTACGTTAAGCTTGGAAAGATTTTTTTTTGGACTTGGCCTTTCAAGTCACAACAATATGATCGATTTGGTTACTTGTTCTTCAACCAGGTATTGTCTTAGCTGCTTCATTTATATCTAGATATGGGAATCTGTTGCTACTTACTGTCTTGTTACGAGCTGCGGCCGTTTTCGGCCGTATGCACGTAAAGACTTAATTTTCCAGCTTTAGAATCAAAGATGCTCTCCTTTCTTATTTTCGCGTTAAAGTTATAGCTGGGGCAGCGATCATATACCTTTTCTAGGTTATCATAAAAAGTATCAGTGATGTCTTTAATCTCCTCCTCCATCAAAGCATGGGCTAAAACAAGGCTGATGTAAATGTATTTTGCTTCGAGGTAGATTGTAGCAATTTGCTCATCCAGTGAAGTGAATAGAGAGACCAGGTACTGCATTTTCCTGCTTACAAAGAATCTGCATCCAAATCCATACCTACAGTAAACGTCACTTTTCCTTGTTTTGGTGATAACATGCTTATTCTACCGCACCTGTTGGATGACAGTAATATCTGAAGTATACTTATCCATTACTACCACCAGTGGACTTAATGCACCTGTTCTGAAGAATGTCCGACCATTCTATGTCCAGATCAATAAACCATTATCCTTTAATCGTTTGCGGTGATTGCCAACAGAAGGAGGGATATTTTTTCATTCTTGTGTTTTTCATGGTTACAGTTAGTTGTTTTTAGGGAGAGATTCCCATTCTACTGCCCAGGTCTATTTTAAAAATTTTGTGGAAGAACTTGCGGTGCAAGTTTGTTCACTCTTTCAACAGTTGTTGTAGATAGCTATGCAGTTGATACCTCATACAGGTATGTGTTCTCTTGAGGTGAAGGATGGCCAAAATCAGTACTGGGCTTTGCCACGTTGAAGTTGACCGGGGCTGTTTCTTCGTATTTAACACCCCCTGCATCATCCAATAAATAAATAAATATTAATTAGAAATTAATATTTTATCGAATAATCCAATTTTCTAATAGGCGTTAAAACTTGATATAGAAAAAGTGAATTTTTTCGAGGTTCTGTATTCGGCCATATCTATAAAAATTTTTTTAATTTAAAGTAGGATTTAAAACAAAGATTTCTAACCAAATATTAAAAAAGGCTAAAAAATAACATATACAAATTTTTTATCTCCCAGTCCGTGTTTGGATTTTTACAACTGATGAAATTTTTCATAAACAAAATTTATGTTGACCCAAGTCAAAAAGTATTTGCGTAACAAATTTCTAAATTTAAACTTAAAAAAATTTAATATTAATCAAGGCTATTGGCATTAAAATTTCTCACGCATATGTTTGTTTGTTTTTTTAATTAAAAAATTTCTTTTTGTACATTAACAACTTATTTATTAATTTTAAGTCCCATGTATGTGGTAATATTTATAGCTTTCCATTTGGTATTACACACATATTTGTTTTAGTAAACACAACAAAAACTCAAAATTGATGATTTTTATAACTTTCTTAAAGAGATTAAGTAAACCTGCACTAAGCCAAATAACACCAAAGTGTGAATTTGGTGTTAGATAATCAAAAGTTAAAACAAAATACAGTAGAATTTAATAATAACTTTGTATAGAGGATATAAATTTTAAAATTCATTTTTAAAAAAAAAACATTAATTAAAGAGCATTTTAGACCTAAAGTAACACCCTGTTAACATTTTTAAACTTCTCTGCTCAACTAAGTGCTTAGTTTAGTTTAGTAGATTCTTCCTATGATTAAGGAAAGATTTTTTGGGTCGCAAAAACCAGCTTCTTCATTGTTTGTTTATGGTTTGAAATAGGAACTTGTTTGATATATGATGAGAATAATGCATTGATTTTGTTAAATGTGTTTTTCACTTTTGTAAAAAAAAATGTCTATTAAATTGAGTTTCAGGGACAATATTTCTGAAAATAGTTTGGTGTTATTAAAAAAACTGATGACGTCATTTTTGACGAGTTCAATAATATTTCAAAATTTCTGAGGCCCAGTAAAAAAAAGTGTTCACCAATATCGCCAAACTGATTATGATTATAATATCCCGTCGGTGCATATATTTTTTTGTAGTTCATTGCTCTAGTATAATTCTGTTTATTTTATTTTAAGGAAGATCAACCAATCTCAGTATAAAAATCAAGCATTTGTATTTTTGGTTATTTACCATCAACAATAAGAAATATTTAAGGATTTTTTTTAAATTTTAGCCTTTTTTAACGCAAAAATTCTTAAGTCGAGAATACTTTCTTGATTTTTGTAAGATTGCAATTAAGATTCTAATCCTGAATAACTATAATTTTGTTCTAAATACTAATTTCAAATTAAGATCGCATTCTTAAAATTTGAGAATATTTTTTTTAGGGATTTTATTTCAAGATAAAATTTAAGATTGCGTTCTGAGTAGAAGTCTTCAAGAATAAATTCTTAAATTTCAAGAATAATGTTCTTGTTTTAATATTATTTTTATAATTTTAATTCTTTAAAATAATCCTTTTGGTTTTAAACCAAATCCAATGTTGAATTAAAACAAACTTTTAATTTTAAAATTTTTATTTTTCTTTAAATTTATATAAACATATATGTATGTGTTAAAAATAAAAAGGAAATGCAATGATAATAATAATGCAATGATAAAGTGATACCGTAGGGTTGCTTCATTATAGCCTAATAGTATACTGTGTAGTTGCAAGTCCTATATGCACTTTAGACGGCTACGGCCCATCAACTTTTCTAAAGGGATTCACTAAATCAGTATTTAATAAAGAAATTTAGGATTAGCTGTTGCAGTGTAAATTCAATTCGTAAGATATGACCTAAGATCCCTACGTTTAAATGGCATTTTTTGCATGCGTTCTATACTAGTTTTTTTAGGTAAGAAATGCCTTAATAAATTAACTCAACTTATTAAACTAAGGTACACATTGCTATGTAAATTCAAGTAATATAAAACCGTTTGTTGTCTCAAATTATATCCAGTTTATACTTCTAATAAAAACAGCTAAAAAAAAGAAAAAAAATCTAAATGTTAAGTAATGTTGACTTTTTTTAAGGAGTGTTTCATTTCTGCACAATGACTTGATTTAAAGATTTTTTTTACGTTAAAGTGCAATGTTTTTTGCGCAATAATATAAAACCAGCTTGCACAAAGAAAAAACCCCAAACTATAATAGAAATAAATAACGGCTTCTAGGTTTGTCTTTATTCCTGACATTAGATGGAGTCTATTATGCAAAAACACACAATAATAAATAAAGAATAAATGCTGATGAAATAATGTCGTTCATTATACATTAAGAGTAACAACTTTTTACAGTAACAACTTGCAGTAATTTTTGGGTTCGTTTCTTAAGTCTTTTGTTTGAGTTTTCATATCGTAAGCACACATTGGTTTTTTGCAGAATTAAAATGGATTTATTTAGATTTTTTTAAAATTATATTTTGGTTAATTAATTAAACAAATAACTTTAAAGACATCATAATTTGCTTTGAATTGTTTTAATTGGTAAAAATATATATTTAACCATGTATAAATTGTTTTGATATTTTATTTGTTTAAAATGAGCTTAATAATAGTTTTTTTAATAATTATGTTGGATTTTTTATAATTTCTTTCCAATTTTTTCAATTAAAAAATAAATTTTCTATTTAATTGTTTTGTTAAGGCCAACCTTTTTAACTTTACCTTATGACATAAGAAATATTAAATTTTTGACAACATGCTTATAAAAGATTGATTTAGGGAGACATTTTGTTTGCTCAAAATGAAGTTTTAATTTGAAATTTTATTTCTTATATAATAAATTTTTATGTATTTAAGTATATGTTTATGTACGTGTATATTTAAAAACATTACAGAAATCATGTAATTAATATGTAATTAAGTTAAACAAATCAAAAATTTATATTTATGAAGTAAGATATTAAAGTCGTGGAAAAAGAAAATGATGATAGGTCAAGTTAATCATTTTAGTGTTCCCCATTTGTCTAAGTTTGGTATTTTAGACATTTATTTTTTCATTAATTTATTATGTAATTAATTATACATTTTTTAAGTTTTTTGTTGAAATATTTAATAGCATTTACGGTTTTTTTCATTTACATAAGCGCTTTATTCAAATTAGGTACAAGAAAAAGTCATAACATCATAAAGATTTCTTTCATAGAAAAAAAACCTCTTCAGTTGTGGTAATCTAAACCGTCGTCGATGAAAATATAAAATTTTAAAGATCTAAAGATTCGATTGGCAATGAATTTGGCTGAAATTATTAACCGGTTTTATAAGTTTTTAAGGATTTTCCTTATTTATGGGTATCGTAATATATATAAATCTGAAATTTCTTTTAATTATATCCTATGGTTCCTTTTTTGGGATGTTTAGAATAATGCTTTGGGCACGTTTTCAAAGATAGTCTTAAATTTAGTGGCATTGATTTTCTACCAATTAGCCAATGAATTTGGGGAGCTTTAAGGTTAATTTTTTCAAGTGGATCCCCTTCAAGAGAGTTTTACGTGAGGCTGCGATCCAGGTAGATGCCAAAATATTTTGTCTCGAACCGTTGAGGTACTACATGGTGCCTAATAGGGATTGGGGAGCATGTTTTTTTTTTTTTTTGAAATATCCAGGTATCTAGTTGATACATAGTTGGCATTACTATAAAAACTCAGGACGGCATCTTCTTACAACACTACCCTCGGCTTAGTGCTCTTATCCACTCTTGGCTGCCTGTGCAGATGTTTCTGTAAGCCAGGACAATTATTCCATGACCACTTGGACCTCTGCTTGTAGCAAAGTGTTGTGGTCTGGGAGTCAGGAGAAGATTTTGGTCTCCAAACTTTCTACAAGGAGGTCTCCTTGGAATATCTGCCTCAGAGGGGCACTATATTGGATGGTCTATCAAATATCAAAGAAGTGCAAGTAATCTTTTTCCTGAGTTGATGTATACATATGATTGGATAACTCCACTGTCTCTGTAGAACCCTCAAGTGTCTCCAAAAGAAGTTATTGGGCTAGACTTTAATTTTTTCCACACTTTTTCCCTTTTTTTAAAACTTTTTTTCATCTTTCATTCTATTTTTACTAACTTTTTTCAATCGTTAATATAACAAAATTTTTATATTGCATTTAAAAAGTTGAAAATATGAAACACAAAACTAATAACTCCAAACCAAATAAAATATTGTAAGCACAAACATCAAACATACTTATAGACGTACGTACATATATAACTGCTATTAAAAATTTTTTAAGTGTAAAAACACTTTACTTTTTATAATTGCAAACTGCTTTTTGATCAGCAATAATAGTGGTTGTGGAACTGATGGTTAAAAGCTGAATGCTGTGAATGGCCTACTTTCATTTTGACAACATCATTATTATGATCATGTATACACGGCACTTTGCAGCAGCATCACCAGACAATATTGAAGATGGTGCTGTTAAAATTTGTTTTTACTTATGCTTCATTTTTGCTGTTTTTAATATTAAACGTCGGCAATTATCTGGTAAATTAAAGAAGAGTAGAAAAAAATAAATAAAAATTGTTTAAAAATAAACAGGTATTGCAATGTTTAATAACATTATGAATATTAAAAATGATAAATAATAGTTAGGATTGGAAAATCTTTGTTAAATTTTATGATTATAAAAATAAAAAATTTTTTTTGTTTAAAAAACATTGCAATACTCAAAGCAGAAAAAGCACGCACCTTAAAAAATTTCGTATTTTCTTTTGTTACAAAATTTGTTTTTAAATTTTCTTTTAGTTAAACATTTTGCTTATTTTTATTGATTTAAACAAATGCTTAATTACATTGACAACACTGTTTTGTTTCCAAAACATTTGAAGTTAATGATTCTTTTTGTTTTGCGCTTTTATCCTAAAACATTTGTATATAATATTTATAATAATACTCTGGCATTTGGTTAATAACACAATCATGGTAAAGATGATAATGGCGGTGACAAAAACAATCATGGTGATGATAATATGTGACTGTATATATTTTACAAAAAAAAAATGTTTAAACCTGAAAAATAAAAATATATATAATATTATTGAAATGACGCCATTCACTGATTTTGGCTAATTGAAAAAACCCCAAAATTAAATATTTAAATGATGATTATTTAGTCTTGTTAAGAAAACTAAGCTACTGGGATAAAAATGTTTTGAAAAGTAATATTATTTTTATCTACGTTCTAAAAGGGAAACATGTATTTTTAAATTTGCAAACGGAATACAAAATTTCAAAAATATAAGGGTCATTGTCATTTTAATGTTTGTATATTTGTTTTTTCAAATTCATTTATATAGTAAGCAAAATTTTACAAGATATGATTCATATATAAATTTTAACCTTATTTAATAAATCCTGATGAAAAAATTTAGATATTTGATTTTGGATTAATATTAAGTATTAAACGTATTTCTAAGCTTAATAGCTATTAACCCTCTACTTTATAAGTGGACTTTTATAAGTTAACTTAAACAATAAAGCAAATAAAAAAGTGCCTATGGAGCATAAAAAATAAAGTTTGAGTAATTTTTATACAACCTTAATACAGAATCTTTAATTTTCTATTTTCACCATATGTAAAAATCTACCAAAATATCAAGAAAAAAAGACTTTTCATTTAAGTTCATTTAATTTTTCTTAATCCAAAATTAAAAAAACAGGAAACTACCGAAATATGAAAAAATCGCCTGTGTCCACTGTGCCTTTTGACACTTTTGACACTTTTCTTACTTTCCACTTCAATCTGAGTTAATAATCTTTAATTAAATATTTTTGAACTCCTTAATATTAAATGTAGAAAAAAGTACTAAAATTGTAAGAAAATTTAATACTTTTAATCACTTAAATTCCTTAAGACCTTAAATTGGGTCAATAGTCGTTGTAACGTATTTCTAAATTTATACTTTAAGAATATGCAAAAAAAGGGCAAAATATTAAGAAGTAACTTTTGTTAACATAGTTTATTTTTAACTTAAATTTGGGTCAATATTTCTCAGGTTCATACACAGAAAGAAAACTCGCTTTCTAAAATCAAGAATTTTATTCTTGAATTTATCCAAAATCTTTTTAAGTACGATCCTTACTTACATTTTCTTAAATCAAGCCTATTCGGATTGCTTCAACAAATCAAGCAGAAAAAAACTTTTTGTTTTAATATATTATTTTACATTTGAAAACAAAGTGTCTCGGTGGCCTAGAGGTAACGCGCTTGTACTGCAGTGTAGAAATCCTTGGTTCGAATCGCAGCTTCGGTAAATACAAAAAATTAATTTTTTAAATTATAAATTTAAAGTATCTATAAAATAAAAATAAACTATACAATTCTTCTTCTTTAATAAAGCTCCATAAGTCAAAAAAATGACATTTCATTTTCGAATTAATCCCGTTTATGGCTTAAATCACTCTTTTTTTGGCTTACATCAAGTACGGTCCGAACTTAAATCAATCCTCTTTTGGCTTAATTGTGGCTTAAAGTAAGAAATTCGTACTTGAAAAACTTGACTTTGAGTAAGAAATTTCGTACTTGATTTAAGAAAAACCGTACTCACCGGATTGCTTCAACAAATCAAGCAGAAAAAAGCTTGTTGTTTAAATATATTATTTTAAATTTCAAAACAAAGTGTCTCGGTGGCCTAGAGGTAACGCGCTTGTGCTGTAGTGCAGAAATCCCTGGTTCGAATCTCAGCTTCGGTAAGTACAAAAATGAAATTTTTAAATTATAAATTAATTATAAATTATAAATTAATTATAAAATAAAATATAAAGTTCTTCTTCTTTAATAAAGGTCCATAAGTCAAAAAAATGACATTTCATTTTCGAATTAATCCCGTTTATGGCTTAAATCAATTTTTTTTTGGCTTACATCAAGTACGGTTCCGAACTTAAATCAATCCTATTTAGGCTTAATTGTGGCTAAAAGTAAGAAATTCGTACTTGAAAAATTTTACTTGGAAAAAGAAATTTCGTACTTGATTTAAGAAAAACCGTACTCACCGTACTTTTGACACCGCTATGGCTTGATTTAAGTAAAGTTTTCTTAGATAATTTTTTGTGTGTATATCTAGATTCATAGTTTTATATTATGCAAAAAAGCTCCAAAAATTAAAAAAGTACTTTTTTTAATATTGCTGAATTTTGACTTTAATATAGATCAATAATTCTTTTTTTTTTTGAAGTTTACGACTCGTAATCAAGAGTTGTGAACAATAAATTTTTTGACTATCTAATTGGCTTTCTATCCCCATCTGGGCCAATAATCACTTATTTCTAGACTTATAATC
The DNA here is from genome assembly GCA_963583895.1 of Melanophora roralis. NCBI lineage: Eukaryota > Metazoa > Arthropoda > Insecta > Diptera > Rhinophoridae > Melanophora > Melanophora roralis. Next base: position 4,443,893 of record OY757191.1, read on the forward strand.
GAAAAATATGCGGAAAAGTGCCAAATATATGTATAAAAAAGTACTTTTGTCCACTTAATTGGCCATTGATTTCAATCTTATTAACTCAGTCGTCGTTAATTTTTTATTTCTAGACTCATCTATCCCATTTCATATTAGTTATTTTGGAAAACGTCTAAAATGCCTTTATATGTAGTAGGTTTCTTAAGTCTTTTGTTACGCGGCCTTGTATATGTCCTTTAGTATGTTTCTTGTTTAAATTGTTGATGATAAATATTGTTTTAGTTATTTCAATTAAAAATATGATTATCTTTAATTTATATAATTAATAATTTTTTTTATTCAGCTGATTTTCAAAAACATTTCACCTGACTAATATCGAAAACACTCAGTTTTAAATAAAATCATTGCAAGCTCTCAAGAAATAAAAAAACAACTTTATATTGCTAAAAAAGTATTATATCAATTACAATCAATCACTTACTTGGTTTGTGAAACCAATAGCAAAAAAAAAAAAAAATAATAAATCTTTAGATTGTTGTCTTCCCTAGACATAATTTCAGTAAAAAAAGCTAATTATTTTCTCAGTCGTAAATGTATCTAATTTGGTTTCTTAACAACTTTACTTGTCATATTTTTTGGTAAACAATTTTTTTTTTGCTTTTAATTTCGAAAAGTTCATTAAACTTCAAAAACTGTAAATCTGCGTAGGATTAAAGAAAGAATGAAAGCTTTAAATGTCTTTGGGCAAAGAATTTCTCTAATTAATTCTTTTAATATAATTTACTTAATGTGAGGGCGTTTTGCGGTCAACTAATATCAGTGAAACAGAAAACAAATCAAAATTCCAGCTCTACACATAAAAAAAGAATGAGTGTTATGAATTGTATTAAAAAAAAAAATACAAATACAAATATGTTGTCCAATAAAAAATTTCATTAATTATATTACAATTTCTCATTTCACAAAGTCTATGTAAAGTTCTATCGACTATTAAAATAGTCGCCTGGTTAATTTACTTTTGAATGGAAATGATATTTGATTAAATTATTGTTGTATTTAAACAAGTCAAAAATATTTGTAGTTTTACAAAAACAATTTAGTGATTATAAAATGCTTTCCAAATTCCTTTTGATTCCAACTTTAAGCAAAATTTACATGTGGATGACTAGAAAGAAGAAAAATCTAAACACAAGGTTAAAAAACATTTTACCAGCCCAGGTATAGTCTCAAAATAATTTTTCAAAAATATGTATATAAAATTATTTTGGGTATTTGTAGAACAATTTTATATGAAAGTTACCATCAACAAAAATAAGATGTTTAATTTTAGCAGTAAAATAGTACAATAGTAGGATAGGCGAAGTTTTGTTTGAGTAAACGTGTTATTAACATAAACTTTCTTTATACATTTATCATATTTTGAAAGGCATATTACTTAGCTTTATAGACATTTTATACAAAAATAAATTAAATTATATAATTAAAAATTATACAAAAATAAATTAATGTTATCAGAGTTTTAACTTATACTAAATAATTATGCATTAGGGTTTCTTATTAAAAACTGCACTTTCCTTTAGGGTTTTTCATGCATAACCTATTTTTTCTTAATAATTTCCATTAAAAAAACGTAAATTTAACATTTTTCTGTTGCATTACTTGCAATACTTGATAGATTATACTTTAAAATAGAATTTATGAAAAAAAATTTAACCTTTAATATTTTTCGAAGTTATTTTTTTAATTAAGGTAAATTTAAATAAAGAAAAATAAAATAAATGCATTATATTTTGAAAATATTTTTGTAACTTGCTTAAAAGAGCTCTGTTAATAAGGATAACAAATAATATTTTCTTATAGGATACAGTTAATTTTCTTTCCACCCTTCGAATATGTACCCATTAAATATTATATCTATCTCTGTCATTTATCAAGCAATCAATCAATCAATTGGCTAAATAAAAAGGTTTTCATTTTAAAAGGTTTTATTATTACTGTTAACAAACTTTTAAAAATTACTGCTTCAATACGCATATCTGCATATACGTTCTTATGTAAAAACATGTGTATATCTCTTTTGGTTTTTATTTTTTGCGTTTCATTAACATAATGCATGGGCGTTGTTACTTTAAAAAGCTTTAGTATAAATTTAAACTTTATTAAGTCATACATTTATGTTAATAATTAATGTATTTTTATGTAAAAGTGCATACAAAGAATTTAGAAAAATGTTTTCTTGCAAAAAACTGAGCATTTAATTGGTATCTTTATATAGTGTGGTCAGTGTCCTTAACTGTAGGTAGGTGCGTGGCTTGGCTAAATTTGTAATCATCACATCCAATCATCCATATCTTTTATTCTGGGCTCTATTTTTATTTATTTTCCAATAAAAGTTTAAAATGTCAATTAGATTTTTGCAAGTTAAAAGTTCTTAAAATTTGCAATGCAAATTCTTGGACTATTTTTTGTATTTCTTTATTATTTAACTGTGTTTATTAGTCATTTACATAATATGAACAGTTATTTGTGTGCAAATCATGCTGGTGGCTTAGGTTTGGTTTCAGCTTTTTTTCAGTTATTGGAACTTTTTCAAATGTCATTTTCATTGTCTTTATAGCTGTAGTTGACATTTACAACTTAAATTTAGCAGTAAACTACAACGGAGCATTTTGTGCATAACTATTATGTCTACTTGTTTTTTTTATAAGTAAATTAATAATTAGAGCCAAAGAAATATTAAAAAATATTATAAAACGCATACATATTTTAAAAATTAATAAATATGTTTTAACATAAGTTTAATTTTAAAAATATTTATATTTTTTTAGTTTTTTTAAGAAGTAATTAGTAATTTTTTTTATTTTATATTATTTATATTTTTTCGTACAAATACTTCCTTAACTTCCGCCATAATGTCTTTATTATACATTTTTGTCGCTTTGTAATAAATCACTCAACAGCAATAAATGAAAAATGTTTATATTTTGCTTTGTTTTTTTAGTAAAATTAAAAACGCTTCAAGAAGTGCATTCAAAATCATCGTTGTGTGTACGCATGTTTCTCTTTGCAATAACGTTTTTCATAGATACAGTCAGTGGCAAAAAAAAAAGGTTATTGCAAAATGAACAAAATATTTTTGATGAGGGACATTTTGAGTAATTCTTCACACACAATTAGAGCCATATGCATACAAAATTTTAAAATTTTAAACAGATTTAAAATATTGATTTTGTATGAAATGTTTGCTTATGATTCTCTTTTAAATTTAAAAAATGTTTATGCATATCCCTTCAATTTTTAATTGCTTAGCTAATTTCCTTAATAGAATTTTCCATTTTTTGTTGTTTTTATTATCCCTAACTATTATTTTAATTTTTCAATATGTTTGGAACACCAAAAAATAAATATACTATAATTTATAATGAATTTTGCAAATTAAAATACATCAGGGCATTTTTAAGGTACTAGAATAATCAAAATAAAATATTTTTTTAATGATTTCTTGAAAACCTCACAAAAAAAATATGTAAATGATGATAAAAAACATGTTAAAAGTGATGTTCAAGGCACTTAGCAATAAGATTTTTTTCTTTAGTTTAAAAAATATTATTTGCATTTTCATAAATTATTTAAAAATTTTGAAACAGTTATATATTTAAGACAACATTTTTTTAATATAAAAAGTTACACCAAGCAGCAATTTTGAAACATGACATATTGAAAATATTAAAAGAAGCTAAAGTGTTGAGCAAAATTAAAAAGTAAAAAAAAAACGATAAAAAAGTTAACTTAATTGGTTTTCCTATCTATAACGATCATGAAAAGAAATATTTATTTGGATCAAAAATTAATATATAATTAAAGAAAGAAAAATCAAACATATTTCTGTCTTTTATTATGCAAAGCGTATAATCAAACTGTGTGATGTTCAAGACAATGTGGTAGGTAAACAGGCTTTTAGAAATCCCGATCTTCACTAGAAATATTTTTTGAAATAAATCATAGCAACACAAAAAAAGCAAATTATTTTTATTAATTACTACTTAATATAATTAAAATAGTAACAAATATTTTTTAAATTCCAAACCTTTTCTAGGATTTGAAAATTTTACGGCTTGCTTTTAATTATAGCAAAAACATAAATTTTAAAACTTTTTGTATTATAATTTTTTTTAATATCAAAAATATACTTTTCTTTAGAAAAAACACACTAACAAAAAATTTTTTATACACTGACTGTAAAACTATAATTTAACGTTAAACCGGATGTTTGTAGCTTTGTGGCCTATCAGTTTTAGTTTTTTTTTAAATCTGTTTTTTTTGTTATTACTGTGTGTGGTTGTAGGATTAAAATTATCAACACTTTGTTATTATAGAAAAATAAAAAAAAATTAAACATAAGAAACTCAACTGAACTTAATTCATATATTTATTTTGCTATTTTGCGGTCGTTGTTGTGATTTTGACCGCCCCAGCTATTAAGTGCTGAGTTAAGAACGGAAATTGTTTAAAGGTTAAGATTTTTTATTGAAATTATTTGAAAACAACATACGTTCACATACATACTTACTTATGCTTAAATAAAACATGAAATTGTAACGGGGTTGTAAAAATTGATAAACTATGTTTTGGTTATTTACATGTTTAAAACGGAAAGTGTTTGATTTTATGCTTTAGTTTATGAAGCTCTACTTTAATGTTTTCTTGACCCAAAAGAGGGTCAGGTTTAATGTTTATGGCTATTTACATTTGGTTAACTTGTCGAAGGGAAATTGTGTTTTAAAATATTTGGATATGGCTTTTAAACTTCCTGCAAGGTTGCCTGCAAGGTTTTTGTGTTGGTGTTAAAAAAACATTAAGAAATTTTTAATAGAAAAAGTAACATTTTCTATTTTGGTTTTACTAAAGGTCATGCTTTTTAAAAACTTTTCGAAACTTTTTTTTTGTAATTAAATATGTAAAAAATTTGATTAAAAATTTGTTAATTTTAAGTACTTACTTACTTATGCATACATATAGAAATTACAATTTCAAATAAAATAAGCTGTTTCCTTTTAAACAATCTTACCTGCAAGAATTACTTAGATAGACATGCTGTATTTTGCTTTAGTTTTTTTAATTATTATAGCACTAGACTGCAATTAGCAGCAGCTGCCGTTTGCAATAGATGGTTAAATATTTGGTAGTTAATTTATACAAATACATGCATATATACACCATATGCATAATCGCATATTTTAGACGCTCTAATTGCTGATTTATTTCAAAAAATTACAAGCAGTTAAAATATAATGATTGCAAACTTGCATAAATTAACAACTAAAAACTTAGTAAATACAAGCAAACGCGAAATGTAAGGAAAAAACGTATTTACTTATGTAAACACGCTTTACAGAAGCAATAACAAGGTGTTTAAGTACATATAAATAGCAAATAAATGCTTTATTAAGTAAATAGATTTTAGCATAAGTATGTAAATAAAGTTTGCAAAATTTATATGATATTAAAAAAATCATACATTTTCTTGGAATTTCGAAAGAATCAAAAAACTTAAGACACAAACTTGTTTAAAATACAAATATTTTAACCAACAACTTTTTGCACAAAGTTTTGTTGAAAAAGGAATTTTTAAAGAACTAGAAAACAAGTTAAAAATATTATTTTTAAATTAAAACAAGCGCGAGCGCTATATTCGGCAGTGCCAAATCTTATATAACTATGGCGTTTTATCCAATTTTTTTTAAATTTTGTAGTGGGGGTGATAGCGCGTAAATATGTTCTAGGAAAATATTTGCAAGGAAAATTAAGTTGGGGTCAGTTCTTCATTTGACCCATCCACGGGTATTCTGGAAGCTGTAAGGGAGATTTATTATAAGTTTCCAAACCTTGTTTCAAGCACCTTTATGCGATGGAGATAGGGAGTGAGCATGTTCTAGGAATATGTTTGCTGCTGACCCTGGGAAAGTTGTGGGCATTTATACGTAATATTTTTATACATTGTATGGCAACCCCCCTAGGTGATGGAGATAGGGGCTAGGTATGCCTTAGGAATATGTTTGGAAAGGAAAACTAATAGGAGCGGGAAATACATTTAATAACTCTTAGGTCGATTCCGGGGAAGTTGTAGAGGTTTTTACCCTAATTTTTCCAAATAGTGCATGGCAACCCTAAAATTGTTTAAGGAAAAAAATTAATTGGGTTCAGTCTTACATTTGTCCTTTATAGGAGCACCCTGAAATCTGTAGGGGGATTTATTACAATTTCCCAATATTTGTATGGGAGTTCTCTTAGGTGATGGAGATAGGGGGTAAGTATGTTTCGGGAATATGTTTGGGAGGAAACTAATTGTGGTCGGTAGCACACTCTATTTCTTTAAGGTTGATTCTGGGGAGGTTATGGTTTTGTTAATTTTGTTATTTTGTTATGTTGTATTATTTGTGTGAGCTGATGAAGAAAAGAGGTAAGTATGTTCTAGGAATATGTTTGGGAAGAAAAACTAATTGGGGGTCTGTAAAATATTTGATTCCTCTAAGGCCGAATCCGGGGAAGATGTAGGGATTTTTACTCTAAACCCTGTTAGGGGCTTGAGATAGGGGGTAAGTATGTTTTACAAAAATGTTTGGGAAGAAAAGTCAGCTAGGGTAAGTCTTTTTGTACTTTTTTGCATTCTGCATTCTAGGTCAACAGTCGTTAACTTCATATGTCTGGACCAACAATTCCAAAAAGTGCAAAAAGTATGACAAGTCAACAAAAGAGGGAAAGTTATTGAAATGGTTAAAAAGTACGCTTTCCAAAAGTATTAGGAAACTTATCTTAAAATATAAAATGAAGAGTTGAAATTATATTGACTTAATAATATTCCTTTAAAAATAGGGGTCTGATTTCCAGTTGTATAGAAAGCCATGTTGGGCTTACTTTTGACTAATAGTAGTCAGTCCTTTGCATTTAGTACTTTGTTTTAAAAAACTAAAAAAAAGTTACGCATACGAAGCGGCAGGTTAAATGCTTATGTTTGATGAGACTAAAGTTTGTAAATATCATATAAAATTACCCCTTAGTCTTAAAAACACTATTTTACACATATTTTAAAACGCTTAATAGATTTAAGAGTTTATAAATTCACCATTTATTTGCTTAGTTTGACCAGAACTTTGAAAACAACTTTTAATTACTTCTTATATTTTTTATGGTTGTATTATTTGAATACTGAAATTTTAAATAAAATGTCATACACGTGAGTTCTTGAAGAGAAAAACAAGTTGTTAACACCAAACAAATGACGTGTGCTATTGCATTTTGAAGTTAACATGCCATAACTGCGGAACTTAAAGCTTAAAGGGTACAAGTGCCAAAACTAACAAAAAATGTGTCAAATGCGGCAATTAACACTACAAAATAATGTATGTATGTGTCTGTTTAAGAATTAATGATATACTGTCTTCCAAAAACATTCCTCTTTGTGTCTTGCTCAGTAGATAAAAAGTTCACAAACGAATTGTTTATATATTAGTCTTGCATTTGCTTACTTTTCAGTCAAAATATCGATTAATAGTGATCTGTGAGTTAAAAAATGTTGTTGTGTGTTTTTTTTTTGTTTTTTGATTTTGTTGCGAATTTAACTGATATCTTAGGTCTTCATTTGAAGTTTCAAGTTTTGTTTAGCAATATTTTTAACAGTTGTATGGCTACTCTTACATTGTGAAATAAATGGTTTGTCACATATGAACTGTTTTAAAAACTCAAGGTCTTTGTTTTCTTTCTTTAATCATGATTTGTAATTTATATTCATTTATACACACATTTATATCCTTCTTAACTGTTTTAAGAAAACAACAACCAAAACAATAACAACAACAAACCCTTATGCTCTCATTAATAAATTACAATTGTTGTTGAGATTTATCAACATCAACTACAGTTTTTGAATGACTAAACTTTAAACAAAAAATTTATGTTAGTTTGGGTGTATGTGAATATTTTGTAGTGTGACTACTGTTGTGTAAAAAAAGTAACTTTTTCAAGTTCCTTTAAATGATTTGCTAGGAGGTTGCAACAGCTTTTTACCAAACCGTTGCTTATGAGGTTTGCCTGCTTGGGGTTTTTTGTACACATTATCATTAATTTTATATCTCAGATTTTGGCTTAAATGTTTTTTTAAGTTTTCAGCCTACTTTGCTGTATAGTAAGTTGGTTTTTGTTTTTATATTCAACAAGAGACATTATTAAAAAAAACAACAAAAACGCAATAAAAAGAAGTTTAAGGGGAAACAAAGGAATACTGTTAAATAACTAAACATGTTTTGATGTGCTTTTGTTGTTCTCGGTTGTCATCAATTGACCGGTTTTGATTGGTAAATTTAATTTTCAAGGATAAAAACTGAAGGCTTACAGATAAGTTTTAAATATTTATTCAATCTTTAGGTATAATTAATAAGCTACAAATTACAGGTTTGCGAAATAATAAAGAAGCTACAAAAACAAGGAAATGTAAGGAAGGATACAAAGATAAATTACTTTGTAGTCAGTAAGTGTTAAACATTAATGTGCAGTTTATTAATATTAAAAACTTTATAATGAAATAGAACATGACCACCACTTTAAGCCAAAACGGCTCTCAAGGAAAACAGGCCCATATATAAAACGTCGGCCAAAACTTTTTACTTTTTAGACTCTCTTTTTACCAATATTTATCATTTCATTGAAAAATTTACAAAGTTCTAAATTTAGTTGCATTTTTAATTTCTATTTTGATTTTCTCTTGCTATTATTTTTCTTCTTCAAAACCTGTGGTTTTGTTTACAAAATGTATGAAATTTAATAAAAGTGTGGCAATATTGTTCAATTTTAGTGTTGAACTAGGTCGAACAATATTATTTTTAAATACTTAGTTTAAGGATTGGAATACTTATTGTTATTTCATAGAAAAATAAAACTTTAAAGTTCTTTATCTGTAGATACACTTTCGATACCAGCAATTTATTATGGAAATTTAATAAAAGGGGTATTTCTTATCATTCAAGTAGGGTGCCCCGGTAGATCAGTGGTAAGTGCACGAGTCTACCAGTCTGGGGGTTGTGGGTTCGATTCCCACCAGAAACCCTGGCAAGTTTGCTTTTATTTTCTGTTCTTTCTTTCTTATCTTTCTCTAAATTTCTTCTTTCCTTCCATCTCAACCTATTCTATCTGCCTCTCCATGTAACACAAAGGGACCGAATTAAGCGGACCCAAGTGAGCTGTATCCTTTCCTTCAACGGCTGCCTGTTCTACCTAACTTAACCTAACCTAACCTATCATTCAAATAACTTTTAAAACTATAATAATGATTCCAAAATTAAACTAAAAATACGGAAAGTAAATGGCTTATTGACAGGTTAAAAGTTTAAATATTTCTTAGATTAAACAATTTAAGCCCTGATATGAATTTGCATTGAAAAAACACATAAATTATTAAACATAAATTTGAAAAGTGGTGTAAATAAATGAATCGCTTGGGGGCTATACTTAGTTTCATTTTCAACTCGAACTGACCATGATATTGTTATTAGAATTAATAATATTTTTGATTTCATATCGTTACAACAAATTATTTATATTTATTGTTGACGTTAAAATAACTTCAAGCATACACACTAAATAAGGTTTTGTTCATGTAAATATTTTCATACCTCTTAATGTTAAAAGGTGCAGACATATTTAAGAACTTAGATACATAGTTTACAATTACAGTAACAGTACTAAAAACTTCAATAAACTCACATTTTCTCTAATTTTTTTTACTAACACACTCACACATTTAGCATACACACGTATTATCATGTGCAAAAATATTATAAAAGTACTTGCATATGTAAATGCACCGTTGCACTATAGAAAAGACAATGCAAATACAATAAGAACATTTTCTGCACCACCCATTAGAACACACATACATAAGTACATACAATTGGCTTTAAAACGTTTCTTTGTTATTGAACTCGTTTGGCAGGTTTTCTCTAATATTTATTGGCAATAAAAAACGCGTGCAGCAATTGCAAAGTTTTTTGTTTAATAAAAAATCAATAAACTACATTTTCCAATAAATTTCATGCTTGTTGTTTTATTATTGGAAGCCAGAACTAGTTTGTTTATATATACTAACAGACAAACACACATATTTGTGGGGGTGGTAGATATTTGAGACATTTTTTTTTATAAATTTGAAACTAGTTTACTTTTATAAAAAGTTCTTGGCACATGTAGTCCTTAAAATCTTGTAGAATATTTTTGGTAGGTTTTTTTATGTTTTGGAATATGATTGATTAAAATTTTGTTCTTTTAAAATTACAATTTTTTCTGTATTTATAGCGGCAACTAATAAAATAAAAAGCAAGTTTAAAAAAAAATATTTTTGAAAATAATTGAACAATAAATAAAAGGTGGGGCTTTAAAGCTTATGTTACAGCAGCAAGTGCTATTTCTAAAATTAAAGGTAAATATACATGTTAGAGTATATGTTCATAGAAGGATATCGTCATTGTTAAATTATTGAGTTTCAAAAGTATAGGATTTATGTTCTTTACAGAAGACAATTATTTGTAAACGACGATAGGTTGACGAAATTTTTAATAACTTGTTTTTAGGAGAATAAATGCATATACTTTATCAAAGACTCGTTTGTATTTATATCATTGATGCAGCAAACAAATATTTGATTTAAAATCGAATTGGGCTTTTATTTACATCGAAGTAAAATTAATAGAGTTTTAATCGAAGCATAGATTTTAAAAACTTAGCTTAATTCGAACTTAAACTTAAGCTTTTAGCAAAATTTTAAATCAAATAGATAAATCAAATATAAACACCGCACACGTGGTAGGTGTGTTATGTGTTTGTGTAGATATTTCTAAACGCCAAAAAATGATGGTCTGAGCCTTACCTTCAAGTGTACCGATCGATTTAGAATCACTTCCTGAGCATTATATTGAAGCATGTTCGTCTGTCCGTCCGGCTGGGTGTCCACGTATTCTTGTGATCAAAATACTAGTCGCAATTTTACAGAAATTTAGAACAGATAAGTGGTTTAGCACTGGCTCAAAGCCAATTGTTTGTGGAGATGAGCGGTTAACTTTTAACATATCTCTCATACAACTCTCGTTCCAGAATATGTTTTTTGAAGCTATAGCTGATACCAATATTACTCTGCTAAGAAAAATTTTGCATTTGAGTCACAAGCTTGCATACTGAACACAAATATAATCAGCCCATTTTTTGCAATATCCCCATAAAAATTTCCACCCGGAATAAGCATTTTGAGGTATAAATGACTCAAATGTTACTTTGCCTTCTCAAAATTATGCACAAGTGTTCATTTTTTGGCCACTAATTATTCTTAACACAAATATTATTTTCTTTTCATTAAGCCCCCATACAAATGTAGCGTAAGGTATAACATGGTCGTGCTAGAGCGACAAAAGCCTTCTTACTTGTTTTTAAAATTAAAAAATTCATAAAATAAGCTTAAGCCTTAATAAAAAACCTTGTCTTTAAAGACTCCATCAATGAAATGAATATTGTTTTTAGAAAAGGAATTTTCTATTTCAATTAAAATTTTTAAAAGCCTTAAAAAAATTTTGTTGCACTTCATTACATATAATTACAAAAATATTTTTTGGCAGAAGTCAAAATTGCATTTTTTAATACTTAAGGCTGCTTCTTCTTTTTAAAATTAAGTGTTAGAAATTTAGTTTTATAACTTTATAGAAAAATTTAATTTGAACTCTTTTTTTAGTTTGGTGCTTATTGCACATAAAGAAAAAGTGTAAAAATGACAAAATATTTTTTCTTTACATTTTAATCTTTATTTTTTTTAAGTTGAATTGCCTTCTAAAAACGTTTACATGCTTCAAATATATTTAAAAAAGTATTTACACCAAAACATTCTATATGAATATATAATTCTTTAAGTGAATGATTAATCTTGAAAGTCTATTTAAATTTAATTTTTGTATGTATCTATAAAGAAAAAACAGATCAAGGTAAACAAAATGTTATACAAAAGCGGCATTTTGCTTCATGTTAATGTTTTTTCTGTTATTTTTTAATTTTATATTAATAGTAGACAAAACGTAAATAAATTTAAGACAAAAGCATAATTATGCAATCAGGTATAACTAATTATAAAAAAATTTGATGATTTTAATTGTTTTATTAAAAGCAAATGATTTGATTTATTTAAAAAACAACAATTCAGCACCCAGTTTGCGGAACCTTTAAAGCATTTACCAGCTTTTAAATTCCTTGTTTGTGTCTTAAGTCTTTTGTTTTACGACAAAAATTCTTATGATCAAATTTATGAACCAATGGTAATTAATTTCTGGTTTTATATAGAATTTGCGAATTAAAAAAGGAAATGCCTTAATTGTTATTTAAAACTTGCAAAACATATAAACATATTTTTGGAATATTTGTTTTTTGAGCTCATGAAAAATTTTTTTCGCAAATTCTTTGGACTAAATAAGAAATTAGCATAAAAATAATCTTCGGTTTTGTTGGTGAGACAAAAATATTTTTTGTTTTTCTTATTTATTTTACCATATTTTAAAAACCTGTTTTAAATTAAACTGTTTTTAGCTCTTCTTGTATGCTTTCAATTCAATTTTCTGCTAAAAATATTGGACCAATTGGTCTATTTCAGGTAAAATGTACTAAATAGTTACAACATTGTCCTATTTAATGCAGTCGTTTTCAAACAAGAACTTTTAGCTGAGCGACAGGTGTCTTTACGATCGCTTTTAGAGTTGTCGTAGTTTTAAAAGTAGTCTTCTGTGGTAGAGTAGTTCTGAAACAGCTACGATGTAATGCAAAGATGGGTAAGCTGGTCCGTCACTAGCACATCATAATACTAAAATTCAAAATGGTATATAAAATTGTGCTAAAAAGAATAAATATAATGTAATCCTGTTTTTGTACTATAAGTTTCGAGTTTTAAGGTAAAGGAAATTATTTTGTTTATTATTACCTCCACTCCCATTTGCTCTTTAGGCATCAGTCTCAGCACCCTTTTTTACCCAGTACCGTCGGTGCAGTATAAGTGCAATGTACTTTGCATTGACCCTTATTTGAGGTATGTAGTTGGATAAATTGCAAAAGTCCATCCTGTAGCGTATGCGGGTTTTAATTTGTTTGGCATTTAAAATTGTATTGAATACCCAGTTTGAAATGTTCTTAATTGTAATGATGCAAATTGGGCCTTTGGTTGTCTATTATACAACTAAATTGTGTGCTGGTATTACTATTTTAAATTTGCGTAATAAATGTGCTTAATTGTTTATATTTATAAAGTTCTTTTTGTTGATAATATTGCCTTAACTGGGAATTCGAACTAGATAAAAGAAATATTTATGCATGTGTCTTAAGTCTTTTGTATGATAAGGACAATTCTATTGATTCAGCTTATGGTTTTTAATATTTTGTTAATTTTTTATTTTACAAATTTATTGTTATACATTTTATTTTAGTTCTTTGCCAAAGTTCAATTTTTTGAGTTTCTTCTTTTAATACATAATAATGTGTTTGTTAGTTTTATTGCTAATAAGTATTTCTATTATGGCATGTTATTACAAAAAAAAAAATTTAATGGCAAGGCACGACTTGCTTATCAAATATCATTTGCTTCTCTTGAGAATCGGCTTTTGTCTTATTTTTTCTCTTTTTTAGTTGTTTCAGGCTTTTTTTTTAATTTTTAAAGTATTATTTTGTGTAAAGATCGGTAATGAGAACTTGTTGGCATTTTCACTTGTCTATTAATATTTTTCTTATTTTTATTTTCATGACTTGAAAATGAGTATTGAAGAATGTAAAATGTATTCTCTGTTGAAAAAACTAAGAAGACAAAAATAAAAAATAATAATAATAACAATTACTTTATAAAATCAAGTCAAAAGTTAAGATTTTTAATTTTTAATATAAACAAACACAATTGCTTGATCAAACCCGTTTTAAGACTTTGCAAATTTAAATCAAACAAAAAATTATCACATAAAATATTTGACTTTTAAGTTTATTTCATATTTTGCAAAGTTATGTCAAATTGTCATTATATATACATATTTCAAATTTTGTAATAAGTTGTGTTACTGTGTAAACTCTATATTTTTAATTTTTATATAAAAATGAAATATTCATTATTATTCCTTCAAAAACGTAATAAAAACATCTTTCCTACAAAACTTGAAGGTTATGTGCTTGTTGCTAAATGTTATTATTGACTTCTAAGCTTATTTTTGTTTGTTGTTATGTTCGAGAGGGATTTATAATTGGAAGCCTTGAAGTGCTTTATTCAAGTGCAAAAATTAATTAAGTGTTGTTTTTAATAGTAGATAAATAAGAATTAAACAAAATGTCAACTTAATGACAATACTTTCAAGGAAGAAAATTAATAAGCAAAAAGAGATATTTTTTTAATTAAAATAACTAAAAACAAATATATTAGATTTGTTAGTAAGACATTTTTACAGCTTTTTTATTTAAACAAGAATAAGTAAAACCTAAAGATATTTAGCTGAAAAGTTTCGTTTTAATGAAAAATTTATGGTTCTCCAATGAAGGTAGGTTAAGTTAGACTGCAAAAAGAAGTGAGCAATCATATTTGCCATCACCACCCAGAGGCTTGTAGATTAGTTGTGAATCCTTTTAAAACAAAAGAAAAAATACTGTGAGAAAAACAAATAAGAGACTTTTAGTACAATAATAAAAAAAGAGTCAAGAAAAATCCAGTGTTCGTCAAATCACGCGCAAGCATCAAAAACCTTGTAGGGGCTACCTTTTTACCTTGCCACCCTACCCCTTTGATGAATTTTATTTTATTACCAAGCTTACATTAAAAAATCTCACTAAGTCCATCTAAAAATTGCCCCTAGCCACCTCTCTAGGTGCACCTGTAGCTTTGGCCAATCTCAGATAATGCATTTGACTGTCTCTGTTTCCTCCTCACTCCTGCATAACTTGCAGAAATTCAGAAAATGTTTGTACTCCTGCTTTCATTGAGTAGAAAATTAGTATCCTTACTATCCTTGCGGGCCCTGGAAGCCAAAACACCTCGCAGTCAGTTCTGCCCCTACAGGTTTGGTTTACTTTGAGCATTTTTTTTTATTCCAATCAAGCCAGAAGCAATAGAAAATTGTCGGTGGCCTTACAAGCTTGTTTTCTATTCAAATATACTGGGCCGAATTCCCCTTACTTGACTTATCGGAAACTTCACTACAAAAACTTTGTAAAAAATCACCACCTAACAGAACCCAAACCTGCAGGTCACAATTATCACTCTGAGAGCAGCCTGAAAAATTTTGTATTTGCCCAGAAGTTTGATGTCTGAATTTAAATAAAATATTTTGTTAATTTTAATGTTTATGTTGTTGGAGGGTGTTGAAATGAATATCCAGTTATTTTAAACCGATTTCCAGTTGATTTTACATAAAAAATTTTTGGAGTGTAGGAGTACATTTAAGGACCATTTGTAAGTACAATTAGAACAGAGTTACCTTGTTTATGTTTATTAATTTAATATACTTTCAAACGTTTAGATAATTTTTTGAATAGAAATAGATAAAAAATTTAATTTTTGTCAGCGCTTACCTATTGTTGTTCAGATTCAAATTGTATATGTCAAAGGCATAATAAATATATCACATCTAACTCTGTAAACGTAGTTTTTTATGGCAAAAACATAAATATTTTTAACTAATAAAAAACCCTTTGAAAGTTTGTGTCCTAAGTCTTTTGTTTTATTAAATTAAGCCGCAAAGTTTTGGCCCGTGTTCACACTTCACACTTCACACTTTTTTCTTGTTTTACAAATTCATAAATTCGTTCAACTTAATAGTTTAAAGTTTATTTAACTTACTTGTAGTGCTATTAAAAAATATGGCATTTAACAAAATATAAAATTCTTAACAAATTCAAACACGTGTTTCTTGCTAAAAACTTATTTATTAAAAAGACATAAAACAAAGCAAAATATGAAAACAAAATATAAACACAAATAAAATGCTTTGACATACAATGCAGCCATACAAAGAACATTTATTTTTGTTTAAAAAAATTAATAGACAAAAATATGAAAAAAGAAACAACACAAAAAAACCTATAAAATAAATACTTTGTTAAATGTCATACGAGTTAAAAGCACAAAAGAATGAATCATTTGCAACAAGCCTATAAATGCATTGCAAGTTATTGTCATATATGTATGAATGTATGGGTATCTAAGTGTTACTTAAGTTTTTCAAATATTCAATGAATTCTTGCATTTATACACACACCAGCTTTTTTCATAACTCTTGAGTGGCGTATAAAGTTTAAATATTTATACAAAACAAACAACTTAAACAAAATAATTGAACGTTTAAGACACCAACTTTGAAATTCTATAAACAACTCAACAATCGTAAAACGTTTATATAGAATTGACCTAAATTGTCGTTATTTATTTTGTAAAAAAACAAAACATTTAAGAATAAAACGTTGTAGATTTAGGTAAGGTGTGGTGAAAGTGTTGTGGGCTTTAAGAATATGCTTTATCTAGATGACAGATGGTTTTTATATTTGCTTAAATAAAATTTTAATTGCGTTTATGAAATTCGGGTTTCATTATAATGCTTGCCTTATAAAATTAAACCAATGCCAAAAAAATTCAATTTAGGCGTCAATTAACATTTTTAAATGGCAAATTTGAAGATTTTTTGAGAAGGTTTAATTTTTTAGATTTTTTGAAAATAGAAAATATTTGGCAAGTATTTTAAAAATTAAATATTTTATTTATTTTTTTAACATTTCTTATCGCACATTTCGTAACCTTAATATAGAGAGGCCCAAGTTTTTAAGTCAAAATTTTTTTGGCGATGTTGACTTGGTTCCTCGGAAAATCTATTACCCAACCATTTCACCCTATGGTTCTCTATTCTTAGGCAGTAAGGGAAAATATGCTACTTTGCTTCCAATTGTTTTCGTCATCACACATCCTACAAACTTCTTTTCATAGCGACAAACAGACAGTGCTTTATTAATTGGGGCCCTTGGACCCAATCTCTAAGTACATAAGAAACTTAGTGCTTGCTAAGTTAATCTCTGGCCATCTTCTGTAAAGTTTTTTTCTATTTTCGTACTAAAGCGCCCATAGTTTTAGAACAGTGATCCATAAGTGTTCCCACAATTTTCCCCTTATTTTTAAATTAAAGGGTCGATTACTATGGGAAATCACAGCGGCAATTTCATTTCCAACTGTGTCGCAATGCACCGGAACTCAATATAGTCTAAGTCCGGCTTTTATAAAATTTCTTATCAACCTAAATTTTAATCAATGCGCCTTCAAAGCCCTTAGGCCTCACTTACTTACTTCACTATACCTTTTAAAAATGTTTGGTATAAAGGCCTACCCCGAGATATATTACCTTAGGTGTTAGTTTGAACTTCACTTTTTTGAGTTCTGGGTGCCTTCTTAAACCCTGAGCCCATACTTTCTATTAAAGAGTGCTAGTTCGGGGTTTTCAAGATTCACATCTATTATGGTCCTTCATGCCCGCAAGGAGAGTGCACACAATGCCCCAATAACCATAATGTTTGCGTATAGTATAATCTTTTTTTTTCATCATCAAACTTCCTGAAAATACCGTTGAATATTAGGAGCCACAGTAGAGGACAAAAAATCCCACTTTGTAGTGTCTCGTGTTCCCTACATGTACCTTAGACCTCTGAGAGCCTGCGTATATCCTCTTCTATGCAAAACCCATTCAATATAACCAGCGAGTTCCTGAAGCGCATTTTCAAAATATTTACCCCGAGGTAAGCACAGTGAGCTCTACTAATGGTGTGTGAATAAAAAAAAAATCACTTTTAAAAGAATCTATCAATCTTTTCAATATCTTAAGCAGAACAGACGATACAAGGATAGATCTAAAATCCTTCGGTTTCTAGAGGCCTATCTTACCATGCAGTCCCCTCTGTACCTTCTAAGTGTATATCTTTGAAAAAGACGGGCTTAAATGACTGTCACAAGGGGCGTGAGGTGTTGAATATGTAACATTCGGTTACATGGCAGGTTAAAATTTCATTATGGCCTGGGGATAAAAAACTTTCTCGCTTGCCACCAATCTCCTTACTGTCTCCTGTTTAAGGTCTTAAACCCATTTTTTGATTGTTTATCACTACACCATTCTCAACATTAGGTTCCAATTTGTAAAAATTAATTTTTTATAAAGGTCAGGCAACATTTAAGAGATAATGCATAGCGCAAGCGTGGCATTTCTGAAATAAAATCATCATTGATACCAAGTGCATTCAATTTCTTTCAATACAAAGAAAAAGAATTTATAGTTTTTTTGTTCACAACCGATTCGTATTTTGCTGTCCATTCCTTGTACATATTTTCAAAAATTTTCCCCCATAGAATGAAATAAATTGTCATGTTGGGCATAATATGATCGTGATTGAATGTCTTTAATTTTACAAAAAAGGGTTTTTTTACAAAGTCTTGGTTAACTTAATTTTAAAATTAAGATCGCTAAAACATGAAACGCTTTAATAGCGAAGTTATCTTTAGTCGATAGTTTAATCTTCACTTCAACCTAACGTTAACGTTTGCAAAATATATTTATTATTGATTTATTTATTACATAATTGATTTGTTAGTGAAAATATAATAATTTTAAATGCCAGCTTAAAATGTACATTTGTTGCAAAATGTTTTAATTTTTAAGCTTAAAAGCAGTGCAAAATACAAACATAAAAATAAAATGTTAAAAACACTTGATTAACACTTGAAGGTGTTAAATAAGCGTGACAAAAGTATGACTAAATTATTTAAATGCCAAAGGCTGCATGCAAGACATTGAAATAACAAAATATATATGTATGTACATATGTATGTATATCATATGGGTAATATAAAAACCGTTTTTGAATATTTTACAAAAAAAACCTCGTTTGTAACTAAATTTGTTCTTTGCTAAAATTATGGTAAATTTCCTTTTCTTTCAGATTATTACTTTTCTAATCCAAATACGCAAAATCGTTTTGTGCCATCCTCCCAGTATCAAAATACCAGATCGTATAATCGTGGCACTTCAACTACATCATCTGGTAATTCCAATTCTTTTCAGGATCAAATTTTGTTAATAAGCAATGAAAGAAAGCAACCACAAAGTCAACCTTTAACCTCTGAAACTTATGCACAATTTGGACACCAATATACGGTAAGTTGTACGTTTTCTATATTTTTAATTGAATACTAATTAACTTATTTTTTTTTCGAAAGTTTTGTGTAATGATTTTCCACAGACGTTGAAAATGAAAGCATATAATTTAGTTACTTTTATAAATTTTTTTTTTGGTTTTAAAAACTAAAAAAATACCCAAATTTACTTAACCAAAAATAGAAAGAAAGAAATTTAGGTATGTAGAAGGCACTCTTTTGGAAACAAAATTGCATTTGGTCAAGTGAAAGTTAAATAGCAGAAACTGAAAATCAAATAAATAAATAAAGTAAAATTCATAAATAAAACAGTAAAAAGTAGTTAAACTTAAGTAACCAAATAGCGCAACAAATCAATTGTAAATACAGTCAGTCTACTGCTTTTGTGGAAGCTATTTAGGCGTGACTTACAAAATAGTTGTCGATAAAAGTAAGCAAACTTTTTAAATAAATTAAGCCCTATTGAAACCACATATTTTTAAATATGGTTTCCAAATATAATGCCCAAAAATAAACATACAAAAAGGGATTTTTTGTCAACGGTGAATATTTTTTTCCAAATTCTTAGATTTCCTTAGTTTAAGGAGTTCCTTAGAGTATTCTCGCCATTACACAAAAAGTTCCATTGGTTTAGAGTGCGGCAGGGGTGGTTTCTGCTCAGTACTTTAATCATTATATATTTTTTTTCTGCATTGCAATATTGTCCTTTGGAAATAAATTTATTTTTTTCCCCCTTGACTAGCTCTACAGATGCTTATGTCTGTTAAGCCTGCGTTTGCCATGAGTTAGATAAAGTTTTCCGTCATTTTTCGGACCCCCGCTTTTGCTTAAGCAGCGGAAGTAGATACTGTTCTCCGCAATCAAGAATATCCAGTCCCTATCTTTTCGCCGCCCTAAGTTCATACGTATAGCAGCATTTTCCTCTAGAAATTTGCCTCAGAGAATTATCTAACTAGGACTGTTGGTCTGGTAGAAGCTCAGTGCAGTGAGTCCTGACCTTTCCTTGAGGTATACCATGGGAAAATTCCACTGTCCCCGTATTACCATTCAAAATGCGTTGATGCTAAGATTAACAGCCTCCAATACAAAAAAGAATCCATAGCAGAGTTCTGAAATGCGTTCCACTGAACTTATGTCCTTAAAATTTAAAAAAAAGTTTTTTTTAACTTAAAACTTATCAAAATCAATTTTTTTTATAATAAAAAAAAAATATAAATGTTCTTAGGCCTGAAAAATGAATATGTTTCGACTTAAAATTAATTTTAGAAAATTTTTGAATAAATGTTAAAAATTGAAATAGGTTTTTTGGGGACAAGAATCTTTTTCTGAAATTTTTCAAAAGATAACAAAAATTTTAAGTTACTTTTGCATTTAAAATTTTTTACTTGTATTATATTTTACTACTAATTTTATTAAATAAAATATTGTTTTATAATTTCGAGTTTTCAAAATTACAATTTAAAAAATTATTCCAGTCATCTAAATTTATTAAAAAAAGTTTAAAATCACGCATATTTAATAGAATTGAGCTTGGAATAAAAGGTATGTATTTGTATTGAAAAAATTTTTATTCGCTTACAAGTATTCAGATACAATAACTGTTTAGAAATAATAATTTAAAACAAAAATTGGCTAAAAAAATTTTAAATTAATTTTTCAATTTGGTTTGTCTGTCTTTTTTATTAATGTTCTTTAAAATAATTGTGCTTGTTTTTGAATAAAAATATTTGTTATTAATATTTGCTTTTTAGTTTTTTTTTTAAATATTTTCAAATTTTTTTATAATTTTTTTTAGAAATTAAATAACAAATAACTTTATTTAAAACTTGTTTATCATTAAAATTGTTTCATACAGAACTTACTCGTGGAGCACATTTCAGTTACAAAGACTAGGAAAACTACAAGACACAACCTGTTTGAAAAACTTTTCACTCTGCGGTTTTTTAATCTTCTTCTTTTAATAACTGTTAAAATTTTCACCCATTATTACAATTTATTACAAAAAATAACATTATTAAAGTTTTTTTTTATATTTTGTTTACAACAAGAGTTCAATGTTCATAATACTTTCGTTTAATATTATTTATGTACAATTTTATTTAAACTTACAATGTTTAAATTATTTCACTTGTTACATACATTTTATAATAAAAAAAAAACTTTTCTATAAACTATAAATTCATTTTGATTGCTCCATTATTGTCTGCTGTGCTTTTTTCAATTAAATGCGAGTAAAAGTGAAAATTCAAATACAGTAAAGAAAACAAACAATGATGTTGATAGAAATATTTTTAATAGAAAAAGTGTTTCGAAGTAACAAGGCCATAAATGATTATGTCAAGATGAAGATCTTTGTTACCTTTTTGTTTTAAAGAAAATCCCTTTAAATATTATAAAAATAAAATGTTAGTTTGTTTGTCATGCCATCACGCCTAAACGGCTAAAAAACTTTATTAAATTTGAAACATACATACTTCTAGGGTGCGTCTGCCTGCCCGATTTTGATGAACTTTTTTTTAAATGTTACCCGTTTTAAGAGCAAAAAATTTTTAAGGAAAATAAGTGGGAGATACTACGCCTTCAAAAAGTTTTAGTTTTTATTACTTGCCCTTTACTTAGACTGCAAATGGAGATAAGTAGCCCCCACTTCTAATACAATTAAGATATCCCCCTTCGTAAAAGTTTTTTTTTTTAATATTTATTTTTTTTAAATGTCAAAACGTTTAATATATCTCTTTAAAATTATAAGGGTTCAGCATAGCGGGCCGGGTAAGGCTAGCTATTGAAACAAAAGTAACAACTTTATTAAAATCGTTGCTTAAATTGAAGAACTACTTAGTAAAAAACCCTTTTAAACCACATTTAACCTTGCTATAGCTTATAATTAAAATAAGTAAAAAGTTTACGATCTTGTTATTTCATTTAACCCGAAGGTTTTAGGTGTGAAAAATAATTAATTATTATGATTAATTAATCTAACGTTAAATGTAAATTTTTAATGTTAAATGTTATTGAAATGCTTTGCATTAAAATCAAAGCAAACAAAATACTAAATAAATAAATTTATATTGCAGTCGGCATCTGCTGTAGCATATTTTATTCTATGAAATTGTTACTAATTTTAATTTTAAAATTTTACTCAAAATATTTTTTTTATAATAAAGATACCTATAAAGATTAGGAGTTTCCATAGAACCTTTTTGAAAAGTAAACAAATCGATTTAATTTTTTAAGTAATACAGGTTATAAAAGTTATTAACACGGATGGCAGCTTTGTATAAAAAGGCTCAGTCACTCAATATCTTTTATCAAATATTAAAGCGATTCTTGTTAATTCAAACATAAAAACTTAATCCTAATGCAATAATTTTTTTTAAATAAAAAAAAAAATAAAATAAGAAAATAAATTAAACTCTTTTCGACAGGTTTTGAAAAACATGAATACGTTTTTGGTACTCTAAGGGATAAAAACTATATTGTGACACTTTTTTAACTTCTGAAGCAATAGCAATAGAAATATATTTCAAACTGCGTTCAACAGGTGCTTAGCTAAGTTTAGGTTACCAGGGAAGTGACGAGTGCATTTAGCCACCTCTATATAGTGACCTCTAGGCCATTTGTAAATTCCTTCAGAAGTGTCAAAAAGAAAAAAGGAAAGCCAAAGAAAATTTGTGGGTAGAATGTTACAGAAATAAAAAAAAAAAAAATCCGTCCGAAAGAAGTCCACCCACCACCTTTTGATAAATCCAAGTTCGTCTAAGAAGCGCTTTGCCAACCACCTCTGTCGGCGGATCTGCAGCCTCGTTCAGCGGCAGGCAAGGTGTTCCACAGACTCTATTTCCTCCTTATTCCCTTACAACCTGCAGTAATGCAGAGAGTTCCTATCCCATTTGCTTACATATATCTCACATTGCAGTGTTCTGCTTTCCTTGAGCAGCAGATCAGTGCCCATCCTGTCCGTCCTGCACTTCAGAAGTTTGAAGATCTCACATTCAGCTCTGTCCCTCCCTTGTCTATTACTCAAGTTGGTCGGTGTGACTGATGAAATCAAGTTTTTGGACTCTAATAAAGTTGCACAGAAACCGTTTTGAAATCAAACAATCAGAAATATCTCTGAAGCAAAAAGATATAAGCGAAAACCCAAAACAACCCATTTTTTAGGATAGAATCCGTGTATATATCCCTATATATCTCAGTTAATATAGTCACTATTGCCACTCTTTGCACAAATACTGTGGAGGTAGAGACCTAAATAAGAAATCAATTTTTTCAGATATGATAAGGGGAAAGTGTTATTTTCCCTACAATTGCACAAATTTTGTAAAATATTTCATACGCTATATCTCGTAAACTGTAACAGCTATTAACTTGAAATGTTCAACAAAAATTAATTTGACAATAGTACCTATTCATCTGTTTTTTTTTAATAAGAAAAGAAATTACTTTTACCCAAATTAGGCCGTTTTTATGACCAAATATAATATAAAATCTTATTATTTTTAATTTTTGTAATTTAACTTTCAGAACACTCGCAATAACGATTACTATGACATTTCACCACGACCCTTTGGAGTACCAGGCACTGCCAGCGGTTCCGCATCTGTAAATAGTTATACGCGATCCAAGTCTTTTAAGCCAAGTAGCAGTTATACACAAAACGGCGGTTTTGTGCCACAACGACACAATGTGCCACATCAACAGACACAATTTCTTCAACATTTTAATGAACCAACGGTAAGTTTAAAGCACAATTTTTGTGGAATAATTTATTAATTTTTGAAACTATTATTAAGAGTTGGGCCAATCAGTTACTCATGTATGTTCGTTTGTGCCAACAACCTATTTTGTTTTTCCATTAATCATTAAGGTAACTAGTTGCCACAAATTTATCTTATATTTTTCCTGCAAAATTCTTTATTATGTCTTAAACGCAAATTCATGAACGATTGTCTGTCTTCTTTAAATTTTAAATTAAACGCTTAGCTGTTTAAACATAAATATTTCATGTCTCCATAGTTTCTGGTAATTAAAAGAATGAACCAACTACTCCTAAGTTTTGTTGTTTTTTCGAATGTTTTTTTTAAATATATAAAAAAAGTGTTACAAATTTTATATGATTTGTTTTGCATTTATCTACAATGTCACTCCCAGCATTAACCTAAAATTCGTATGTGTGTTTATGTGGATTTGAAGAGCTTGAGACAAAAGTTTATCTTACAAATTACTACATATCTTTGAGTATTTATGTCTTTCTGTTTGTCTGTCTTGGCATGGTGGTCTACATGTATGAATTTTAAGTGTGTGAAATATTAGAAATCCATGAAATTTTTATGAATTACAAATGAAGTGAACTGCTCTAAAAAAATTGAATTGAAACCACTAATTATATATACCAAAACCATACCAAAGTTGAACAACAACAAAAGATCAAAAAATGTAAGTGAACTTAAAGGTTTTTGTTATTTAAGACAATAAATGTAGAGTAAAATATAAATGATATTACCGCCACCGCTTCCCCTGGATCTGTAATTTGAGAAAAAAGTATTTTTCTAACACAATCAGTCAGTCTTAAGGTACTTTACGTGGGAATATTAAACATTTCATAATATTGCAACAATTGTTTTATATTGTTGGCTTTTGAAATAAAAATTTTGTTTCGCTAATTTTGTTAAGAATTTTAAAATGTTGTTTAACCACTGAGTCTTAAGTTAAGTTCAACATATTGATTTTATAAAATTAAATTTAAATTCATTAATGAATTATTGCAAAATTTATTTTAAGTATTTTACGCGTACAAGCTGTTTTTTTTAAATTTTAAAAAAGTACTTATTTTATCTTCAAAAAATAAATTTGTTTTTAATTAAATTAGCACGATTTATATAAAAGGAGTAGAAGTTGAGTAAAATTTTTTAGAAGAGCTCAACCTTACCTTAAAATGGTTCTTATACCAAATCATAAGTAGACTTTAACCAAATTCTTAAAAAATCTCATGAGTATTTTTGGTTTTATAAAATTATTGAGAATTATTATAAACAGACCAAATAAATTAAGAAAATTAGGATCAAATCCTGAGTAATATTTGGAAATTAAAAAATAAAATTTTAAAAATATTTTGCAAAGAAAATAATTTCAAGAACCTCTTAAATATTCTCATAATTAAAAAAATAATTTTTGAAATTTTTAAAAAAATAATTAAAAAAGGCACGACAAGCATTTTGTTATTTCTTATGGCAAACAAAATAAGATGACGTAGTTAAAAATAGATGAAATTTTATGTTAAAATTTTTAAAGACTCGGACAATTAAATCTACTTTCACTTCTCATGCCACAACAAAGTTCTCTTAGCGGAGGTACGACACAATGTGTGTTCTGGCTTAGAGCACATGCAAATCTTAAAATCTAAAAGGGTAGTCTACCCCCTCTAATATAATATGGTCGAAATTACCCAAAAGGGCTTTCTGAAAAAAGCAGTTGATAAAATGGCGAAATTGCTTGGTCAACAAACTAGGATTAAAGAAATAGAAATAAACAAAATTAGTGAAAAAAAATAAGGAAAATCCTGGAATTGCGCAAACTTTAATTAAGTAAAATGATAATTCTACCAACGAATCGGTCAAGCATCGAATACCCCGCATTAGCTAGGGATTGTGGATTACTGCGTTCAGGGCCAGCAGATAGGGAACTGAATCAGTAGAGAAATTTTTGTGCCACTGCACAGCTTTTGTACCGGCTAGAGTCAGAAGCTGTAGGTCTAATGGGAAACGATGAGAGAACTCGTCTACTATAAGAAGCTTTAAGCTAGCTGAAACCATAATCATGTTATAGTCGTTGAGGCCCGACCATATTATACCCTCCATCACAAAAATCTAAACCAATAAATATAGAAGCATTATTAAAATTGCTTTCAACAAGTTCCGAAAAAATATGAAGGAGTTTAATAAAAAATTGAAAAAAGTTATATTTTATTTTTTTAAGGTATCTTTTTAAATTTTTTAAGTATTGAAATATGAAAAGAAGGGCTATGGGTAACCTTTAAGGCCAGAATTTAGTTAAGCGCACAAAAAGTATTTTTCACATTTTCGGTACTTTCTACATTTTTTGAGATTATGAATCTTAAAAACATGATACCAAAGACTATAAGCCCATATTGAGGTTGAAAGTCAGCGAAATAATCAACAAGTACTTTTGTGACATTAATGGTACTTTTCGCATTTTACAAGATAATGAATCTGACCCTGACTGAGTGGAAAAAGCACCTTTCCATATTGTTTTCTTTTTTAAATATTTTTTTTTTGGATTTTTAGTAGGTATAAAAAAAGTTATTGCCCTTTACCAAGATTAATTTGAAAGTCAATTTAGTTGCTAAAAAAGAGTTTCTTACATTTTCTGTATTTTTTGATTTTTTTTTAAATTAGGAGTCTTAAAATACGACACTAGGAACTCTAAACCCAAATTGAGGTCAAAAGTTAGAAAAGTAGTTAAAAAGTACTTTTGTTATATTAATGGTACTTTTCGCATTTTTTGGGATTATGACTCTGACCCAGACTGAGGGCAGCAAAGTAGATAAAAATCGCCTTTTCGTATTGTTTAAATTTTTGCAATATATTTGGGATTATAAGTAAGTCTACGGAGAAAAAAGTAATGCCCTTAACCTAGATTAATTCGAAAGTCAATTTAGTTTGCTTTTCACATTTTTCAGGATTAAAATTTAATTAAAAACCATTAATATTTAACGTTTTATTAAAATAGTACTTTTTTCCATTTATGCCCCTAATATTATCAAACATATATCTGGGTGCATATGGTTATCTATGGTGTCAAATATTTTTCATAATATTAACACGTAGGTGAAGCCCAGCTACTAAAATTTCTAATAGAGCTTTACCAGATAGGTAAAGTTAATTTTTGGCTAGTTACACAAGCAGTTACATATATGGGCATTTCCATGTCATCGTACGTGACATTTGTACGCCTACAAAGTGGTGTAGATTTTGCAAAAAGAGTGGTAACTGAAAAATTGTTTCGTCAATATGTTACATTTAGAGGGTACTATAATCTAAAAAAAAATCATGACTTTGAAAGTCTTGCCGGCCAAAATATCGGGCGAAAAAGGCGCATATCGTACGTGACAAAAAACGGAAGTGATGTCGAGGTGCATGCACATATATACAAAAATCTGCGAATTGTAAAAGTTTTTTTCCTTTCTCTAAGTTCTTACACCAAGCCAAATATTTTTCCTTGATAATCCATAATTTTTAAATACAAAAAGATTTTTAGATGATTTTGTTACGAACAAATCTTAATATCGTTCGTGACATACCGTATGTGACAGATTTTTCTCTTATAGTATTTGTCTGAAAAAAATAGGTTTTTTTAATATATGTATACATAACAAATTTAAAAAGAATTAAAAAAATGTTTATTCGGTGATAACAGCAATAAAAACAATAAAAGGTTATTTTCATTTCTTACTATACACTATGCACTTGGGCGCTGGCACTTAATTATTAAATTTTAATTTTTTCTCTTACTGAATACGCAGTTCGAGACACATTTACATACTGACTATCATGATAAGTAAATGAATAAAGTTTTCTTATTTTTGTGATGGGCTGGACATTTTGCCATTTTTCATGGAGATGAGCAGAAAACTCTTCAATCTCTTCGGTAGCAACATAAAACAAATTAACTCCTTCCACATATTTATGAGCACATTCATAAAATGAGAAAGCATCTGGCAAGATTAATTTATTTGCTTTTACAATTTGTCAGACCTTTCTTTTAACAGTACCACCCACTCCATCAACTGCACCTTTACCATGTGATGTGGCAAAGAAGTTTCATTCTAAATGTTGGCAGCTAAATTTGTTTACAAAAGAGGGAATACTTTTTAAAATGAATTTGTTTTTAAATTGAGCGCTACTCCAATCAGAAAATATGTATATAGACGATATATCTTCATACTGTTCGCTTATTTCAAGCATAGTTTTTGTAATAAAATAGTAAACATCAAAATTATTGTGTGTTAATTCGTCGTTAATTATTTTTTTGTCTTTTTTGGCTGCATCTGCGAACTTTTTTCGATAGATATGCTGTCTTTCAGCCTTCTTTTTCCGGTATTTCTTTATTTGTTCTTCGTTTTTCTTCAAGTTCTCCCTCCATTTCTTTGTAGTCTGATAGCTATTTTTACCCATCTTAATAAAATATTTATAATTATAAAGG
The DNA here is from genome assembly GCA_963583895.1 of Melanophora roralis. Classification (NCBI taxonomy): domain Eukaryota; kingdom Metazoa; phylum Arthropoda; class Insecta; order Diptera; family Rhinophoridae; genus Melanophora; species Melanophora roralis. The sequence continues at coordinate 4,472,322 of OY757191.1, forward strand.
AGATTGAAAGTATTAAATTGAATTGTGTTACTTACAATATCGTATGCTACAAACTTTGAAAGACTATAAAATTTTTATTGCATCAAATTCAAAAAAAAAATCGATCAATATTTGTTTGCGAGATTTATCTTGCTTTGAACTTTTATTTTTAAATACTTGCGACCGGTCGAATTCAAATGATGACGACAAATAACGTTTTTGCATTACGTACGTGACATTAGAATATCATTCAAAGCAATCTATAAAAAATACCGCTATTCGAACTCTAAATTTTTAATTTCGTAATGGAACTTGACCACTGATGTTGTAACATTATTTTTTAAGTATAATTGGAATATTACAATTACCTAAATTTAGCCACTAGTTAAGACAAAATAGTTAATTTCAATTTCTGTAAATTGATCAAAGAGATTACCAGTTTAATCTGCTATTTTTGCTCTTTAAAAATTATAATTAGCTATAAATACTTTTACATAATAAAATTTAAGTGTTTTATTGCTCTTTGGTATATTTAAAAAAAAGTTGCGATGACTTTTATTTTTCCAGCCGTGGTTGACATATTCATGGAAATGCCCATATGTTAAAATTACGGGCACTAGTATAGGTACTTTGTTTTAGTTATTACTTTAAGTACGCTTTTGAAGGAGCAGGCTTATTGCTGGTTTATAAATAGGTTAACTTTTGTGAGTGAGGTTAACGGAGCAGATTTTATATAGTTTATTACAGGGTTAACATACATGTAAACGTTTGTGGACATAGATTACTATCCGAGGCAGATAAAATGTCGGGAGAATGAATGGACGAACATGGTTTAATCGACTTAGGTTGTAACTTCTATAAAATTGATTGAATTTTGTTAAAAACGAGAAAATACATTTTTCTGATTTTGGCCATCTTTCGAGGAATTGGCCGTCTGTATTTCTTGTACGTTGCTTTGTCATACATACACATATTTATGCAACTGAATGTATCCCACCAAATTTACAAATTTACATATATTCATTGTTATGTTTGTGGTACGTACAACTTATTTATTTAAAAAAATATTAAGTAAATCAAAATTTGTTGTTGGTATCAAAATTAACTCTTGATTATTTATTTTGATTTTTAATTTAAGGCTTGTTGTTGTTTTAGGTGGTTCGATTGATACTCATTGCTCTAATTTTGCTACTAAAAAGCAAGTTTATGTCTGGTCTAGTTTGGTCTTTGGGGTTTTGATTTGTTTTCCTTTCTTTTCATTAAAAAAATGTTGCTGTTTAATCAAAAAAAAACTTACATTTCTTGTTTATATATAAACTTTAGGTAGTTTTAATTTTTTGTTGTTTTTTTTTTATATATCTGGTAGTTTATGTTATTGTTATTATTGTTTTTATATATTTTTAAAACATGATGCTTTTTTAACGCTCTTGTTATGTAATTGTTGGTATATTACGTGGCTTTTAAAATCATTCGTGTTGTTGTTTTTGTTGTTTTCCTCAAATTTGTCTAATGTTTTTGGTCCAAAATGTTTTTTTATACCTAAATATGGTTTATTTTCATTTTTTGTATATTTTGTTTTAACAAAACTTATAAAATGTTTGTTGTTTTGAACTAATTTTGGCTAAAGTTATTTTTGTAACATATTTTTTTTTATCTCTTAATGATAATGAATTGTTGCTGTATTGATTTTCATATTGATTATTGTCTGCAGTTTGTGGGAGCTGTAAAGCGCTCACCATGTTGCAATACTAATGATGTTGTTTGTGTTGTGGTTTGCGCTTTAGGCAGGTGTATGTAAGTATGTGTTTATGTAGCCCAGTAATTATGACTTTGTTATAGATTGGAATTTGAGGAGAATTTTTGATTTTTATTAGGCAACTGCTGCTTAATCCTAAAAAGGGCACTTATATAACAATGCTGGTAATTGGGAAGCTTGCTGTCGATGCTGAATAAAGTCAGGAATAATTAGACTGATTTTTTTACGAATTAAGGTTAATGGATTTTTGGGTTAATGTATTTCAAATTAGCAATTGTTTTTATAACATAATAAAAGAGCCAAACTATTGATTTGTTTAATTCTTTTGTTCTATGACCTTAACTATTTCTTTGATTTGTGACTGAAATACGTTACACATATGTTTCAATTATGCAGTTGATTTATTAAGCTTTAAAAAATGTTACAATTTCAATTTTAAGCTTAAAAAAAATTTTACAATTTCAATTTTATGGCAATAATAATGATTCAGCATAATTTTTTTAATGGTTTTTTCATATAAAATGTTAATTTTAATAATTTTTTATTATTGTTTTTACATTCCAAAAAGTTGAACATTTTCTTAAATTACTTTTATGAAAATTTTTTTCAATATTATTTAAAATTATTATTTTATAGCAGCTGGATAAAGCACAAACCTCAAATCGTTTATCTGGCACAACAGGCTACAGCAATTCATTGTCTAGACCTTTTGGCAATGGCGGATTTTCACCCAGCTCAACACGTAATCGTCCTTTGGCAAACAATTATAACTCTGAGGCTTCTCTAGGATCTCAAATACCGCAACAAGTTCCATTTCGCAATACAAGAAATCGTTTCCAACCTAGTTCGGCCAGTACAAGCACAACCTCAACATCAACCACTGAGCTGCCACCTAATACAAGTCGTCGCTACAATCGCTTTGGAGGCAGAACTCAATCCCTGTCTTCAGGAGGTTTAAGGCCTTCAGCACAAACAACCACTCAGGCTAACAGTCCGGAATTCAGCGCAAAAGGTGTAAAATCTAACAGCAGACGACCGGCTTTTATTAGTCGTGAGGTGAATGAACCTGTGCAGGCTAATAAAGTAGAAAACAAGTTTCCCCATAAACAAGGCCGAGTAAAGCTGCCTTTCAAGGATAAACTATTTAAACAACAGATATCAGCCTCTTCCACACCTTTTGCACCAGCAGCGTCTTTTGTAACCCAAAAGGGGCAAACAAATTGGAACGATGCTTTTAAGGACAATCCAGAACAATTAGACAATAATTTAAACATACCCGCAGTTGAGGAAGTGGTTTTAGAAAAGTTGCATCTTAAAGAAGCTGAGGCTGAAGGCAGTTCCTTAGCTGCAGACAGTGAGGCAAAGTCAACAGAAATATCGGCAACAACAACCTTTGTAGCGGACAAAGAAGAAACACAGGCTGAAAATTTCGCCAATGTTTCGCAAAACGAAAAGATACAAAAAGCTGAGGCTAATGAAGAAGAAGAAGATGGGGAAAATTATTCAGATGAATATTCTGAGGAAGAACAAGAAGATAATGAAAATGTTAGCAAGGAAACTTATACGGAGTCCCCACAAGAAGAAGAAAATTACACAACAGAAACTTCCAAATTAAATGAAAATCATGAAAAAGATATAGTAGACGAAGACAAAGAAGAAGAAGAAGAACAAACTTATAAAGCTACCGTACAACCTTTAACAAAACCTACTATTTCCCAGAAGCAAGAAGAACCACAAGTCATAGTCACTACTACATCCCAGGATATAGAGGAAACAGATAAAATAACCAAAAATGTTATAGGGACTACTATTGAATCTTCGGGCGAAAAACAAGAAGAAGAAGAGCTTCAACAAGAGGAAGAAGAGTCAAGTGCGGATTACGATGATGATTATGAGGAAGAAAGTGGTGATGATTTCGAAAGCGGAGAAGAAAATGAAGAAGAATATCAAAAAGAACAGGAAGAAGAACTTGAAAAAGAACACAAAGTTTCCTCTAAAGGTTTAGAAACTAAGAAAAATTCATCTCCTGTCATCTCTTCTACAACCTTAGCACCCATCTCAATTGACATAAATCATGAAGTCATTTCTGTGGTAACGAGTAAAAGTGTTGTTAATGGTTCTACATCTTTTCCCTCTCCAGTCACCTCTCGTTCCACCACATTATCCATGAAAGAAGAAACTATTTATAAAGAAAATAAAGTTTTGCCTGCTTTTAATTATGACAACGATAATATCCATATACCAACTACATACAAACCAAAAGCCAAAAAAGAAGAGGGCCTAAGTAATACCACTGAGGGTTATGTAGTAGTGGCTTCTATACAGACAAGCAGAAGTATAAACGGGGCTCGATTTCTGCCTTTCCCTGCAATACAGCAAGAAGAATCTAAAAAATCTTTGTTGGAGCTAGAGCGCAATGCTAAGGCTAAGTCCAGCAAAAATAGTCAAGATTCCACTTCAGAGCAGGCTAATGAAAGTGAAGAAAAGGAGCTTGAGGTAACAGCTCAAACTGATATATTAATCGAGAATAATACAACTACTCAGTCTTCCTCATCTACTGAAAGTATTATAGACAAATTAGATAGAGTGCAATCTGAGCTGTCGAGTGGCCTTCTGGCGGGCAAATATCCTATAATAGGTCAAATGGGTGTCTCACCACCCTCTACGACTTCTACAACAAGCAACAGATTTGCTCCTAATATACGCAAATTCCAGCCTAAAACAACGCCAGCTCCTAGGGTAAAGACACATAATTACGGCACATCTCCTGCTCCCAAAGTTAAAGTACATCAAATTGAGGAATCCGAAATGGATGAATTAGCTGGCCTATTACCAGAAGGCTTTAAGCGACCTTCATATAAGAATCGCAAAATAATCACCAGCACCACTAAGAAACCTGAGGAGGAAAAAATTGAATTAAGAAAACCTTTAAGAAATTCTACAATTAGTAGATCTTTTAAAAATACTCCAGTTGCACAAAATGTTGCATTGTCAGGTTTGTTGCCTAAGGGCTACAAACTATCTTCGACTACTGAAAGCCCCAAAAATGATTTACAAGAGATCTTAAGCAAAATCAAGTTTGAGGACAACCTCGATAAACTGCTGCCCAAAGATTATAAACATAAAGCTACAACTGTCAAGCCTGCGGTAACATTGGTGGATGATATATCCAAATTTTTGCCACCGGGCTATAAATTGCCAACAACAGCAACAACAACCACAACGACCACAACAACCAGTACACCACCGAAAAAAGAAGAGGTTCAAGAAAAAAAGGCTGTAACAATAGCCGAACCTGATGATATAACCAAATTTTTGCCTCCTGGTTACAAATTAAGAACTACTAGAAAACCTTTGCCTAAAGTCGAACCCGAGGTTATTGACATCTCTCAGCTTTTGCCAAAGGGCTATAAGCCTAAGGAAGACAAAGCCAAAAATTCAGAAAATATTTTAAGGAAAATTGAATTTAAGGAAGTTGCCTCGCTATTACCTACCGGCTATAAGCTAAACAGTAGTGAAAGCATAAAACCTATACATCCGGCCTCAACCACAACTAGTACTACCACAAGCACCACTGTTAAGCCCCAAGAAGATCCTACATCGAATATCTCTTCTTCTTCTAGCTCAGGATTCAAGGTGGTATTTCCAAAGGGCATTCATAAGCGTATAGGAGCTCAACGCTTGACAACACCCAGATCTGTTGAATCGGGAGAAAATATGTCAGGTTCACCTCCTGTGGTCGTAAGAAAGGGACCACCCACCAGAGCCACTACAGAATTCACAGGCTGGCCAACACCTTCTACCACACCCATATCCATAGAAAAATTATTAGAACAGGCTAAGACAGCAACCATTAACTTTGAAGATTTATTGCCTACCTCTAGTCCAATAACCAGTACAACAACTACCACCACAACTACTACTACAACTACACCAAAACCGACAAAGCCGGGCTTTTGTACGGCCGATTGTGATCTGGCGGCCACAATCAAAATTATAGATGGTTTATCATGGAAACCAGAATTATTGGATCACAATACAGTGGAATGGAAAAATTTGGCCAGAGAAGTAGAGGCACAAGTAAGTTAAATTTGTAAAAACTTTGTAAAAAAATATAATAAAATTTTTGTTTGACTTTCTACAGCTCAACGAAGTTTATTCTTCGGCTCCACAACTAAGTAAATGGTACAAAAAGGTGCGCATTGACAGTTTTAGCAAGGGCAGTGTTTTGGTGGACTACTATGTAGAATTGGCCAATATAACCAAGGATGTTAATACTTTGGAAATAAAAAAACTTTTTCATGAGGCTTTAATACCACAACCCATATTGCCACATAAACCAGAGACCGAAAATGAAACCGACAATGATGAGCAAAACAGCTATCAGGATATTAAAGAGGAAAAACTAGTCAAAGAAACATTTGTTATGGGTAAATACACTATTGATCCAGTTGCTACAGATTTTTCAGGTAAATTTTTTTATTTCATTTAGAATTATTTTACATATAATTTAACTTTTGCTTTCCTTTTAAAAAGTGATTCCAAAATCTTTGACTCCCAATGTGGAATTTGCTGAAGAGGACTTGCTAATACCACAATGGGCCATTGTGGTTATAGTTATTGGTGTGGGTTCTTTGGTCTTTGTGGTTATATTTGGTATTACAGTGGTAAGTGGTTTTTCCGAAAGCTTAAAGTCAAAATTATTTTGTTTTTAATTCTTGTTTAAAAATTGGTCTTTTAGTTATTAAATCGCCAAAACCGCGCTAAGAAGACGCCCATACCCTTGACCAATGACATGTTAAATGAACTTAAGATTAATCATATGGGCGGCGTAGAAAATTATGGTGTAGATGACTTTTATAATGTTGATGATGCCTGGAACGAAACAAAGCAATCAATCAAACCAAAGGTGAGATTCAAGTCTTTATCCCTAGTTTTAAAAGAAATCTGAAAAACAATCAATAATCATTTGGTGCTGGTATATGTTAATGTATCCTGTTCCAAGAAGCATAACAAAGAACCGGTTTTGTCTTTAGGGTTACCATACAAAGAAAACAATTAAATCGGGTAATATTTATTCTCCTGCCTAATAGATATGAGGGGGTCTCCCAGCAAGTAAAGTAAGGCTAGGGGTTTGGGTTTACCGATCTAAAAATGTAGCTTAAGTTTATGCAGAAAGGAAAAGCAAGGTATTTTGCAGTCTTTTAATCTTTCCGTATTTAAAAAATCTGCAGTTATTGTTAGACAACTGTCCTATGCTTTTAAAATAGGCCGCTGTAAAATAACAGATTGTTATTACTTCTACCAAGAGTCGCAAAAATATTAGAGACCATACTTATGAAGAGGGAGGAACTCAATTTCCTATTCCCTAGATACCTGACCTCCAGTATTAACCCAATGATTTTTTTATCACTTAACACTTTAAAATGTTTCTTTTCATAAAATACCAAATTCAAAGTAACTACATCGCGGCAACAGTTATTTCAAATTTTATGTCACTGTAGATACCAGTGTTTTTTAAATCACATTTATAAAATCACAGGCATAAAAATATCGCTCATCGCTATCGGGTAGTTTTTATGACTCTCCGATGTCCAGTTTACTATTGCTCTTACACACCTCACATTTTATATCCTTGAAAGGTACTGTTTTAAACCATTAACACTATTAGACCATAGTTTTAAAAAACGTCGAGAGTGACGAAACATTAATGTTAACCGACTTTCGCTGCAAATAAAATTAAACTGTCTACCATGATGCTCAAAAACCTTACAAAGCGTAATAAACCTTTAAATGAACCAAACTGAACCATATACTTCTCCCTGTTTTTATTTTAAGCGCTTTACCAACTCTACAAATGACAGCACTGCTTCAAATATTTACGATAGCTGGCGTTCAACACGTCATGGTAACTTTTATTATGATCAGCAGAATAATTATCCTTCCCACCAGAAGGGTGACTCGCTGCAAAGATCTCTTAAGCACCATCCTCAATCACAATACTCAACGCACTCACAGCATCAACAGTCACTATATGGAGGTCATCAGTATCCGGATGCATTTGCGGATGCTCATCAAATGTATACGTACAACAATCAAGCGAATGGCAGATCGTCTCGTTATGCACGTGATTATGATCCCGATTTTTAGTTTAAAATTTTAGTTTAGATTAAAAGAATGTAAATAAAATTTTTTTAAGAAACTGCCTCTTTATTCTAAAGTTTTTTATAAATCGACATAATGGAAGTTAATTTTTTTAAATGAACTAATATGCTCCTTTTACTTTTATTTTTTTTTATTTATATTTATTAAACTCTTGTATAACTTAAAATTTTTGTGTATTTTCTCTTATCGAATTTCTTTTTAACGAATTTTATAATTTTAAAAAATATTTTGCGGTTTTATAACGAAATAATGTGCCTTGCTAAGTTGATGTTTTGGTAATTTATAAAAAATTTTGACCAAAATTGTTGATATATTCTTTCCAAGAAAAATCACAGTAAGACTACTTAAGGTGATTAAGCAGTTCAAAAGATTACTTTGTTAAAATTCTCAAGTTTGAAGGACAAATCTACTAGCAAAGTTGCTAACATTTTGCTATTATTATCGGATGATCAGTCGCCAAAGCAAAGTCACCTATGTAATTGCGCTGTAACCCGAGAGGAACTTATTATACTGATTTTAAAAGAGACAGAGACGCAACTGGTAATTTCCCCTTTAAACAATGAAGCTAAATATTATTAATATGAGTAAAAAACATTTGGTTTTGTAAAGAGTATATAATTTGAATTTGTGTTGTTAGAATATATCATTAAATATTGCTTTTATTTAAGAAATTTCATTAAAACTTTCAAAACATTTATTATGTCTTTAAATAAAAACAGTCAATTTTTTAGTCTTAAAAAGTTTGTAAATTATATGTATGTATACTTAAAATAAATAATTATTTTTTTCCAAACCATGAAAAGATTTTAATAAACAAAATTTTAGTTTAGTTATAGTTTAAAAAATAAGTAAAACACTATTATGTAATAATAATTAAATAAATGAAATTAATTTAATGTATAAGAAAAAAAAAATTATTTGAATTTTGAATTGGCAGTGTTTGCCTATACCTTAATGAGCGGCAATGCTGCTTTGTACTGTACCATAACCAATAGGTAATTAGTAAACCAAAGTTATAATTTAACACATCTGGCAATACCAACGAAGTCGGTTATAAAATTAAATAAGACTGTAAAATAGAAGATAAAATACCTATAGTTGAAATGAATAACACGCCATGCTTCGGAAACCAGTCTGTTTTTCATTGCAAAGTTTTGGTAAAGAGTAGCATTTAATAACATTCCCAAACATACACTATAAATTGAGGAAATTTTAATTTATAGATATTAGCCATGCCCTGCATTATCATATTGGGTTGTCGGCTGTACTAGATTGGAAAATACGATAAATGTTTATACTAACAATGCCGTATGAAACTTTTCACCGCATTTACGGTTAAACAAATTCAGCACAAAACCTGCAAGCACTTTTAGAAGAAAAAAATGTGAGTGATTTGGAAGCTTTTGCACTGTTACTTGAATGTGTAATTTTTTCTTAAGCAAACGTGGTAAATAAATGAAATAAAATTTATTGATATTTTTACAATGCTAATGATATATGTATGTATATCCCAATAAATAATGCAGGTTAAACCTTTAAATTTTTGTAATTATTATATGTATATCTTGGCAAAATGTTTAACTAACGTGGCGTAACTAACTTAAGAAACATGTGTTTTTCCTATGTTTTTTTTGAGATTTTTCTGGTTTTGACAAATTGACTAATCATTGATACTGCTGATTACATGTAGGGATATTAAAAAGTTAGGAGTTTTAGGCAATTTTGCATACAATTATTGATTGATTTTTTATGTATTGCAAGTCGTCAAATTCTTTTGTACAAACAGTTGAATAAATGTTTAAATATTTTATATACATACATATATAGAAATAGTTGCTACAACTCGTACAACTTTTCCCGCATGTGACTGTCAAAGAAAAAAATTAGATTTTTTTCCTTTTTTTTTGAGAACTTTAAACTACAAATAATTAGCAGTTGTAGTTTTTGCAGCCTAAATGTATGAACAAGAATCAGTTCAATTGAAAGACTAAGTTGAAAATTGGACTGAAAATTGTATGGGTTGCAAAAGGTATACCTGGCAATATAATTAGCAATATTATATGTTCTCAGGAAGGACGTCCTATTTACGTTTCACGAATTTCTAATAGTACGAAAGTACGTTTTTGTCTATTAACAGTTTCTTCGTAGTACGAATAAAAATATTTTTCATTAAATTTTTTTGTTTTAAATAAAAAGTTAATTTGAGTTAAACCATCCATCCGTGTGTGTTAGTTTTTATAAAATGCTAATACGAATTTTTCAATAATATGAATTTTTCCACGTTACAAAAAGGCCTGACATTATATTATTCGTACTGTTGGACGTCCACTGTAAAAACTCTAAAATTATTTCGCAAAATTTTTTTCAAAATTTAAAAATATTTTCCAGCTACAATACAATAATAGCTTCTATATAATTTTTTTATGTTGTTCTTTTTTAGAAAATTATAAAACATTGCTTAAAACAACAAAGAAAAATTAAAAATTTTTTATACAACGATTAAGAAAATCATTAAAATAAATTTTAAATTAACCACAAAAAACAGGCCCAATGTAAAATTATGGGGGGTTTGTCTATAAAATTCAAATAATGTAGCATACTTTAGGGATAAATATAAGAATGATGCTTGACAAAAATGTTAAAATTAAATGACCAAAGCTACTCATTTTTTTCCTAAAACCGAACATAGTACCAGTCTTTAAAAAACAATTGCTCTAAAAAATTTTATTATTTAGGGCTGATTTGCATCTCAAAAGTTATAAAATTCGTTTACTGCATTTAAAATTTATTTAAGTAAGTAATTGTTTTAAATCTATCAATTACCAGTTAAAAGAAAAAGTTTTTTTTTTATTAAAGTAAGTGGATTAAAAAATTTGTCGTTAATGTTTCTATACAATTTTACCTGATTTTCTTTTCTTTTACGACTAACGACTGCAAAAGCAATTGAAATTTTTCTTCTATCACCTCTATTAAAATTCCATAATTTACAGTTAATTGTTTAAGAAAAACAGAAAAAGTTTCCTGCTTCCATTATTTTTTTCTTGTCTAGTTTTAGTCTTAATTAAATAAAGAAAAGTTCAATAGCATAAAAGGAACAACTTTGTTTTTCCAAGTAGTATGATTAAATTTAAGAAGTTTTAACCAAATTGGGAAGAGAAATAAAAACTAATTTTTAATTCATTTAACAAACAAATCTCATAAAAAGCTAAGTTTCAACAAAAAAGCAATTAAAAGTAAAATGGTTATTGCAGTTTATAAAAATAATTGACAAATTATGCAAATTTAGACACCGTTTGTTACGTAGTTTGAAAGACACAATGTATTTGAAAACATATAAAACTGCTAAAAGATGTTGTTTGTATACTAAGTTGTGGCAAAGGGGAAAAAATCGTACGAGTAACAAGAAAAGCGGAAACCGGAAACATTATAAAGCAAATAGCAGCTTCCTTAAGAAATACTTGTGCTTGTTTAAAGCATGTATGTATTTAAATAGACTTTGTTAAGTAAATTAGAAAATATGTAAGAAAAGTGTAGTTAATCACACCAGGCCATATAATTCCCTACTCGAATATTTATATATGAAAGTATTTCGCCAGTTATGTTAGTCAAATTTGGTTTCAGTACCGTTTTGTACAAGGTAATTACGGCGGGTTAATATAATTTTCAAGAAAAATGTTACGTCGCTCAGGAAACACTTGTATTTAGAGAGTAACTTATATTCAGTCAGTATTTTAAAAATGTTTAAAAAAAAATCTAAAATAACTTCGCATTTCAAAAACGTGCGAGAATAAGCTGTTGAAAGGTCAGAACTTTTCAAAAGTGTGGAAAAATTTCACAATTGTCCCATTGTGTTAGGTTATGTTCACCAACTGTATTTTAGAAGGTTTTGCTCCAAACACTTTAGCAAAATTTTTCGCGTAGCAAAGTAACAGAGGCCCAATTCGTGAAGATGTCTGAGCTGCCGAAAAGGAATTACTTAAAAATCCCCAGCTAAAATTAATTGTGGTGTAGAGTGTAATATCGTCCGACCACAGTTTTTAAAGACCGTTTTCTCCCTTTAAAAATATTATATCGAAAGGTTGGCGTTGAAATTTTTTTCTGGTATTTAAACTGTTATTAGGAATAATATCCTTACTTTTTTATAAGATTTTTAGGTTAGCTTATGTTACGAAGGATCAAAAATACAGGCATAAGCTCACACACATCTGCACTCGGGAACCTGCTGTGTATATCCCTTTAAGGAAAATAGTACAGCAAGTGGAATTTACAAAACTTTTTTCAAATTTTCTAATTAAGCAGAAATTTATCAAAATTTTCTATCACAAAATAAATTTAGCAATTACACGAACAAAAAATCAATAAATAAAAGAAATGTTCTTCGTTAAAAAAATTTTCGTTTAAGGAGTTTTCATATATCATTATTTGTGTGGGTATATTATCCTTTCTAATATCTGTGTTATTTCCACTTAAAATTTATATAATTTTTTTTTGCACAAAACCTTAAATCTTAAATGCATTTCATCTTTGTAAGTATGTCCTTTCTGTTCTCTCTTATAACACTTAGACGCAGCCATAGACAAAGTTTTTATTTGTTTATTTCATTTTGGTTGTTGGAGAATTTGCATAAAAATTCATGACTGTTTAAATTAGTTTAGCTGAACAGTTTTTATATCTATATCCTATGCTTCTTTGTAATCATCTTTTTGCTTACTTTGATATTAATAAATTTTGAAAACTTTAAGGTGATAATAAAATAATAAAGATATGAGAGAATCTAAGGGATATTAAGAAAATAATGTAAAATTTCAATTATAAGTTTCTTTGACATGCTGTGGCAAAATAAAGGACAGTGGGACTATAAATATACGGAGCATTTGCTAATGTAGTTTCTAAGAACTATGAGGTCCGACTGGAAAGTCTTAGAGGTTTTCCGATCTTGTAATAACAAGTAATTGGCTCTTAAGATCCATTGGTCATCTACTGCCATGGCCTGTTTCTCATTTTCGGGGTGGGTGGTGGGAACTTGCAGAAGGCCTGCTATATAAACATGCTTTAAAAATAGCCCTAGTGAAGGCTACGCTGTAAGCCACAGTTCTAGGATCAGTTGCAGAACACGAATCAGCTACTTATCCTTAACAAGTAGATTACTAAAACATTAAAGAAATAAAAAGCATAATCAATTATCCCCCTGAAACGATTTCAAACTTTAAAGCTTATAAGGCTTTTGAAACCCTCAAAGCTTGCGCAGGTTTTCCAGAAAGCAAAAACTACAACCACGCCTTTGTATACTTTGGTAAACCAGATATCTGGATTCTAAGGAGCTCTTAGAGTTTAAAGGATCAACAATAATATTATCAAGGTAATCCTTCGATCAACAGCGCTCTACTTTTGTGAGATTATTTTAAAGCAGGCAAACGCTTAATGAGCTGATAGACTGGCAACCATAGAACAAATTGAATTAGTGTGAAGCAAATATGTACTCTGTGTTATCGCTTACACAGGCGAAAGAAAATGGAGAAATCTTTAAAAAAAAATTTTAAATTATATAGTTATAATTGCTCACAAAAACTCTGCTCCTTATTTTAACAAAAAGCAAATGCGAATGACATCCATATTTTTGTAGAAGGCTGCAAGAGTTAAAAATTTAAAAGAAATCCGCAAAAATGAATTTAATGGTAAACAAGGGCAAAAGCAAGCTTTTGCTTGAAACAGCCGGCTAGCAAGGACAACGAGCGGTTGCGCTGGCTGGGTCTTTCGACCGAATGGACTTAAATGCTTTAGTAAAAAAGACATTAGATGACAACTACCACGGAAACACCGAGATTTTGGCGAAATAGCCAATTAAATTAAGGCTTGCAAACCCTTGATCTAACGAACTGGAGAGCAGGCACAAGAGCGCAGTGCTTAGAGAATACTTACTAAGCAGGTAAAGACCAACAGCAAGCTTTAGATCTAACTTTAATTAAGAATATGTAATTACGCAGTGCTAGTTAGCTAGAAGTTTTTAATGCAGTTAACATAAATTTTATTGAAAATTTTTTTTAATCATTGCTGCAGTCATTTACAAAGTACTTGTACTTATAATATTTTTCTATTATTTGATATCGAAACTACTGTCTAACACTTAAAGTCATTACCACAAAAGTATCGTAGCCAAATTGTGGGCATTAACCACAAACTAAGAAAAAAATATTCAAAGTAAAATAAGAAATAAAAATAAAAAATCGTAAAATATTAAAAAATCTTGCAAAGTGAAAACAAATGTCTAAAAAGAAAAAGGAAAGGAAATTAGAAAAAGTGAATAAAGTTTTTTTATTTTAACTTCTAACATATTTAATATGATATTTTTTCAAACACAGTCACTATGACTAAAGGGTGTTCTGGTATCTTACATTCACATTCATACATAAAGTTAGAAGTGAAAAATTATGTAAATTTGCTAAAACAAGTGTTGCACATTTTCTTTAAGTATTTTGTCTTTCTCTTTCACGCGTACTTTATTTTATTTCATTTTCCGCTACAATAAAGTTAATTTTGTATTTCTTAACATTTTCTATTCTAACAGAAACCAAGCCATTATGTCCTTTTTTTAGCAGCAACTTTTTGCTTATTTCTTTGCTACACAAACACACATACATTAACGTGTACATCTTATACATAGTTGTTTCTAAAAGTGCATCAGTAACTTTATGTGTGTGTGTGTTGTCTTTGCACTTTTTTTGTATAAAATAGCCAAAGGCATTATTTTACATTTGACCCCACTTACATACTTAAAAAAGTTTTTATTTTTCTTTGAATTTTTTTGCTTTGCTATCTGGACGGCTGAATGGTTTGGTTTTGGTTGTGCGGGTTAGTTGGCATAATGACAGATTTGTGTGTTGAGTGCTTTGTTGAAAAACTCCTTAAGGTAACACCTGTTGTCAATTGTTTGCACAAAACGGAAATGAAAATTATTTAACAAAATTATTATTATTTTAGTTTCCATATAGTCCTTGTTTTTGAAAAATTTTTATTTCAATTATTTACCAAATCGAATTAAATAATTAGAAAGTATTTTGCAAAAAGTTTAGCAAAATGTTCTTAGAAAATAATATTTTTTTGTTATTGTATGGTCAAAGACCAAAACCGCTTAAGTGGGTTTAGGATTTAAGTATTAAATAAAATATTAAATATTTAAAATTGACCCCAATTGAAGTTTATCAATACAGTTTGTTGTAGGTTTAAGTCAATATATATGCGTTTAGTCCCATTTTCACTAAGGTTGGTCCATATATCCAAATTAAGTCGAAATATTCTTAAAAATATTACCCCTATTTTAATTACAAGAATACAGAATAGATATGACTTAACTGGCTCAAGAAGTGATTCTGAACCAAAATTGAATGTAAATATTCTTTAAAAGCATTACAAAGTAAATCAAAAGAAAGATTTGGAAATCACTGTTTTAAAGGAAATGTGATTTTAACTTTATGGCTGATTGGAGTTCCGTTTCCGTTTGCTTATGCAGTGCATTTGCTGTTCTACTTACTGTTTGTGCGAGTATGTGAAAGTAAAAAAAACTTGATTTAACAATTGTTTGTTATATTTTTTAGTTTTTACAGATCTTACTGTCAATAGTGTAATTTTCTGTAGAGTTTAACTTTCTAGTAGTGTTTCATACATTAATGAAAATGAAAAAAATTTTGAAAAAGTAATTGGACAATTATTTTGACTTGCAAAGAGGGTACAAAAATTAAAATATTAAGTAATGTAAAGGAGTTCCTTGAGACTCATAATGTTGAATGGCAATGAAGAGAAAACAAATTTTTAAACGTTTAAAAAACCAAACCGTTCATTAAAAGCAAAGGTTAAAGTAAATAATATCGCTCATACCACCTGTGGTGCTTAATTATTTAAAAATCTTTTGGTTTTTCTTAAAAAAAAAATTTATTTTTCTTTTGAAAAGCTCTGCATATGCAAATAATTACTTATTTATACCTGTTTGTATTTTAATTAAATAATTCAATAGCTTTTTTGGTATAATCTTTGTATATTTGTTACAAAATGAATTTTTCGTTAAATAAAAATTAAGATCTCTTCTTGTTAACTACATTTGATAGGATGTCTGTGAGTTGTTTTATATACTTAAAAGTATATCTCTATGTAAGTGTTATTGAATGCATGCAATTAACTGATCCCTTAACAAGCCTTTTATGCCATATAATGTTGCCTGTGTGTTTCTTTCTCCGGCTGTTAAAACGAATTTTGCATGAGTTTTATTGTTAGTGCGTTTGCATTTTAAATATTTTTTCAACTTAACGCAGGTTTCCATTTAAATTAAAACGTTTCTGGATTTGGCTACAAACATGAATGCCAGTAAAATTCAACAAAAGCTTAATAGACACATTACTACACTAAAGTAAAACGAACAGCTTGTGAATCTGCCATTAAGAAAAAAGTGAAAAACAAACTAAATGAAGCTTGTGATAAAAAAGTTTTAATAGCACTTAAAGGGTTTTAATGAAATTTAAATATAAATCAGATAAAATAAAATTAAATAAAAACTTAGATTACAAACAGAAATTGAAATGGTAAAAGTAACAGATGTATAAGCTTGTTGATTTTACTTTGTAAATGAATTTAAAAGTTCTACTAGAATATAGCTTATCCTTGGTATGAGCCTATGTTCAATTTGAGCCTAGTCCTTGGTTAAATAAAAATATTTCTATTAATCCTAGGTTATGCTTTTGGCCGGAATTTATTAAAAAAATAGTTGGACGGCCCACTGTGCGCTGATTGGATGACTGCAAACCTATAATAAGCCCTTTTTAGCCAAGAGTGGCAGAGTCCAAAGTCGTGCTATGAACGATAACAAAGTACCAATTAAAAAAATGTCACTACGTTAATGCCGCCACTAGGAACTTTATAGGGACTACTTAAAGCATATGTGCTGGTAGACAGGCATTTAACGCTGTAAGTAGAATTCCAGAAAACAAAACCAAAGTTCACCCTAAAACTTAAAAAAAGGGTGAGGATTACAATTTGAGGATCTGTTTTTGGAATGTATTTCCTTGTACAGCCCATGTGCATCCATTCAATTCCAATCAATTGGCGGACATGCTGAATTAG
This sequence comes from Melanophora roralis, assembly GCA_963583895.1. Lineage (NCBI taxonomy): Eukaryota > Metazoa > Arthropoda > Insecta > Diptera > Rhinophoridae > Melanophora > Melanophora roralis. The sequence continues at coordinate 4,489,330 of OY757191.1, forward strand.
TTTAAGTCCAATAAAACTGTCATCCAGATTATGTAATGGGGCGGATGGGCACAGAGCACTATGTTTCGACCCATTGGTCAAAATAAATAAATCTCTTGATTCAGAAAAGACATTTTTTACAAAATGTAAAAATATTTATTAAATGGGGTCTTTAGAAAAAAGTTTGCATTAGAGTCAAATTTGAATTATTTTTCAAACAAAATCTAATGATACCAGTTTTTAAGGGATTCCTTGATTTTCCCAAAGTTATGACGCCTCAAAGATCGGAAATGCATGCTGTGGCAGCTATATGGGTTGGTTCTTGCAAAATGAGCTCTCGTGTCAACAGGTTAGGGACGACAGCAATAATTTATTAAACACAACAGGGTCTTTTCTCACTTTTTTGTTAACTTTTAAATTCTTTCTTTTCTTCACACATTAATTTGTTCCTTAGTCTTATCGAATTAATTTAGGTTGTAGTTTTTATAAAATGCTTTAATTTGTTGCATAAGTAATTAAACAATTAATAAGTTAATTATTTAAATAATGCTTCTGTTGCACTTTTATTTAAATTTTCCATCCCCGTCTGCCAAAGTCTTAAGCTATTAAACCCTCATTTGTGTTTCCATTTTTCTTTTTCATTGGACTTTTTCTATATTACTGTTTCCCTCAATAAATTACACCAAAAATTTACCACCAGAATTGTAAAAACTTTGTTACACTTCACTAACCTCATTTTTGTTAAATAATTAAGCAATTGTAGCAAAATCTAAACTAGTAAAATAAAGTTTTTCTATTATTAAACTGTTTCATATTAAAACTTTTAATTGATTTAGTTCAATGTTTATGGGTTCGTTGAATAATTTTGTAAAACAATTGAAACATATTGCTCTTTATGCAGTTAAATTAAATATGTTGTTTAGTAGTTGTTTCCAAACAGTAGGAAAATTCATGGCAAATAATTCATTTTTTTTTGCTGAAACATTTACATAATATGCATTTATATATATTATTCGTATATATATTTTGTACAAAAAATTCGGTCTGCATGTGGAGGCAAATAAATGTGTAGACGTGATGTTGCAACAGCAGCAGCTTAAGGTTCAGATCTTGTGACACGAATTGGAAAGTTCACAATGCACTCGATTTTTTATAAAAAAATTATTTTAACCATTTTTTAAGCTCCTTAATACAGACATGTGTAAATGTTCAAAGAAACCTTTACACATGCGCACACAAACATCCATATGTGTATCCAATGCATACATAGTCCCTCAAAAAGTATGACAACCATATAAGCTGTTGCCAATGGCTTTGGTGACATGGTGTTGATAATATGATGTGTTCTGCTTACAATTTATTGTTGCTGATTATTTATCAACTCGTTGTTATTAAATTATGTAAAAAAGTATGAGAGATATTTTGTTCAATATTATGGGAACTGGAAAAAGATATTATTTAATATGTTTTTAATTTTTCTTAAACTTATTGTTTTTAGACAGATTTTTTGCTGTAATTTTTTTTGGCTTTAGCTCGTATAGAAATTTCTTCTTATTTAAATAAAGTTAATATTATCCATAAATTTTTAAAAAAGGTTTACTTAAAAAATCAATTTTTCTACTAACATTTGCCAAAGAAAGGCTTTTCGTAACCAGCTACAGGTTTTTATCATTAGTTCTCTTTGAACGGTAGTAGTGTTTTTGACTATAAACATCCCCTTTTTAAGTTTTGTTTTGTCTTGAATGGTAAATGGAAATATTTATTTTGTAAGTAAAATTTTTTCAATTATGCATACCAAAGGCTCTTTGGTCTATCAGATTGAATGAAATAAAAATCATCAAATGACAATGGAGGAAACATTGACTACATATTAATAAGGCTATAAAAAATGTTTTTGAACCTAAAAAAATATATAAAAAAACCAAAAAAAAAATGTATATGCAAGGCTGAAGATTAAGGTAAGCGCCGATTACAAAAGATACACTAAATAATGGACCACAAAATTTAATTGGCTCATTTCGATTAAAAAAGTAATTGCTAATGCATGAAAATATTCAAATGGCAATATTTTTTTCGCAACTTAAAATTAAACGCGATTTGGAATTGTATGGAACCCATTCACATTTATTTTACATAATAAGGGGGTTCACAAGGTGTTCTAATTGTCCTATTGTCATAAAATTTCACAATGGTTTAAAAGCCTTTACCAACTATTGGACACTTGGCGAAGGTGTATGGGGAGATGTTGTGACAATATAAAAATTATTTTAAGCGACGTAGTATTTTTTAAGAACTATATTTGTATGAACGACAACAAAACCATTGTGAAATTTACAACAATAGGACATAATAGAACACCTTGTGAATCCCATAAATATAATTTTATAACCCTTAAAACATTATTTCTCTAAACCCAACAAAGCGGATATAACATTTGCTACTTTTAGGGCAAAAAAATTAAAAGAGTTGTGAAACACACCTCTTCATCCACAAAAATTTAAATGTTTGCTGACTTTTTTAAACTAACTGCTAAACACTTTGCACTTTGTTTTAAAACGTGTTGTGGTATTTTTACATGATATTTTTTATGTTCTTCATGTGCTAGTTTTTTTAACAAATGTATTTAATTGAAAAATATAACAAGAAATTTTTTAAACTGTATTCCGAAAAAAATTGATAACAAATCAGCTTTTTAATTACGGATGTTTTAAATGTGAAACCAATTGACACAATATATACCAAAAGGTAAACAAGATTTATTGACACGCAAACAATGGTATTTTGCTTAGGGAAAAATATTTTGATATTTTTTGACCACAAATATATCCGGTTGGCTTACTTCCGCAGGGTTATTTCAACGGTGCTTGTGTGTGTATTTTTTATGTCAAATGAAATTTTGTACACTTAAAAAATTATTACAGTAACTGACTGTAAGTTATTTAGGAAGTATCCCGTAAAGTTGTTTTTAAATGAAAAAACAGTTAAATTTGAATACAATATTTTTTAACTGATTTGAAGGGTTATTCAAAGCTCCAGCTTAACAAAAATACTGATTTTCAGTTAAAGTTATTTTTGTCAGTAATTTTTTGGTAATATTTCACTTTGTTGTTATTTTTGTGATAGTTTGTGTTTTGCTGTAAATGACAAAAAATCTAGTTAATTTTAGACGGATTTGTAAGTTGATTATTTGATGTCTGATTTTAAATAAAATATTTTGTTAGTTTTAAGGAATATCTTGTTGGACGGTTTTTAAATGAATATTCGGTTATTTTAAATAGATTTCCAGTTGGTATTCCTTAATAATTTTTTGAGTGTATGATTAAGAAGTATTAGTTTTTTATAACTAAGACAAATTGCCCAAATATTGTATCAATGAGTGCAAACAATATAAAGAACAATTTTGTAAAGTTAAAAAAAAAACATATTAAACTTATAAACACAGAGTGCCTTACTGCTCAAGTTGATTGAGTGTTAGTCTGACACTTGTTAGGCTTATCAATCCGGGGCTGAGACTTGTAATTTTTACATTAAATTAAAAAAAAAAAAAATTGTAAGTTACATACATATAACACAAATGATAAAAAGTACCAAAACATTTTATTTAATTTGGTTTAATTTTTGAACAAAAAAATGCAGCTATAATTTAAAATTGAGTTTTTGAATAAACTTCAACAAATTTCTTGGGATGTAAATTTACACCTTTTATTATCATTGCATTTGCATCATTTATCATAGAAGCCCAACCTAATATGTACTTTATTATCAAAAGTGAAAACAGCTTAAATTAATTTTAGGAGCATAAAAGAAATATTTTTATTTTTGGAAAATAAGTGAAATTTAATTAGTATGACAAACTTTTTTGTAATTTTTTGTAGCAAGGGAAAAAAGAAAAATAGAAAAAATATATAACCGAACCACAGAAAAGAAGAAGAGATTAAAAAAATAACAAAATAGAAAAATAAAAAAGGATAAAAAATTAGTAAAAAAAATTTCGATCCAATCTTGCATCGAACCTGGCACCTTCTGTTTGCCTGTACTTTGATCACAGGAATTTATGGCTACCAAGCTAGACAGACGGACGGGCAGAAGGATGGGCATGCATGATTCGGGTCAGAAAGTAATTTTGAGTTGACCGGTATACTTGGAGTTAAGTTTTAGACTATTATTTTTACACGTAACAAACATCTGCACAAACCCAAGATACCACTACCAATTACATACCTGGCGTGGGCATACAAATGTAGAGTTCTTAGAAGATAAAAGTGGGTGCTAACAGTTTAAGTTGTTTAAACTAATGATGCAAAAAAAAAAACTAATTTTGTTAACAAAACCCCAAAAAACTTAAATTAATATTTCAGGAGATTTTGATTTGCCAAAGTAGCCACGTTTCTAATGTAATTAAATTCTCATAAAAATTCTCCATTTTAATTTTTTTCCAATAGCATTTATATTTTTCTTTAAATTGTGGCATTTTTGTAATTGAATCACGTTTTGCATTAAATAAACTTTTGCAAATTATCACAGAAAAAGAAAACAAAACAATGACTTACATTTTTGTAATATTATAGTTATAGCAGTAACTAATATTAAATACAATTACCAAAAGAAAAATTCAAACGAAAAATACAAACGTGGACTTTTATTTAATGACCAAAGGATTTCTTTGCAATTGTTTTTATATTAAAAAATATTCAAATAAAATTTTTAAAAAATTGTAGACCATAACCATAGTAAAATAAAATTTAGGATGAAAAAAAAATTGAAGGTTTAAATAATAAAGAAAGCGAATGATGGCTTGGCCAAAGTTGTAAAACTGAGAGTCAGATAAAATTTTTTAATTAACAAATCGTTTAAGAGCTGAAAAAAAGTGACTTTGATTTTCGAAAAAGTTTTTGTGAAACGATGTTGGAGCGTTATCGCACTGTAAGTCTTATTTTTTGGAGCAACGAGGTTTATTTTCACTTAAATGGCCACGTTTACAAGCAAACCTGCCGCTACTGGTCTCCAGAAACCCGAAACCCTCGATTAAAACAAAAACCATTGCATTGCCCCAGGGTAACTGTTCACGCATGAGATAAATAGACCTATTTTTATCGAAAATTCTCCAGGCCATTCGACGCATATCAACAGTGGAAATTATAAATGCATGATTATGAAATTCTTCTGCGAACTTATCCATAGTACTTCTTACACACGTGGTTTCAACAAGAAGGGCGACTGCACGCTCAGCCAGATCAGTCGCTTTGGGGACATCCCTAGCCTCTGAGGTCGATCTAACTACCATCGGTTTTTTTATGGGGCTACCTTAAAGAAAGGGTTTATGATGACAATCCCCCCCCCCCCCCCTCTCTTCCTCAGGTCACATTACTTAGGAAACATGTAAAAAATAATATATAATTTGTCCTTATTAATTATTTTATTTGAATTTATTTAGTAGCAAAATAATTACTTAAGCCTTAATTGAGAATGCTGGTTAAAAGAATATTTTTTATTAAACTTTTATTTTTTAGTTTAATTTATTTAGTGACACATTTTAGACAATTATCTACTTTTAAAAAATACTACAATCCAATAAAATTTATTATTTATTTATTAAGGGTTTTTTGGCTTTTAAAGTGTTTGCGATTTCCGTTCCAGCAAACATTATCATACTTCATACGAGAGTGTTTTGTTTTATTTATGTTTTGCAATTAATACCGGAAATACCTGATTAAGCTATTTGCCAACATTAGTAAGACAATGATTTTCAATGAACTTTTTGTTATTAACTTGAATTGATTTAAACAATTTTATAAGGGAAGACTATATGCCAAAAACGTTGTATTTTAATTTTTGTTCATATAATTTTTTTTTCTTTGTCGCCGTTATTATTTATTATACTTTTTTCTTTTCCTTAAGACTAACTACTAACTATTTGTTGATAACCTTAAATCATTACATTGTATATATTTATCATCATACTTCTTATATTAATGCGAAACTCTCTGGTAAGTTCTTTATTTTAAAAATAATTTATTTCTTTTCTGTCTCTAGATACCAGAAAATGACCACAATAAGAACAGAAGAAAAAAATGTTTTGGTTAAGAACAATGGTTAAATATTTTTTCAATACCATTTCTTATCAAGTTGTAAAAAATTTTACAATTTTTAGTTGCATTTTAGTGATACAAAAAAAACGACAATACATTAAGTAAAAATGAAAAAGTGTTTTTAAAAGCAACATAAGGACAAAACAAACAGTCACAAATAAATATTAAGAAACCCAAAAAGAAGTAACAATAATGTGTACAAAGTATGCAAATGACTTTTTCTTTCCGTTTCCTTTTAACATTGCAAAATGCATTTTGGGGTAATTCCTTTTTTTCTTTGTACTTTTTCAACATGTTTTTAACCACCAAAAAAATAGGGCTGAAGAGAGACAATAAGAAAAAGGAAATATATAGTAGTGGTAAATGTTGTTTTAAATGCAATTAAGTTGGGGAATAAAGAATCGAGATATGTTTATCTCTTAAAGATATACATTTTTATGTAAATATGTATAAAGTATTTATTTAATCTTTTTATGTTTAATATTGGAGCCAAAAATAAGCAGATTTTCTTAAGAATATTTTTTAATGACTTTATGAGTAAAGGCAGCAAAGCATATTTCATGCAATAATACATTGTCGTTTCATATTAAGATCACATTAAGCAAACAAAAATTTTTTTTTTTTAAATAAGAAAAAGATATAGCAGAAAACAGTATTAAAAAAATATACTCCTGGGTGTTGTTGGAAATGTAAAAAATCCGTGTTATTGAGTACTTATAAACTTTTTTCTTAAGGAAAGTTGTTTATTTTAAAAAGGTTTTCCGATATCTTGATATCACTGATGAAGGTTTGTGTGTATCCTTTTTTATATTTAGTTGGTTTGGAGCTAAGTCTTCACTCACCATTTTCATAAGACATTAATATTACGATTAAAAAAACAGTTTATTGAAGTGTTCAACTCATTCCTTTTTTGTTATTTACTTGCTCCTTTAAAATTTTTTTAACTTAATATTTTTAGGTGTCCTCTAACTGGTTTGTTGTGCAGATAGTAAGAAAATATTTAAGGACGTACAAGGCAACTTTGAAAAAAAAAAATTTAACGCCTCAAAAAAAATCCTATTAACGATAGCTTTCGCGCCTGGTTATTCATAATAACATTATCCACAAAAACCTTTAAATTCAACCAATTAATTGATAAATTTATAACTATGTAGACAAGTATTCAAATAAGGTGGAGAAACGGCCGATTCCGTTTCCTTCAAACCTCTTAGAACCTCGTTTTCAAGGGAAAGCACTGTTGCTCTTTGTTAAAACAAGCGAAATAATTGTGAAATATATATGTGTGTATGATTTTTTATTAATTTTTTTTGTTTGTTTATATGTATTAACACTCAGTTGTTGCACAAAAATGCTTTAAAAATAAAGCTATCAGTTTGTTTATACTTAATAATATAATTTAGTTAACAAACCATTTTCCGTACTTTCCCTTTTACATGCTCCTCTCATGCTCAATTTTCATCAAAGAAACACAAAGAGAAGCTGTATAGAGATAAGAACATGTTGTGGTTTTAAAAAGCTTTTAAAAAATTTATTTGCTTGGTTTAAGTCACTTCAAGTCACAGAGAGTGATTTGCCTTTTAAGCAAATAAAAAACTTTACATTTATACATGCACTTTATAAACTTTTATTCATTGAATAACTTTTAAAACATCTAAACAACTTTTAACTCCATTTGTTTTGTTTTTTTTTTAAATTTTAAAGCCGTAAAGCCATTTGAAACGATGTCAAATTAGTATTACAGGAGTTTTTTTCAGTAAAATATTTCGAACGTTTTCAAAATATTATGCAGGATTTTTTAGTTTATTTATAGCGTCTGTTGTAGGTTAAAATTGTTTATATTCATTTCATTGGTTTCAGTACATAATTTGGCTTAAGAATTAATGAAATGCCTACAGGCGAACTTGACCTGCAAAAAAAAATTTAAAAAACTAAAAAAAAATAATTTAAAAATTGTTTTATTTATATAAATTAGTACAGATATTTAAGCTTTATTGCTGATAGAAAAAAATTTTTTTATACCATTCATTTTCATTTGCTGTTGACTCTATTTTGGAAATGCCCATATGTATGAATATATCCGTACTAGTTAAGGCGACACTATTAAATATAAACTTATATAGTCAAATTGATTTATAAACTGTTTTTCATTTTAACATTTGTTGCCCTTCCATCTTAAAGGTTAACTATTGCAATATTACCCATACATATAAGCACCTAGAAACGCTATGAACTGTAATCATATTAACAAAAAAACTAAAAAAGTTTATATATACTAGACATCTGCATGACTATATTCATTTAATTGCCTATACACAACAAAAACAATATTCATTCAAACATTTTTCATTCTATGGGAGATAAATAAAGTTAAGCCAGTAACAACACAAGAAAGAATGTATTGTGTGTTACACTCAATGATACAAGAAGAACACATTCATTTTACAGTTTTCGTTTTGAATGTGTATAAAACACACTTGAAAATACAAAAACATAGCAAAGTCTCATTACAGTTAGAGTTTTTATAAAAACATTCAGGTGTTTTTTCGAGTTAATGAATGTTTAACAACAACAATAACGACAAATTTGCAAACACAAATGAATAATAAATTTTACACCAATGATACAGCAATATTCACACATTCTATTCAGTATTTATTTATATGAATGTATGGGTAATATTTTGTTTTCGGCTGAAGTTGTTTTTTATTTGCTTTCGCTTGTGGGTTCATTCATTTAAATTGTTTAACATTGAATGAAAAACACTATGTTGTTGAAAAACAAACGAATGTATTTAAACGGCATTTGGGTGTAGTCAAGCAGACCTCTAATATATACAAAAAAAGTAAAAAAAAAAATATCATAAAATCTACTAAAACAAAAAAAAAAACATAAAATACCTGACTTATTTTATGGGGTCAATATAAAATTTACGACTTAATTTCTATAATGTATGATGAACATCAAACTAAAAGGAAACATAAAAAAGTATTTGTTTTCAAGATCATTCTATTAGGAGACTTGTTTTTACAACTGCAACAACTTTTTGCTCAAAGAGTCTATTAAATTACAACAAGTTTTTATATATGGTTTTTCTAATAAATCTTATATAAATGTACGTATGTTTGTATTTCTGTTGTTTCTTCATCTTCTTAAAATACTATTTATTTATTTCTTTGTCACGTTTTAAAACTTCCCTCTATGTCTTAAGAGAATTTATAGAATTTTTACGATAAATTTTTTTATGTCTAAGAACTAAGAATTTTGCTAAATACATTTGAAAAATATATTGATATTTTATTTGAAATACTTCAAATATTTCACTTAAAGTATTATTTGTAATATATTTAGTTATTCACATAATACAATAACTAAATGTTGATGTTTTTCTTAAGACTGTCATAATATTTTTCTTAACTTAACTTAGTTAAAATATAAAGCCTCTATGGATTACTAAAATAGAATATAGTAAGCAAAAGTATGCTAGTATTGTAATATGTTTAAGTAGGATTAGGTGTTTTATTAGTAACACATTTAATTGAACTTTTTTTGGTTTGATTTGTGATATTATTTTATTTTTTCTTGCTTTTGTTGGACATTTTGTGGCGTTTCTAAGCAGTGTTTATTTTTAAGAGATATTAAAACTAGTTTCCAAAAGGTTTTTTTATGACTTTTTTTGTGGTTTAAGGGACTTAAAATATAAAAAATATCGTTGGTTTTCTAAACAGAGCTGTACGTATGATTAATGTTTAATGTACTAATATTACTTATACGTCTTCGTTTAGTTTGCTTAGGTTGAATTTTCAAAGAAAATAAACCACTGGAAAATCAAATGAAGCAAACTATTTTAAGTGCTTGTTAAATATTTTCTGTTGTTCTTTTCTTGTTTGTTTTTTAATAATTATTTTCGGATTTTAGTTTATTTTGGCAGCAGTAAATTTTATTTTATAATTTTTCATTGTTGGAATTTTTATATATATACAAAATGAAAGCTTTTTCAGTTTTTTATGTAACCATGAATTAAATAAGTACGACTTTTTAAGATTTAGATTTTAAAGAGCTAAAACTTGAACTTTTATATAATATTTGGTAAAAAAATCCTTTTTCGGTGTCCTATAACACCCTAAAAAAACTACAAATGTATTAATCCATACACAGAAAGAAAACTCGCTTTCTAAAATCAAGAATTTTATTCTTGAATTTATCCAAAATCTTTTTAAGTACGATCCTTACTTACATTTTCTTAAATCAAGCCTATTCGGATTGCTTCAACAAATCAAGCAGAAAAAAACTTTTTGTTTTAATATATTATTTTACATTTGAAAACAAAGTGTCTCGGTGGCCTAGAGGTAACGCGCTTGTACTGCAGTGTAGAAATTCCTGGCTCGAATCGCAGCTTCGGTAAATACAAAAAATTAATTTTTTAAATTAAAAATTTAAAGTATCTATAAAATAAAAATAAACTATAAAATTCTTCTTCTTTAATAAAGCTCTCTAAGTCAAAAAAATGACATTTCATTTTCGAATTAATCCCGTTTATGGCTTAAATCAATCTTTTTTTGGCTTACATCAAGTACGGTCCGAACTTAAATCAATCCTCTTTTGGCTTAATTGTGGCTAAAAGTAAGAAATTCGTACTTGAAAAATTTGACTTGCAGTAAGAAATTTCGTACTTGATTTAAGAAAAACCGTACTCACCGTACTTTTGACACCGCTATGGCTTGATTTAAGTAAAGTTTTCTTAGATAATTTTTTGTGTGTACTTATACCATTTGCATTAGTGGTGATAAGGTTTTTAAAACATAGGCATTATTTAAATATTGATACGCTTTATTTCGAAAATATAACAGCTATTGACTTAGAATGCCCCACAAAAAGTAATTTCACAACAATGCGTATAAGTAGGAGCAAAGAAAGCAACAGCTCACATAAAGATTAGGAATTTTATTAAGACTTTTAAAATGCTATATTTCGAAATCTCTTTTAGCTTACGTTAGCTAGGCTGGTTTTAAGACAATTGGATACAATTGAATTATTTAAAAAAGCTAGCCAAAGGAAGCAATGGTTTTCCTTATACTTCTTTAAGCACGTATTTTAGGTGCTTTTGACACCTTTTCTGTTCTTCCTTTTTTTTTCGTTTTTTGTTTTTTTAAATTAAATAATAACTTTTATATATTTTTACAAATTCATTTTTTTAACCAAATTAAAACCCTATTAGTTGCAGAACAAAAGCCAATATTAAATTAATCACTGCAGGAAACAAATTTCTTATTTGGCAATTAAAAACGTCAATTCAAAGATAAAAATTATTTTAATCTGTCTTGGACCAATTTGTACAATATACCAAGTAATTTTAACAACCATAAATAAGAAAATTTATTCATCCTTTAGTTTTCATGTTTCCTTCAAATTGCTATTAATTGTTTTGCAAATTTAAAGTTATCCGTTTTTAAATAATATTTTAGAAATATGCAATTTATTGAATATTTATTTAAAATTTTATTTTGTTTACTGTTTTGATTACTTAACTCTTGATTGCATTTGCATATTAAAGTGTCATATTATGATGTTTATCGAAAAGATTAAAATCCAAATAGTTAAAAATTTTTATTAAAGTTCTAAATGCAGAGTAAATATTTATACAAAATTTCTGTATATTAAAAGAAAGTTATAATTTTAGATACTTAGAATTTAATTTGCAATAAATATTTATTTTTGGGATAGATGCAAAATACAAATACATAGTAATGTATGTAACTTAAAAATAAATAGCAAAAGTTTTACGTAAAAAAGAAAATTTGGGATCTTATTTACATTGTGTGAACTATTTTTTATGTATTAATATATTTATCATCGTTTTTTTTATGTTTTTTAAATGTAGTAGGGAGAAACCTTAATTGTAAAAATTGTATGAAAGCTTATTAACCAGCCCACATGTTTTTAACAAGTAAGCTGTCGGAACAATGTTTTGTTTTTATAAAAAATATATGTATTTTGATCCATTTTATTTTATTAGATTTTATTTTTTTATTAGATTATGTAGGTTCAGTTATATAAAATTTAATTTAATAACACTTTATACAGACTATAGACACCTTATATAGACCAAAGAGCTGTAGGAATATTATTACACTTGTTGTTTACTGGATTTCTGTAAAGGATGAACTCTTGTTCGTAGTGTGTCTTAACAATAAGTACTTTTGTCTATAACCGTCATGTTCATCAACAATGTATTCCCTGTTAATTAACATAGTTTTTTATTTGAGGTTTCTAGTTCTCTTTTGCTTTTGTCAAAAAATTCAAGTTAACAATGTAGTAATGCAACAACTATGGTTATATTTGTTTTAGCAAAAGTAGTTGATTAGAAACAAACACAAATTATATTAGGTGGTGGGTTAAGCTCTGTTAGTTTTTTTTATTTATTTTTGATATATATGTGGATAATAACACAAATTTTATATGGTGGAACTGTTTCTTATAATAACAAAACATGCACCATATTTCTAAAAGAAAGTATATTGTCAACATAGCCTGCTAATTCTTTTTTTTTAATAACAAAAATACATGCATACATGCAGTATATTATTTCATTGCAAAAACAAAACCGTACAACAAAAAAAGTATAAATTTTGTCCCAACAAGTATCGGAACAAGAACTTGTTTTAGTTCTTATTTGTAGTATTTTTTATTTACGTTCACTTTCCAAAGGTATTTATTTTATACCGAGTCGTAAATTTACCAACATTTTGGCAAACTACGGTTAAGCTATCTATCTTCGGTACTCTCGCACTGCGAGTAAATGCACGTGCGTACTCTCTTTTACTCCAAATTTCAAAAGTTGTTTAAAAACGTATTTGATGCAGACCCCTTATATAGACTAAGCAAATGAAAATCTTAATAATGTTTTAATCTGTTGATTTAACAATAGCTTTACACTTATTCAAGTCTTAACAAAATCATTATACAATAAATAATAACAACAGAAATCGGAAACTGTAAGAATATGCTGGTAATAAAAATAAGAAAAAATAAATCAACAGTTCCTAAGTGAAAATAAACAGACTCTTAAAACCACATAACAACAGAAAACTAATTCAGAAATATTTATGGAAATTAACTTTGTATGCCAAAAGATAAGTTGATAGGCCCTTGCACAAATATATAAAATGTGTAAGAATTTAAATGTCTGTTTGAAGGCATGTCTTGAGATATAAATATTCTTTTATTGTGTATCCTACCAAAAAACAAATGAACTTGGCTTGGCAAAAAATAAATATTTTTTTATTGTTTTAGTTTTCTTTGAAGTCAGTGAACTGTCTTTAATTTAGATGTGAAAAAAAATTTTGTCATCTTTTCTTTAAGATATAAATTTTCAGGTTTTATTTTTGTTATATTTAATAACAAGAAGTTATTGCATAGTTATTATACCCTTCACATAGGTGATAAGGATATATATAAGTTTGTCATCCATTTGTAGTTTCTTTAATATCCATCTGCAGCCCCAAAAGTATATATTTTCTTGGTCCCTGCCCATCTGTTATGGTTGAGGCCCCCACAATGTCTCATAGACCCGTAAGTAGTATAACACTATCAGAAATATCTGTAATATTATAGCTGTTGAGACCCAGCAAAATCGATTTATAACTGACCGAGATATAAGCAAAAACCAAGACCGTCTTTGTTTATTTTTCTAAAATTTTTACTTAAAAACCTCCGCAACTGCCCTTTAGTTGCTTTTAAATGAGTGCAATATAAGACCGACTCCCAATAATTTTTTCATAAATATTTTTGTAGAACATACTTATACCCTATCTTGGCCCCCAACAGGGTTGCCATACAAAGTTTATTATTTTTTAAATCGCTCCCACAGCTTCCAGGGTGATCCTACACGGTTAAATGTAAAACCGACTTCAATTATTTCTTTCTCTCAAATATTTTTGTGGAAAATTCGTACCCCATATTTGCAGCCCCTAACAGGGTTTCAATAAAAAATTTTAAAAAATTTAGGTAAAAACCCCTACTCCTTCCCCGGAGTCGACCTTAGAGATTTAAAGTATATCACAAGCTCCCATTAGTTTGTCCTCACAAACATATTCCTTGATTATATACTTATCCCCAATCTGCATCATCTAAAGAGGTTGCCATACAAAATTTACAAAAATGATGTAAAACACCTATAACTACCCAAGAGTCGGCCTTACATAAATAAAGTTTACGACTGACCCCTATTAGTTTCCCCTCCCAAACATATTCCTAAGACTCACTTACCCCGTATCACCATCGCCTAAGTGGGCTTCCATATAAAGTTTGGGAAATTGTAATAAATTCCGCCAACAGCTTCCAGGGTGCCCGTTGATAGGTCAAATGCAGAACTGGCCCCAACTCATTTTTCCTTGCAAACATTCTCCTAGACATACTTGCCCCTATCTCCACCCACTTAGGGAGCTGCTATACAAAATTTAAAAAAATTTAAATTAAAGCCCCATAGAAGCTCCCCGTAGTCACACTAGGAGAGTTAAAATATGAATATTTTATAAATAAAAAATGTTAAGGGTATATAAGATTCGGCACTGCCGAATGTGATGATTTTACTTGTTTTTTGACTCATTTCTGGATATTAAAATAAATTTCTATATATTGGCATTAAACCAAGTAAAAATAAGCTAATTTATTTGGAAAATTTTTAAAAATTTCTAACAAATGGAAGGGTGAAAGAATTGTTTTACTGTTTTATAAAAATTTATACTTTGTCTTCAACGATTGATAACATTACTGAATATAAAAAAGTTACTTAAAAAGTCTAATAAAGCCGTTTTAAAAAGTTTTTAAATACAATTTATAATCAAATAGTTATTGAAAATGCAGCTTTTACGATCTCTATTAACCTTGACGCTCGTTTTTGAAGAAACAAGGTTTGATAATGGTTAACGATTTGGGTGTTACTTCAGATTAAATAATATTGTGTTTTAAGAAAGCTGTTAAATGCCACAATTAAACATTAAATTTACCAAACTAAAAACAAAACCAAAAATAAACTGTAAAAAATGATTTAATAATTTTGTAAAACATATTAGGCAGCACTGATTTAGTATTTAAACAAAAAGTTTGTGATTTTTTTTAAAATACTCTTTTTAAACAGTTTGTAGAATTAAATCTATATTTGATTTTATTTAAGATATTTGAACAAAAATTTAAAAGCGAGCCCTTCTTTTAAAAGGAAATAAATAAATCTTTTTAAAATACTTAACGTTTTCAAGCAGGTGCCTTATTCCTGAACTTCACGTTTTTTTTACTTAACCGTTTTGGTTTTATAAAAAAACAAAAGCTGACATTTAAATTGCTAAACCTTCGAGTCTTAAATTAATTTGGAAAAATTATCTTCTTAAATTTTTTTTAAATAAACGAAACTAAAATTCTCGCTTAAACACCCAGAGGACTCAACAATTAAATTCAATTAAAATTTGTAACAAAACCTCAAATATATATTCTTTTTTATTTACGAGTATGTTTTGTAAATCTAATTAATTTAACAAAATTTTGCAACAATATTTATTGTTTAATTGTTTTAATATTCTAATTGTATTAAATATATTTAATAATCATATATAACAGTTGGTAAACTATATAAGGTAATAAATAAAGGTTTGTAATATTTTGAATATAATAATTTATAATTTCTATATCACGCATGTAGGTTTAGTAACAATTAAATTTTCAAATAAATTTTGGTTAAACATTTTTTCCTAGAATTAAAAAAAAAGAAATTTTGAAATTGAGTTTGTGTTTCATATGGATATTTATAAATTACAAAGAAAAACTTGTGCACCCTATAATACTTTTAACAGGTACATATGTTTTTATTAAACTTTTTTCAATTACACTACATATATACATTTAAAAAGAAAACTCTCATAACTAATGACTTTTTTTGCATTTCGCATAATCTTAATTCATTAAATGTAAAATTACCACAAGTATTCTTCAACTAATTAAAAGTAACCCCATTAAGGTTTTGTTTCTTTTCTTCATAATTTTCGCATCGCAATCCTTTGAAACAAAAACTTTTTAAACTTAAAGTGTAAACAGAATATAACTTCTATATAGTTTTAATAGCTTCACTCA
Source organism: Melanophora roralis (assembly GCA_963583895.1). Lineage (NCBI taxonomy): Eukaryota > Metazoa > Arthropoda > Insecta > Diptera > Rhinophoridae > Melanophora > Melanophora roralis. Next base: position 4,505,517 of record OY757191.1, read on the forward strand.
TGTGTTAAACTAAACATAATTATAAATGAAAATTAGGTTTGTGTTAAGCAAATATCACAATTATATACATTTCTTAACTTATTTGCTCTAGGTTTTTAAATTCTCTCTTTTTGCATATGTAAGTGTGGGTATGTGCTGCTGCGAAGACTTCTCATAATTTTAAGCAAACAAGTTAGAAACAAAAAGAATTATATTCCACAAAATTTTAAACTAACAAATCTATTATGCATACCCTGGGCTTTTTTCTCTTCTCTTTTTCTAAATTTGTTTGTGTTACCAAACATAATTACAAGTAAAACTCAACTGCATGTGTAAAAGGAAGTAAGAAAGAGTAAAAGCTTGTTAATACAACTCCCCAACAAATAACTCATCTTTAAATATTCCACCATAATTTTTATTTGCTTGTAGCAGTTTGCATTTCAAATCATTATAATGCAGTTTAGGTTTGAGCGCAAATGTGTGTTCATTTGCACACATGTTAGTCTTCATGTCACCGCTGTTAAATAAGACAAATATACTGACATGAGGAGCAAGGAATCTTTTAAAAAATAATATTATGTTTTCCTACAAAACTAGAACTAACTTAAATATTTCTTTTTTTGTTATATAAAACCAAATTTCACGTTTGAAAATACATATTTTCATATCAAATTTTTTTCACAGAAATAATAAAAACACTTTATTTAAGATTTGGGCATCGTGGGTAGTGAAATAAACGTCTTCAACTTAGAGAGGTCCAGGGGTAGTACTTGTTTTGCATGACTCCGGGGGGCACGTAGATACCAGATAGTGATTATATAACAATCAATTGGAGCAACAAATTTCGCAATTAAAAATAATAGTTCTACAATCTTTTATAACACTCTCGCCTAACTAATATAAACAATCAATAATCCTAAAATAAAAAATAATAAAAAAAAACGGCATAAATTTTTTTCTGAAAATTAAACGTAATCTATTTGTGACATAATATTTCATAACTATTTGCAACAATATTGCTAACAAATATAACATTTAAAATATGCAGGAAAATATACCAACATATCTCCTCCATATTCCAAATCTATAAAATGAATATCTGTGTGCAAATGCTTCTGCTTGTGTTAATTTAGTGGCTTATTATTAGTCTGGATATTAAATAACATTTGGCAATAAATGATAAAACAAATTTATTACTTAATTTTATAATTTTTAGTTTTGAAATGCCTAAAATATTTTATTGTTTTTCATAATAATGAGATAAATATAAATTTATTGAGGCTAAAAATATTAAAATATTTAAAATAATATAAATTTTAAATTCACAAACAAATGTCTACGACAGCAATATATGTAGTTATAACTTAGATAAATTAAATGGGATTTAATTAATTTCATATTTGTACAAAGTTAATCCATAAAACATTCGACATAGTTTTAATTTAAAACGCAATAGGTTTGGAACAATTTGGAACAAAATCTAAAGCAAAATTTGTTGTATTGATTCAAGCAAAATATGGTAAAAAAATAATAGTTGTTGATATGTTTATCGTTAACCATAAGTTTTATAAGGGTGGGGCTGGACGTGCTCTGGTGAGTGCAAGCTCGCATTCAGAGTGGAGTAAAAGAAAACGAGCTTGGAAAAACACCATGGATATTAAGGTTGGTACGATCGTCCAGTTTTTGGTACAATTCAAGCCTCAAAAGTATGCTGCCATGCCTTTTACCAATTAAGTACTTTCAAGCATTTTTTTTAATGAATAAACATGGCAAATGATGGCTGCTCTTTGGATTTTTATTGTATTAAATAATACCTCCTAGTGGTATCAACCGGGCAACTTTCGGAATAGTTGCCGAAAGGCTAACAGACATGGCTAAGAGAAAACAATCTGTCTTGGGTAGAGGAGTGATCAGTGATTCACTGGTCTGGCTTAAGGCAGGTTCTCCTTGTTGCGCTGTGCCATGTATATCGCCGTCTAGTGGCACAGCAACACAGGGTTTATAAGGGTACCAATACCTTAACTGTGTAAATTAAAAATTGGTAGGAATGAAACGGATGTAGATTTCCGAGGCTGACCAGAGTCCTATCTGGTACCACGGGAATCAGTTGGCCCCATGTGCTTACAAAGGGCATGAATTGATTGATGGTGAGATCTCCTTCGGGAGTTCATGTGGTGGCTGTGATTATCCCCAAGCGGGGCAACTGTAGAACGAAAGTTGATATACTGGGGTCCGTCCTGTACGGCCCCCAGAGTGACATTGTAAGCGGTCTTATATGAACTAAAGGTTCAACAAGAAAAAGTTTCTGGTTTTGGCGGATCTACCCAGGTACATGAACAACTGTGGAAGTAGACTTTTAGCTGAAAAGGTGTAAGTGTATTTGGAAGTAGGTGAATAGGGAAACCGGCCACCGACGGGGGCCCTAGGATCTAAAATAAGATCCCGTCAAAGTAGTAGCAAATAAATGAGAAGGCCGGCATTGGCACTTCGAAGCATGTGCGTGATTCGGTCCTGACTGGCGGTGAGTAGATTATGAAGCATTGATGATGATGTCAGATATATTTGATCCTAATTGGAATAAGTGAAATAAAAGATCCTTTAAACAGAGCTGGGTGTCGCATCCGTTTTGGGGGCGATTGAAAATCATAATCTTTCTTGCTTAAGGTCCTATACCTAATCGCCAATTGTTGAGTCAATTGTTTAACCAAATCCTCAGCTACGCCTTTCAGGCGTCTCACATTGGTTCCAGGCACCTATTTTTGTGTTATTGGTTGGTTAGTTTTATGTGCGTTGAGGTGTTTTGACTTCAGGGTGTGGTTGTCATACCCCTTTACCAGTAGTTGGTTGCGCTAAAAAGGCATATTCGTAGAATTTAAATTTTCCCTCTGGAAGGTGCTGAGACTCTCTAAAGTTGGCAGAGTGGTTTTCACCAAATTCGCTGCATTTTTTTCCTTGGGCCCTCTTTGCTTTAACGCATTTTGTCACAACATGAAAGTCTCCACACACTACACAAACAGCTAAGTTGAATCCTTTTCAGTTCAACAAATATTCTTTTAAATCATTTAATTTTAAAAGCTTAAAAATTGCAAGTAATAATTTACTGCAGCCACTGTCCTAAACTTAAAATCCATTTAAGTAATTGAAATACAAGTATTGTTTTGTGTCACACTTTTCCAACTTGTCCTTTTACCCCTGCAAATAAGACAATGTATGTAAGTAATTGATTGTAGCTGGACTTTAAAGAAGTGACAATTAAAACCAAACTTTTTTGGTCAATGCACACAATGGCTGTGATCAATTTTTCTAACATTTTTCTTTTATTACTTTTAATTTTTGCTGTGCTGTCATGTAACAACATCTTTGAGTTCATTTACAATATTTAACTCGACATGATGTTGAACTATTATGGTTACAAACTCGCATGACAGTTTTAATTACGAAACTTTTTCTTGAGGTTTAAGTGTATGGCAGAGCAACAAAAAGTTTATTTTGCTGCTGTTTTCTATTCAGTTATTTCCTTGTAATTTTTACTTTTGTACACTTTTGTAACTGATTTTTGGACATTTTATTGGTCAAAATGCCACAAAAAATTGAAAACGTATTGGGTAGTAAAGTTACTTTTGTTTTAACAACTACGTCTACATTTTGCTTTTTAAACTAAAATTCATTTTGTGGCTTTCAATTGAACAATGCACTGCTGACCCAATTTAACCTCAATTGAGCAAGTAGGACATGCCAAAATAAGGAAAAAAGTAGTATTGGGCTTCAATTATTTCATAGATTTTAGATTTTTTAACTTTTTGTGTTTGAACTAAAAGAAAACAATAGAATTAGTAACAATTTAAATGTTTTTTTAGCTTAGCAAATTAATTATTGTTTTTAATAATTGAAAAAATTTTGAATACCTTAAGGATTTTCACAGTTTAAATTTAAGAGCATACGCACAGGTTTAAAAATTTATTGAAAATAGTTATTTTATGGTAAAGTTTGTTTTATTTGACAATAGCTCCATTGAAACTGGTAATATAATCCTTAATAAACATAAAATAATTTTAGAAAAATATTATTGCTGTTGTCACTTTTAAAACTTGTTAACTTTTTCTTATTTTACTGTAACTTAATACTTTTCATTATCGTTTTACTTTCAAAATTACATTTAAATCTCATTTGCAATATTTGCAAAATTATTATCACATTTACACCATTTGTTGTAAGACAAATCATTTTAGCATTGTTAAATAGTTTTGGACAGTTGTTGACAAAATAATAAACCAGAAGCTCGAAAACTGTCAAAAAAGGAACCAAAGTATGTTATGCATAGCTTACATTCAATAATTTTTTTATAAAAAAAATATATAAAAAAAATGATTTCTTAATATGTACGTACATGTGCTTTAATCTTTTTTAAATCTTTTGTAGTTGTCGAAAAGGGTTTGAAACCTCTGATATTGGAAAATATTGAGTTGAAATATAAAGCTATTCATAAAATATTCTCAATCTTGTTTAATCTATTTTCCCCTAGCATTCTATATAAAATTTCGTCACTTTCGCCAGACACATGCAGCTTATGTTCACGTTATTTTGATATTCTTGTCAGTGTTTACTTTCATTTCAAGCTGTTATTTTTTGTCTTTTCTGACAAAGTGTTAATACACCCAGCTATGAATAAATAATACTAATAAATTCTTCTTTAATGTTTCTGTCTTTTTCATTTGTTTTGCTAAACCAAACTGTTACAAAAAATTATATTTAAAATTTTTAAAAAGGAAGGGGATACAATATTACCACTCAAACTCTGCTACTATTCGAAGAGAAGGATGAAGAATTGTTAAAGCGTTTTAAACATTGACAAAAAAATGTATCTAAAGAAAATAACTAGCGCTCTTTTCACAACAGAAAGAAATGTAAAATTTCTATAAAAATACTGCATAGTTTTAGGGGAAAATAAAATATGCATAAAAACAGCTTTCAGACTTTTAAATAAAAAGGACTTTAGATGTCTGCTTTTCTAGAAAATATTAACATGTGCAAAAAAAGTTGTCGTCGGGCTTAAAATGCTTTGCGGCTAACGCGATGCTTGATAGAACATTGTAGCCTTAGAGCTTGTAAATTTAAAGCTTGGAGATATATGGTCTCTAGCCAGAAAAGTTATTAGATATTTTTGAAACCACTATCATCCCAGAGATGAGATACTGGCTCAGTTCGAGATTATATAAAAATATTATTATTATTTCTAAAATTTTTAAAAAGGGGATTATTCTAAACTTAAAATTTGTTTGCCCTTTACAACTTCGGAAAACAGGGATTATTAAAAAACCAAACCGCTAGTTTTTAGTTCGACCACTGAACTATTGATAATTGACTTCACCTGCTATAGAATGGATGGACTCATGCGCCATTTGCAATCTGTTATTTTAAAACTCAATTTCTACCATATCATAAAGCCACCTCTGCATAGTCAAGAGGATCTTAGGAAAGAAATCACGAAAATATGTGTGCACTGACATAATGAATTTCCGCTTGTTGATGCCAGAAAACCTACAGAAATACGGTTGCAAATGTCAGATTTTATTAAGTTATTTTAAAACTTAAATTTAAAAGAGTTTATAAGCACAAAAAATAATAGTTTTTTATCCATTTAACTTTATAATATCCCTTTAACAAAAATATATTAGAAAGACCTTTTTAGAGTTTAACTAAAAATTTTAAAGTAATTAAACTTGCATTCAGCTTATTGCTTTACAGAAAGGAGACTCGCTTTCTAAAATGAAGAATTTTGTTCTTGAATTTATCCAAAATCTTTCTTGAAATTTTTAAGTGCGATCCTTACTTACATTTTTTTAAATCAAGCCTCTTCGGATTGCTTCAACAAACAAGCAGAAAAAATCTTGTTGTTTTAATATATTAGTTTACATTTGAAAACAAATTTGAAATTTTTAAATTGTAAATTTTAAAAACGGCTATAAAATAAAAATTAAGTACAAAATTCTTCTTCTTTAATATAGCTTCATAAGTCAAACAAATGACATTTCATTTTCGAAACAATCCCGTTTACAGCTGAAATCAATTTTTTTTTGGCTTACATCAAGTACGGTTCCGAACTTAAATCAATCCGTTTTTGGCTTAATTGTGGCTAAAAGTAAGAAATTTCATACTTGATTTAAAAAAAAACCTTACTCATCGTACTTTTGACACCGCTATGGCTTGATTTAAGTAAAGTTTTCTTAGATAATTTTTTGTGTGTTGCCCAACTCAGAAGAGAAACAAGTAGAATATTGTGAGAGAGCATTGTAATCCTTTTTGAACGTGCTTAATCAAACCATAAGTTCAAACCGATTGAACAAAGGTATATACAAATAGAGTACAGTTTTTTAATAAACTATTATAGTTCTATTAGTACCAAGGCCAAGCCCTGCAAAGCGAGGCGGGTAAAGCTAATAGTAAATATAATAAAAAATTGTTATAATACACACTGCTTTAAAGGGGCAAGTGCAACTGCAAAAAAAATTTACAGTGATAAGTGAACGCGTTCTTATTTACATCATTTCCTATATTTTTCTCTTTTCATTGCGGCTGTCAAATTGCAAAATTTGTTATTTTTTCTTGATACATAAGCTGTAAACAAGTCCTTCAGTGGAAAAGCTCAATAACAAAAACTTAATTTAATTGACTACGATACTACGAAAACAAAAAAATATAAAAGATTAGTGTGATTTTCCTGAATACCTCCCACATATCATGACTGCTGTCATCTTTAAGTGCTAAAGGCGCTTATCTTATAAATAAGAAAGTAAAATAAAAAAAAAAAGAAAAACAAAGCAAATGCAAATGATGCAAATTCGTTTTATTGAATTGTCTATTCCCTTTTGAATTATTTGCTGTTATACCCAATCCGCATAAGTGTTAAAGGTATTATGCGTTTGTGCAGATGTTTGTAACACTCAAAAATAATGGTCTGAGAATCACCTCAAGCATACCGATATACCGTCCGTCCGGCTGGTTGTCCATGTGTTCTCATGATCAAAGTACAGGTCGAAATTTTTAAAATATTTTGATGAAACTTGGCAAAGATAAGTTTTTGGCACTGGCACGAAGCCTATATATTGTGGTGATGATCTGTCCACTTTTTGATATATCACGCATATAAATTCACTTCTGGAATAAGCACTTTCGGCTATAACTGACTCAAATATAACTGATTCTCGAATACAAAAATCATTGGTCTGTCGCCCCCATACAAATGTAGTGTAGAGTATAATAGGGCCGGGCTTAAACCACTTTAACATTCTTTCTCGTTTCTACTTCATATTTTGTTATAAAAAGATTCCTTAAAAAATTCTTGTGCATAAAAAACCAATGCTATGTATTGCTTTTATATTTCTTATGTATTTCATAACAAGGATTAGAAGTGAGTGTGAATTGTTTGTCTGCAACAAGAAGAAAAAGGGCGCATCAACAAGCCAATGAAGCAAATCAATTTAATTGTAATTTAATTTAGTTTTTCTTCTTATTTCACTCTGACAGCGTAAATTCAATTTGATGCTTGTGGAGATGTTTTAACTTAAAATATTTTTTATTACTCTTACTTTATATGCTGTCATAAATACAATGAAATTTATTTTAAACTTGTTTTGACAGTAAAATGTTTTTGTTTTTGATTGAAGTGCCTTGAACCGCGACAGTGGGTATTTCTAATTTAAGATTTTTAGCTAAACTAAATAGTAAAATATATAAATTAATTAAGATTAAAAAAAAGATTTTTTATAGAAGATTTTTCTTGCAATATATGTAAGCACGTTTACAAGAAGAAGAAATTTTTTTTTTTACTTTTTTTTTTTTAACTCTGCAAATTTTAAGAAACATTTTTTTGTAAAGTAAACTCATATACCATGTATTACAGAGACCTAATTAAAGCAAAATTTTCTATAGAATATTAATTTGATACTGATATTTTTTAGACAGAAAAATGTTTCTCTACAAAATACACACTTATGTTTAAACATTAATATTTTAAAATATCAAGTCAAACTATCAATAGAAAAGATCAAAAAAATTTTTAACCGACCGAAATATTTTTTTTTAAATTTGTTAAAAAAATACAAATTAAAATTCTAAAGAGAAAACAAAGGCAGCAACCATTTTTTAAAGAAAGTAGTAATAAATTATTTGACAACACCCCAAATTGTTCTCGATTTTTTTCTTTATTTCCGTTCTTGATTAAATATTTGTTTTGCAACACTTTCAAGTCCATTATATGCAAACGTTTGGATATTGAAACGGGTTGTCTGAAGACATTAAAAAATATGTTGACAGTTTTCGTGTGGCTTTAATTTTGTTATTATGGATTACATTAAAAGCTGTTTTCTCTTTTCGTAATATCTTCTAAGATTAAAATAAAATATTTTTGTGGTTTATTTGTTTTCGTTCGTTACTTTTTTTTTACAGAAAATTCTACAACGTGTGCGCGAATGTGCAAGTAAGTTTGTTTTTCGTCCCTAAATATCATTTGCAGTTACTTGTTATTTACTAAAGACAAGCGAAAATAATAATTTATGATACTGTTTTGTTTCCGTTTAAGACGAAATGGCGACACTATTTGAAGCATTTTAGCTCGTTATAAATTTATTAAATTATACTTAAAATACGTTCAAAGTAGTTTATGAATAATTTCAGATTTTTTTATTTTCTTATTTAGATTTGGTTAAGCGTATTATTGCATGTATTAAAAACCCTTTTATTTACTCTTTATAAATCACTTACTTGATTGTCTGTAGAACATTTTTGAAAAGAGCATTAACTAAATTAAATGCTGATTTATTATTTTTTTAACATTTGCCTATAAGTTATTCCTCACTAGTGTAAGTAAATATTATAGTTTCATTTTAGTATGATTATATTTTTGATTGTAAAATCTGCATGACTACTTAAATAATATTTTTTACTAAATGGAAATAAATTTTTTAACTTTTATGGGGTAATATTATTAAAATATGTAAATCTTGTTTTCCTTATATCAGTGCAATTCATATAAAAGCTCTTATTATACGTTTCAGTCGAACGCATCAGAGTTAACAAATATTGAAAAAAGAACGAAAACTTTTAGTTTATTTTAAAGGTACCTAAATGTAGCCGAAAGGTGTAGTATGATTTTAGGAGAACACACACATGCAAAGGCTAAAGAATTTGTTTGGTAATTGAAGATGTTTGATAAGCAACACACACAGTATTAGTATATCTGGACCATTTTTTAAAAATACTGAAGTTAAAAAAACATTTTTCAAAAATTTAACAAAACTATGTTTTTGGTTTCTTATCGTAGGTAAAAGGACTGGCATCTTTCTAACATTGAAATCATTTAGTTTATTTATATGAAAAAAATTTTACCGAAACAGTTTAAAACTAAAAAAAAAACCCTACATAACATTTGTATGGGAGCCTTATGAAAAAATAAAACGATAATATTTGTATTCGGTAGAATACTTAGTGACATAAACATAAACATGTGTGCAAAGTTGTAAGAAGGTAAAGTAATATTTAAGCCATTTTTAGCCCAAAATGCTTATTTCGAGGGGAAATTTATATAGGGGCTAAATCAAAATATGAATCGATTGCCACCAAAAATAATAGGCTTTGTGCCAGTGCCAAAAATTTGTCTGTGCCGAATTTTTTTTAAAATATCTTAAAAATTTCGAAATTTAGCGTGTTCACAAGACTACATGGATGTCCAGACAGACGGAAGGATGGAAGGATGGACGGATATGCTTAAATCGACTCAAGAAGTTATTCTGGGTCGATCGGCATATTCAAAAGTGGGTCTCAAAATATTACTTTTGGTTGTAACAAACATCTGCACAAACGCTTTATATCCCTACCACGTATGTGGTGTGGGTAAAAATATGCCCCATGTAAGTTTTACTCTCATAAATTATTATATTTAGCAAAGCTTTTTATCATATCTTAGTAATCCATACAAAACAAATTACTATGTAGAATATAATTAGTGTGGGATTAACCGACTTTAATTCATTTGGTAAGGCAAATGCTCTGCTTGATTGGCACGACAAGATCTCCTTGCTCCATTGTTCGTACCTTAGGGACCTTCGTTGGGGCAACCACTGCAAGCGAGGTCGTTGACAATCTTAGTGATAACTATATTGATATCTCCGCAAAACAAAAAAGTGCAACATAAGTTCAAAAATTCAAAAAGGGCCTTCTCACATTCCCTTACTAATCTAGACTTAGCATAATAGGCCTTCAACATTTGAAGACCTTAATGGCTGTCAACATTCATAGTGTCTTCAATACAAAATTCCTTACTCACTTCCTTGTTTTTTCTTGTTGTCTTAGCTTATTTCACTTTGGTGATATTGTTGCTGTTGTTATATTGAATTCATTTGAATTGAACTAAAATTTAACACTAAACTAAAACTTAAATAAGAAAATTGAATGTCATGCAACTATAAGAACAAAAACAAAACCAAAAAAAGGAGTAGAAAATATAATTTGTATAGAATGTATGTTAGTATGTGCATTAGTATGTAAAGGATAGAATAGGTAGTTTGACTATTAAACTGAGTTACGGTTGCACGTGTGGTAAATATTTTATCACGTGTTCATGCCACCATATCACGTTGCAGAACAATTGACATTAACTGGCATTCATGCAATTTAGACAAAGTTGAGTTGACTAATTGCTTTCCGTTATTAGTCAACAGCAACAATTGCTAGCTTATGCCACCAGTAATGCATAGTTAAATGTAGCAACAACAAAAACAATTACTACAGATGCAAGTAGCATCAACCGTAATAGCTGTTGCAATTTTAGTTAAGTTAACAATACTGCCACCAAAGGCAACAACAACAATGATTAAAAACTATTGCAACTGGCAACAACAGAAGTTTAAAAATAGAAACAAAAAAAAACTAATTTCTACTAAAAGAATAACGAAGAGCAGAATAATGCTGCGACTGCAAGCAATTTTACAGTACACTGTAAGTATTGTTGCTGCTAAGGTTTTAATAGGAAACAGTTTTTTTTATTGTTGCCCTTTTTGTTACTGCTTGTTGCCTGATAAGTTGTCAGCATAAAACAAGCAATACTTACTAATACACATACAAATTATAGCGAATAAATAAAACTACAAAACAATTTGTTGCAAGTACTTGCAAATGAAAAACTAACAGAACTATAAAAGAATTTTTTAAGTTTGCGATACCCCAAACAAACAGAAGTTTTATTTCATTTATTATGAATTGAAATTAAAAAAGGAAAAAATTAAAAATGAAAAATGACTACACTTTTCCCTCTATATTGTGTGTTCTGTTTCCACAGTTACTTGAAAAGAGGTAAATATTCCAATATTCTAGACACGATAGCCTCGGTTAACTCCCAGATATTTAGCCACTGATCACGTCCAGAGACATCGTTCGCATAAGCAACAACCTTTATCGCCTTGTTGTCGAACTTCATAGGCAACGGTAAGCCAAAGAAGAGGTGAGACGACACAACCCCGGGATGTTTCTTGATCCACTAAATTTGATGTATTAATATTACAGAGGCTCGCCGTTTCTGTTGCTTATATACATCACACTTAGATTAGTAAGAGCATGGTGAATAGATACATTAGAATCGTTATTGAAGGCTCCTTCTATGTATATAAAGGCCGCCTTTGAAAGGACGAAAATCAGTATTTGCGGTCCTTGGCACTAAAATCTAATGGTGGCCGTCAGGAGCAAAAAAATTTTTTATATATATTTTTCCAAGTAAGAAAAATTATATGCAAAAAAATAAAAAATAATGCCGCCTTAAAATACAAATGACCCATATAAATGCTATACCTTTCAAGCTCTGTTCCATAATCAATAATTTTGAATTTTTCTAGCTGGCTACTGTTGTTATATTTAACTTATACCAGGCTTTATAAGTATTTCTGCCTTTTATGTCCTTATTTGTTATAATCAATGACTGACTTTAACTAAATGCTTTTCAAAAACTACAGAACAAATGATAAAAAATTAAAAAAAATGGCTACTGGTGATGTCTCTTGTTGTATCTTCTGTGAAATGCAACAACAATAGCAACATAACGTTGCAGTCATTTAATGATTTAAAAAAATGTTACTTCTAACTCTTGGACACATACATTTATACGTCTATTGTTGGGAGATTAAAAAAACTTTAAATGACAAAACAAAGAATAGAAGAAATCCTTTTAAGTAATTTGCTTTTTTGTGTGTTGCCAAAATTACCACTAACTATATTAAGCTTTAAAATATAAAATATTTTGTAGGAAATTCGTGCGTTTGCAAAAAGACTAACAATAACACTCTGTAGAGTATTGTTTATTTACAAATAAATAGGTTACACCAGAAAAGGTGTAATTTGTTGTTTATTATAACAAAGCAGGACGTATTCCTATAAATATTTTTTTAAAGAATAGAATGCATCACAGGCTGTTGATGTATGTTATATTTGAAAATAAGTAATTAGATTAAAACTATTTTATTTTGTTCATAACTAGCTTAATAACAACGTTAACAAAATTAGTAAAACGTGATAAACAAACTAAGTCGTATATAGAACCCAGTTTTGGGGAACATTAATAATATTCAGAGCTGGGACTTGTGATTTAATTAATATTGTATATTGAATTCTATTCATTGCTGTTATAATTAAAGTGATAAAAATAATAATAATAATTATAATAATAATAATAATAATAATAATAATAATAATAATAATAATAATAATAATAATAATAATAATAATAATAATAATAATAATAATAATAATAATAATAAAAAATTATTTACAATAAACAAAACTATTTTTGAAAAAAAAAATATATAAAAATTATTTACAAATAATCCGAATATTATAACTAGTTTTGGTTTTAACTTAAAGCCTAATAACCGCTAAAAAAACTTTTCCTTGGTAACACCGATTGGTTAACGTGGATGTTCCACTGCCTCCTTAAACAAAACTCTTTTCAATAATTTTTTTTTTTGCATTTAAACCGTTCATTCATATTAAAAAACCATATTTAAAAGTAAATATCTTTAAACATAATAAACACACACTTTTGAATATTAACATGACAAAATTTCGGAACAAACTTTTTAATTTTTAGTTTTCACTTTAAAAGTTTTTTCGAACATACAAACACATGCAAAAAGTTTGAAAACATTCATTGACCATGTCTATCTTAATATAAATATTATAACTATTTCTTAACAACTTTCTCCAAAAATAATGTACTTTGTTTGAAAGTTAAAAGACAGAAAAAAATAAATTAAATAAAAAAAAAACTAAATTTAAAACTTTTTTAAGTTAAAAAGAAAATCACAAACATTCTTATCAATGACAATTTTCGTAAAGAATTTTACTTTAAAATTTTAGAAAAAAAAATTCAAAATACTTATACACAAATCATTCCAATTCTAAATTTGTGTATGAAAAAAAATTAAACTTTTAACGTTGTCCAAATAAGAAATCTTCAGATAAGTTCGATCATTTGGATGGCTACAAGTAACATTCTTAATGCATTTTTTCTTTTGGCTCTTTAAAGTTGTACAAGTTTAAATTATTTTTGTTTAACAAAAAAATTCTATTTTCGTTTTCTATCAATTCGGATTCGACAAAAATCAAAAGTGTTTCTGTGCCATTTTGTTTATTAAAACTTTCTTTACTTGTTTGTAGAACTCTTCTATGTGATTGATTTTCTTTCTTTTTTATCTTGTTAAAGTTTAATGAAAAACAGAAGAAAGCAGAGTAAATAACAAAAATTCATTTAAGGTTTTTATTAAGTTGACTGGTTTTGAAGTAAAGCTTAGATTTACAAATTAAAAATTTTTATTATAGGCAATTACTTTAAGCCTTTATATAATTTCAGTTTTTTTTAAATAACCAGCACTCAGGGGATGACGCCTATACATGCATGGCATTGTGTTTAATTTGATTTAAATTTCTCGATATCAACTGTAAAGGAAATACATCTTTAAGAAGCTTATTTTACATAGGAGCTGGGCGATCAAAGAAAAAACACTCCTTGTACTAGTGGTGCGATTCACTAGCCAGTCGACCACAAAGAGGTGTGCCCTTTTTAAAAGACGCATATCTCGCCCAAAGCCTCGCTTCTCTGAAACAAGTTTCCCAATTTATTCAGAGCACATTCCGTTATAGTAGCGATAGAGCAGTGAAACACATCCCATATTACGACGGTGCTTGATTGAATCGAGATGTGTTAGATAACTCAACGTCTTTAATAAATACCTTACGATGTTCTTATACAAAGCCAAGTAGCTCTAAAATAGATTTTGACGCAGCCCAATGCATGGGTGCTATATTCCATTTTCAGTCGCATGTAGTTGGAACAAATGTTGAGAAATCAGAAGACATAAAATAACTCCTACCAAAGACCCTTGAACCTTTTTTGGACAGAAGAAAATCGTGTTTCGTCTAACGGACATCGCACTGGATTTTCTTGTCCAAAATATCAAGAGTTTCTGTTTCCCCAACACCATAAATCAATACAGACGATGCAGCATTATTTAATGTGCCCTACGACTTACGAGCATTAAAATCGAGCCTATTCGCACGAATATGCTTTAATCACCTTAGAAAGGGAATACAATTTTTGTATTTTTGTAATTTGCTTAGAATATGGCAGTAATAAGTTATGACACTAATGAAAAAACAGCAATATGTTAGCAGCGATTCGTAGTGTTTTAATTCCAAACTTATTAGAGTTACATACATATATGCGATTCTTAATTACCGATAACTAAACAAAATTCAAAACATTTAAATGGTTGCTTTTGTATGTTGCACCTACCCCATATTTACAAAACCTCGTACATATAAAAATGATTATAAATTTTCCTAAGAATGCATTTTAATTGCTATTGGATTCTGTAAAAAAATTAAAATTGAACAAACAAATAATATTTATTTTCAAAAACTGTAGGATATTTTGTTTGATAAAAAAAAAAATTTTCAACAAATAAACTGACTTGGTTTTCAAATTGCATATTAATAAGTGTGTGTTTGTTAAATTGTGATTTATGAAACATATTTTCTAAAGAAATCTTTAACAAAAGAACAGTGAAATCAGTTGCATAATTTATTAAATTTTTCATTCGATCATCTTGTAGTTTTAAAAAGTTTAAAGTGCAGCGGTAAATTGATAGGTGCTATAGATCCAACCATCAACCCATTTTGGAGGCACTTTAAGTTATACGATGACAGTAAAATTGCCGCCCATAAACTTTTAACAAAATCTTAGACCAACTTTACTTTACTGGTACTACATCGACAGTCCCAGTTGAGTAGTACTCTGGCTTTAAACCCAGAAACCGATGTTTAATTTTGCCATTCAGACCAATACAAAATTTTACATGCAGATTTCTGAGCAATCGAAGAGTATAATTGAGAAAAAGTCCTTATGGAAATCCATTAAATTGCCTGCTAACTAACCAAGATATAAGCCAAAATCCAAGACTACCACTGATAATTTCTCTTAAATTTGCACATAAAGACCTTTATAACTGCCCCGGAGTAGCCGGGGGTAAAATGCAAGAACGACTCCCACTTATTTTTTTACAAGCCTTTCTTCGCCCTCTAACAGGGTTGCCATACAAAGATTAGTTTCTTAAAATTATTTTACTTCGCTCCAACAGCTTCCAGACCGACTCTAATTAATTTTTCCTCCCAAGAATTTTTGGGGACATACTTACCCCCTATATCTAGTTTTTAGCGTGTTGCTCATTTCGAATTTAAAAAATGAGGATAATTGCCCTTCCAACTTCCTAGGATTGTCCTAAGCGGAATAAAATATATTATTAACTCCCATTAGTTTTCTTAGAATATACTTACCCCCTATCCCTATCACCTAAGGGATAGGACTGATCCAAACTCATTTTTCCTTTCGAAAATTTTCCATGAATATACTTACCTTAGGGGGTTGCCATAAAAAATTAAAAAAACTAGGGTAAAAACCTCTGCAACTTCCCCCTAGTTGCCCTAAGAGGGTTAAAATATGACACCGACTCCTATTTTAAAATTATAAATATTTCATAAATAAAAAATGGATAAAAATTAAAAAAAAAGTTCAGAGTTTCGAAGTAGTCACCCTAAGAGAAATATTTTGCAAATTAAAAATGGATAAAAATAAAAAAAATTGGGGGCACACCCGAATATATCGCTCTTGCTTGTTTTAAAGTAGTAAGGTAAAGATACATTTGCATCTAAAATTTAACTGTTTATCGTTTTTATTTTAACCACTGTGCTTAGGATATTTTATTTGCTTTCTAATAGAGCTAAGAATAAAAATGTTTGTAAGTGTTACAATTTTTCTGCAAATATTGTTAAGTTCATTGTCTGAAACATTATGCATATAACAGAAAATAAATATATGCATATGTAAAGGACAAACACTTTTATATACACACACACAAATAAAGAAGAAAATTCGTTTAAGAAAATTTTAAGGAAAATGCTTGATTGTGATCTAAAGATTTATACCCTTCAGTTCTATTACGAAATTTTTAATTTTAAGGGATCCTTAATTTTTTTTATATTAAAAGTTTTTAATGTTGTACTTTTATTTTGAGAAAAGTTCGTTCGTAGTTAATTAAATAAAAATAATTAAGACTTAAAAATAACTACAATAACTACAGGGCCATAGAACTAAATAAATATATCCACAAACACAAAAATGCAAATGAGTTTGGTTAAGGGTATGAACAAAAAGAAAGAGAGAAAATAAGCCATATTAATGCTGTGTTGTTGTTGTTGGCATGCATTGCAAATAACAATATGGCAACACAAATACTTGAACATTTTCTAATACAATACAAGCTTTCAGCCAATTTTGTATTAATAAATTTACCAATGACGTTTCCGTTTGTCTGAACGTATCTGTGTATGTATTTGAGTTTGGAAATTAGTATTGTTAAATATATTTTTGTTGTTGTTGCTTTCGAATAACTGTATCTATTATTTTGTGTGTATTTTGGCACTTTAAATAGGGATTTTTAATATCTGAAATATTTTTTTAATGAAATATTGACAATCTTTAATAAAGAAATTTATTGTGTTTAACTTGTATAAAATTAACTCAAATGTATTAAAATGGGTGACTGCAATGCATCACAATTGTTTATAATATTTATTGAAAACCTGTAAAATGCATCGGTTCTTACACCAAACAAAGCTTACAAGACAAACTTAACCTACAAATATAAAAATAATATTTAAAAAAATTTGGAATTCAATGTATAGTATATAGAGTAACAATATTGTGCTTTTAATTCCAAATATACATATCTCTGGTATATTTTTCGTCATAAAATTTCTCTTTTAAAATTTTTTTTTCTTCTTATAAGTTCTTTTTATTCCTTTTGCTATTGCTGTATTGTTATGGAATTTTTAACGCTTTTATTGCTGTATCAGTGTTTTTGCTGCCATTCTGGCCAACAAAAGTAGTTGCAAATAGGTTAAAAAAAAAGAAAACTCTAGGCCAGTATTATAAGTGGTTCTGTGAGTACAAGTCAAAGCACATTTTGTTATTACTGTCCACATTGTTGAGCATGTTTTATTCCTTGCTCTTTCCTTTTTCTTTTTTTATCGGAAAACAAACTAAAGTCAATGGTGTGTACGATAAAAGGTCTACGTGGCCAAAAAGCAGCAAGGATTGTAAAATGCAAAGAACCTTAAAAAATTTGCACAACAAGAAGACTATAGATTTGTTGGCCTTATATGTCAATTTAATGGTCTGTAGTTGTTTGTGACCTTAATTTTTTTTTGCTTACACCATTTGCTTTTTTATAATAAAGTGGTTGCATTTTGTCCTTTAAAAGTTTTTTTTATAGATTTTTTTTTTAAATTTAAAGTTTGTGTTCAAGAATAGAGTATTTCTTTTAATCCATAATTACTGTTTAATCTCTCAATTAGTGTTTGTTGTTATTTCATAATTTTAAATGTTTATAAAGTTTACTTTTGCTTATCTTGCTTTGTTTGCGATATTAAGTGGTTGTTAAACAGCTTTAAAAAGCAAAAGAAAAACAAAAAATTTCGCAAAATATCAACATAATTAAGCCATCAAAATAGCTCTAGTAATGATATTGTTAAAGAGGGAAGTATAACTAAGAAACATCTAAATATTTTTTTTAACAAATATTTATTTGAGTTTGTATTTAATATATTTTTGAAGATGGTTTTGGTTTTTAAATCCTATCTGCATTTGTCAAACTAAGAAGGTTGATTTAAAGTAAAAACCATTTTTAATTATTAGTTGACTAGCTCTAATTTTACCTCAGCAAAATATAAAGTTAATTGCTTGATATCTTTTAATTTTGTCGCATATTTTTCCTTCGTTGCCCCGGTTATTATGCTTTTATGTGTTTCTCATCTTTTCCCTGGATCGACTGCAATGACCTTAAACTCGCGAAAACTTTTCGCCTTAAATTAACTTTAAAGCACATTGTGCGTTCATTTCTTTTCTACCAAATATTTGCTACTGTACACTGTGTTTTCTTATAAGTTATCAAATTCCATTAACTTGGCTCTTTAAAGTTTAAGCATTTTGTAGTTCCTTTATTTTATAGTTTAACTAATACAAATACGTTACAAGTTAATAACAAACTTTAATGGTATTCTGCTTTTAAAGTTGAGCTAAGTTGTAACAGGAAAAAATGCATTAAAAAAGGTAATTCCCAAACTTTTTAATTTTTAAGGTTTTTTTTTGTGACAAAATAACAAAAATTACGAAAGAAATTTGTTTCGAAAAGATCGTCGTTTGTAACTTATTGTAATTTATGTTACAAAATTATGAGCTGACAATTATAAAATCCGCGCTTGGAAACACTTTTAAGTCTTTAATTTGGTTTAGCTTTTGTAAATATTAATTATAAGATTTTTCTATATTTTTTATAATTTGTATTTTTTCGGCTTAGGTTCATTTCTGAAATTGTGTAAATTACAACAAAAATCTTTGGTACAAAATATTTTGTTATAATCGTTTTGAAAACTAGAAATTTAGGTGGTGTATGAAAACTTAAGTCTGTGACTGTATGCAAGAAAACAAAACTGTTTACAGCAGTGGCAACTACCTTTAATGTTTAATAACAACAATTTACAAACAACTAAGAATAAAAAAATTGTATGACAATGCAATGCATTAATGCAGGAATATACGAACACACTAATTAAAATTACCTGCTAACATATACAATCAGTATTACTTTGAATATATTTTTATGCAACCTTGAAAGGTTTTCACATTTTCATGACTGCATGTCAATGTGTATGTCAAAAGCTCAAAGAAAAAAGAGGTTTTAATTACTTTAAACGTTCAGTAAAATTAGTTAAAACACACTTTTGGGGGTTGGAGGTAAGTTTGTTAAAAATGTCATTTCACTAAAGCGACATTATAGAAGAAAAATTTATTTCCTTATTAAAAAAATCAAAATATTTGCGTCTACAAGAAAATTAAGATTATCTAATTATGATTAAAAACTCTTGTTTATTTTTTTAATTTGGCCAACATTTTATATTCTGAATAATCAGCATTTATTATGTTATACCTGTCGTGTTTTCTAAAACGTTTTTTTTTTTATATTAAAGAGTTTTTCTGAAAAAATAAAATCAAAAATAGTTTAAAACAATATGTAAACCTTAGTTTTAAATTTAATCAATTTAGAGTAAAAAACTTTTAAACCTCAATAATACCATTAATTACTTCATGCAATGTAGGTAAGGTACCCTTTGGTGTCAAGTTGCTTAGCTTTAGTTTTTTGTACATTATTTTCTATATGAAAAAGGCTTACGATGTACATGTGAAATAAGGATACATTAGTTTAATTAATTTCTTTTTTAAACTTTACTCCATTTAGTAAAACTTACTTACATACACAACCACATAAAACAAGAGAGGTCAATACTTATGTGTAAAAAGATTTTTTTTTAAATTATACAAAAATATATACAATCAAAATTAAAGTATGTATATATGTATGTACTTGTGTAATATATTAAAATTTAGTATGCCTCTCTGAATTGCTGAAAATGTGTTGTAGGGCCTTAATTTTAAAATTTTATTTAAGATATTAAATATGTATTTTTAAACTGAGGTTTATAAGATGTAAGGGCTTAAGAAGTTTTAAAAAAATAAAAAGTGTAAAGATTTAGCTAAAAAATTTAAAAAATATATGGAAGAAAGAACCGTTTAGAATATGAGAGGAGTTCTGGGGTTTTGTAATTAAAAATTGGGGAACCATTTCGGTATGTTGTTTTTTCACCAGACCTGTCTAAAGCGGAGAATTCAGCGTATAGAAACCTTAGAATATACCTCGTAGAGCTCATTGTACATTCTGATTCGAAAACGGAGACTTTTCCTCTCAAGCTCAGCCAACAATGACTAGTCTTATCTTTTCCTAATTCAATTCTTTAGTATTGACATGCAAAACCGATGGAAAACCGAGCTCAGCGCATGCGATAAAAAAAATTTTTCGTTATTGGGCTACCAAAAACAGCCTTATAGACGACGAATTGATGATGGGCATCTTTTTGTTTCTCCTGGACCATTTCCAGGTTAAAAAGTAGTGGCAAAATCAGTGGTAAGCTTACCAGATCTAAAACCCTATTTGTCAGTTCCTTGAAGTATGAATTACCCCGTCAGCACATTAAGCTAGAAAATATTTTACATTTTCCTATACTTGATACAAAGGGTCTCTTGCCTTGCAGAATTGCAATAGCTTTGGAGCTTCTGGCTATGCTTGCTGCTGTCAACCCCTGGCTCTTCGTACAATAACTCGTGATTTCTTTTACCCCTTCTTGTAGGAATGTGTTTTGATTTGGAAGGCGGAAGTAGATTTGGTTCTTCAGATTTTTTTAGTTTTTACAAGGATAACTAGTCCCGTTCATCCCATCTCCCTAAAGCTATTCGTAAGTAACTACTTTCCAACCAGGGCTATAGATTTGGTTTAAACTTACTAAGGCCTCTAAAACAACATAGATCTACATCGTAGCGCCCAATTTCACTGCCCTTTTCTTCAAGTGGTGTTCCAATTTATTTCTAATCCTGAGCTACTCTTAGGTACTAACCCTTTCGGAAATAAGTGGGATATTTATAACATATGAAATCAAACAGCTTGTAAGCTCATTTTGGAAAGAATTTTTTTTTAATTAATAAGAGTTAACATTATTGAAGTTAATCTTAATTATGCCACTTTGTTAAGTCTTCTTATTGCCATCCTGAAACAGTTACAAAACAAATCAATCTTTTTATCCCCATCTTTCTCATTAAATATTTAATCTTTTCTTCAAGTACAGAAAGTCTACCTAATTAGTTATGTATTATCATATACAAAAAAGTTAAAACTAAAAAAAATCTTATTGTATAAAATACTTCCTTATTGTCTTTAATTGTCACAGATAAAACTATAGAACAACAAATCTTTTTGTTCTTTACTAACTTTCAGCTTTTCCTTGTGAAAGCATTTTATAATTTTTTTTTGTTAATTTTTGTTACAAACATACGTTAATGTATAGAATGAATAACTACATTCATATTGGCATAAGTAGAAAATAAAAGATTTCTATAAAAGAGTAACATTAGCATCTGTTTTACCATAAACATAAAGCTCTTTGACACTGCATATTTAAATATGCAGTTTATCCTTATTTTTTCTAATACCTGCTACTAATATCTTTCTATTTGCTTTTTGTTGGATTCTTTTTCTTTGCTTTTCTAAACTAAACTAAACCTCAGAAACATAATAGTATTTGCTGTCTTTTTAATAATTGATGAAGTTTCGGTATCTAATTTGATTGTAATCACATATGCCAGTGTTACATAAATTGGCATAAGACAATGTCTATGGAGTGTATCGCAAATGTATCGAATTGTCTATATCTTATAGGTAGTCAAATATCTAATATATTTACATATCTATATATATACATTAGGGTGGTTCAAAATATTACTTCATTATAAACTATTTTTTTAATTGTTCAATAAATATGGTTTAAGGTTTAAAAATGGCCACTATGGGCCTTAGAAAATTTGATATTACGATTTTTGAATATAAGAATTATAAAAGATTTTACGTAAACTGAAACTTTTTGAACATATTAACGAAACTCCTTTACTATACACTTGTATTGTAAAAGACTTACACAAATATGGTTATAAGTATAATAGACGAGTAGTAGTTTCAATTCAAACAAATGAATAAGAAAAAAAGTTTTCAAAGAAAACATGTTATAAACATATAAAACAAAAACAACAATTATAAAAATGCAGCATAAGAACTACTGTTGTTGTGGTATTATAACAAAAGTAGCAACAACTTTTAACATGTACTACTTTTACCAATACATACATACAACAAATGTTACCAATATTGTATCGCAGCAACCACTTGAAACAACTTGCAAACAATATCGTAAAGATATGTCAGTTTTATATAGTTTCATATGGTGATGATACTTTAGTTATTTATTTGCTTAAATGCCTACAATTTTGCACTATGGGACACAAAATTCATTAAAACGGAAAATATGTTAAACCAAATCTCTTTTTGTAAATAAAATTAAGTTAAACTTTTGATAAAGTTTTTGGCAAAACTGCGTAATAAAAATAGGGATATTAAAAAACTTTCCACCAGAATTTGGAGTAAGATAAAAGGAGTATTTAAAGTTATTTTAAGAGAGGCTTGTTGATTGAACAGATGTAAAGGCCAAAAAAATCTTATTTTGTGATTAATTACGATGTGTGATGATGATGAGATTTTTGTTACTTTTAAAAAATATTTTTTATGTGGTTACGGTGCCACGCCCATAAAAAACACTTAGCACTGGCACTTTTTTGTAACGCTTTTTTCTAAGAATTTGCAAATGTACATTAAGCTGCAGTAAAAGGATCCTAATAGAAAAGCCTTGAAGGGAAACATAAAATTAATATAGGCTGTGATAAGCCCACAAATAATAGATCTTTAATACAACGCATTGATTACTAACGAAATTAGAAAGGTTGTGGTGGTAAAACGCCCATGAAAGTTAAATTCTAAATAAAAACATTCTGCTCTATTGATTTTGATAAGGATTGATTGGGCTTTGTGTCTAACCATCAACGCATTTTGAAAACAGGGTCCGATCGTAAACTTCTTAGGGGAGGTTAAGGTTAACTGCACTGCGCTGCGATGATGCCATATCGGTAGTCCTGGCTGGATGGGACTCTAGAGCAGATGCCCGATAGGCCGTGTTGCTTAACGGATCACTCTAGGGCGGAGGAAAAAACGGGACTGAGCATCCTTGTTAAAAACCCGGAATCTGAAACATACTTTTGCCTCCCAGAATATAGTACTGTCCTACAAGCGGAGGTCCGGGCAATCACGGAATGTCTGTTCTGCCTTAGAACATATGCAGTTCTAAAAGATGTCAACATCTGTACAGATAGCTAAGCGTCTAAAAAAGCAATTATTTCTACGAACATCGGATCTAAGATGGTTTGCAGGGCAAGAAGGGGATAGATAATCAACCGCTGCATGGATAGGCTGGCATAAAATGGATACCTGTTGGTTAAGAGGTTGTCGGAAATAAACGGGCGAATAATCTCTCCGATTAAGGCTAGGGGACTGCAGAAGGCTGAGCTGGTGAACCCGTAGCTCTTTGCTGCGATGAAGGTCGAGTTGATGAAGTGTTGGCGAAAAATACCTACATTGTGCAATGGAACAAGGAGTTACTTTGGAGAATAAGGAGAATACTCCGAAGCTACCAAAATGAGGTCAAGACCAGGGGCATTCTGAAACTTGGGAAGCCTAAACTGAGTAATGTGATAAATACGCTGTAACTCTAACCTAAGGGAACACATCTAACGGATGGGAATGGGGAAAACAGCGAGTGCAGCGTATGCAGCGTATTCAGGGAGCACATCTAAGCGATGGAGAATTTCTTGCGTCACTGCCCAGCTTTGCACAGACCAAAGCCCAATATTGTTTGATGTCTTGCCAGATAAGGCTTACTCAGGAGGTATAAAATGGGGGTGGTCATCCGCATTACCAAACTTCTGCTCTGAAATTTTTTTGCTAAGAGCGCACAATAAGTCGACCAGTTGGTAAGGTATGTGTCCTTCGGGACTTGAGGCCATTGTAACCGTTTCCTTTCAACCTTATTTAAATATTTTTGCTTTTTTCAACCCATAGTACTTCCCAAACATTTTCTAGATATCTTTGCAAATTTTTATTTGCTTGCTATTAGGTTTCTGTTTTTGGTTATTTTGTGTAATTTAAGAATGCGTTCATCTCAATTGTTAGTTTATTCACTTATTTTTTAGGCCTGTTTGCTAATCTCAAAAAAAAAAATTAAAAGAAAAACAAATAAAAAAAATTACCAAAAAACTAGCATTGAAGGCGGTCTACTTTAAATAGTTTCTAGCTAGCTATTGGGAATTGCTTTTGTCAGTGGCTATAGTACATACCCTGCAGATAACGCGACTAATCCATTCATGGGTGTATGCATGCGTGTATAGTTTACTCCAAAAAGCAAAAAGACTACTAAAAAGTAGCCCCATTGTATATAAGAAACATAGTCCATTTAACATTATGATGTCCTTTTGCAGGACTATATAACCCATGTTTCTATTACATCGGAGTAGTTTTTAAACTACTATTTGGAACACCACAGGAGATTGCCTTTACTGCTACGAAAACTCATTATGCGATGGTTAAAACACGCTAGAACAGATAATTTTGCAGGGTACATTCACATAGAAATACTTTTGGCCAAACTTAATGTTGTAAATATTTTTGTATAGTGGTGCGACATATCAGTTGTACAACAGATATTGTGGCATTTGTTTTAATTGTGTCTGTATATGTGTCTGTGTGCGGGTTAAAACCTAATGAATAAACCACATATATAAATTTCATACCGAAATCTGTAAAAACAGTTGGTAAGGGGTTAAGGAGGCTTTTACTTTACTTTCAGAGAAAAGCATATTTGCTTACACTTTTGGGTAATAAAAGAATTTTACATTTTGGCATTAAATTGGTTTCAGTTGGGTCGGAAAGGGTGGGGGGAAAGCAAAATATTAAAGAATGGCTTGTTGGCATGCATGCATTTACAGTATGCATATGTATGTGTGTGTGCGTGGATAAATATTTTTGCATTATTATTGAAATACATTATATATGATTTATCTGCAATTATATAAAATCGATAATTGAAGAAAATTACCATAATGAACTTTAAGTAAAATGTGTTTTTTCTGCCAATAAACAGAATTTAAAATTAACATTTTCTAAATCTCCCAAATGTATGTTATAAATTAAATTTATGTGTTTTAGAATTAAGTGTTTGTTTGTCTGCAAATGCTTTAGGGTGTTTAGTTTTGTAAGTATAAAATTAATTTTTAATTTAAGAAACTTCTAAAAACTTTATTGTCTGCTTATCTAATTTAGATATTTGTCATATATATTGCTTAAAATATTAATAACCCAATTGCTCTGCCGACCCCTTAGAGTATATTTATGTAAGTTACTTATATTGGCATATTAATATATGTGTTATCTTAATTAAAGAGTTTGACAAAATGTAAGAGTAAAATTCAAACATATTTTTACTCATATTAAATTGTTTATGATTTCCTTAGAGATACTTTAACAAAAACCCATTTTAATTATTTCTATAATATAGACATAAAAATCAGGACATACTTAACAGCAAAACGGTAAAGGTATTGGCAAAATATTTTTGGTAAGTATGTTGATATGTTTATATATGTGTATATAATTGCAAGCCCAGCCAACAAAATTATACGTCTTCTGACAGGTTTCTAACCGTAAGGTCAGTGGAAAAGTGAACACGAATTATAGCAGATTTTCTATGGAAATTTAACCAGAAATTTTTGATAAAAATTTGTTAGAAATTAAAAAAAACATTTTTAGGAAAATTTGACAGAGCTTTGGTCAGTAGTGGATTCAGCTTAGAAATACGAACAAGAGTAATTCGAGCAAATAGATGTTACTTTGGATAAGATAAACAATTAAAAGTTAAAGCCGTTGCCGTATGGCGACATTGTCGTAATGATACGCGTACAAAAAAACGATTGCATTAGTTTGGCCATATTGTACGAATGGAAGAAGGTGCTTCAGCTAGAAAGGTTTTTGAACACCATCCCGACAATATTATGGATAGATTTAGGCACAAAATTGTAAAGCTTGTTTTTAATAAATTTATTTTTAATTGTTTTTTAGTTGAATTACAAAGCCCTAATCTGTATCCAGCCAACCGGATATACGGATAAACAGACAGCGTTTGATGGACTCATAAATGGATTTTTGTTAAATTAGACGAATTTTGAACTTATTTGTTTTAACATAAGCACAAACCTATTATAACCCCGCCACCAAAGTCAGGTGGATATAATACGCTCAAACGTTGTGTTTGATCGTGCTAGGGGTACCATACTACCTTTTTTTCAATATTTGGTCCTCCGTAAGTTTTTTTTAATATATGTATGTGATAAACCAAAAACATAGTTTTATCAAATTGATTTTTTTACTTTAGTTTACGTAAAGGCAGTTGTGTGTTTGGGTTTGTTAAAATGTGCTAACAATGATGTAGAAAATCAAAAATTTTTTTCTTCTATTATGAATTTTTTATCCTTCTTCCCATTTGACTTTTAAATAGCCAAAGTTTTGATTGGCATTTCATTACTTTTTAGCCACTTCAGTGCTTACAACACTATTAAGACCTAAGGAATCCAAAAGGCAACATAGCCAATATATTTTATAAGTGCAGGAACAAATAATAATAATTTTACTTATTGTAGCATTACGTTAAGCTGCACAAAAATTGCTTAGCAAGCTTTAAGGATATTTTCGGCTGCAACGAATATATAACAGCCGCTACTAATATTGTGCTCAGAATTAATATCTTATACACATAAAAATATAAAATACCTTAAGTAAAGAAATACAGCTTTGTCTATTCTATATATAACCAAAAATATACATAATAATCTGGATACACAAGTGTTACTACATCAACCTAAATATTTAATTAAAAGGAAAAACTTTTACCTTTTTAACATAGAAGTGCGCTACAAAACGAATGACAAATTAAATATACTGACAATATTTCAAAACTTTAAAACTGCAAAAAAATCATCAATCGAATAAAATGAGGAAAAAATTTATTTCGCTTCCAGTATAAATAATAATATTTTTTCGTTATATTAAAGGCAAAGGAAAACTTTTAAAAAAGTACCAATTCGCTTGCATACTTTTAGGGGAAATTAAGAGTATGCAGAGTAAATACTTAAAATAGTAAGTTGTATGCTAAAATGAAAGTGTTTGTAATATATATAATGGGAAAAAACAAGAATGTAAATATTGAATCATTAGCTTATGCAGTTAAAGAAAATGGGAAAAATATTGCAATATTCTAACAAATTTATGGGAGCTATAAACTATAAAACGTAGAAAAAATAAGTTAAAAAAAATTGTTAAAAATTTTTTTATTAGAGTAAATAGAAAAAATCTGTAATTTTTAGCAATTATTATAATAAATAAATAAAGAGAAAAAGAAATTTACTGTAAGCAATATTTGATGATTTATAAGTATAGTTTAAAATGTTATTAAATATAATAGAGCTAAAGTCCGCAAATTATTGGATTTTTGGTTATTTTTCAATTACTAGACTAGATAAGAAAAAATTAGCAATTGGCATATTAAATGCAGTCTGCTGTCCCTCCTGAGTATCGACTTATACAAATTTTAGGATATATGACCCTAATCTAAAAACTAAACTACTTTATGGTGGTGATTCATGGAATACTGCACCTAAAGACACCCAAAAGCATTCATATTTCTCTCTTTTGGCAAAAATTTATCAGAAAGGCTATTAACTAGGGCTTCCGGGGTCAACACGATATTCTATTATAAAATAAATCAGGTGACAGTTGGGAAATGAAAAGAAAAACTGGAAAAATTGTGTTAAGGCCCTATATTCCTTGATATAAAAGGTTTGGAAATATCGTTTCATCATTCACCCCTCCTTCCGTTTAAGGTTCAACCGGAAGATCATCCTAACGCCTAAAAATACCTCATGGCTGCTGGATTCGAAATGAAGTTTGGTAAAGGAAAATGGTTGCAGAAAATTTTCCAATCATTGATCAAAAATTTCCCATATGTCCCATATACTTATCTATGGAAGTTCTTTTCCGACAAATTAGTTGTGGGGTAAAGTATAATATGATCAGACAAGTATGGCATTCAATTTCTCACTTGATTTTATATTTACATTTTCTATCACTTTTGTACGGGAGTTTCGTTTAGTGAATTTAGAAAGTTTGTCGACGCAGTCTATGATAGAAGGTTTTTTTTTAATGAAAGCCAATTGTCTTACCAGAAAATTCTTCGTTATAGCTGTTAGTAGTCACAAGTCGAGCAAGTCCTTAGTATTATTTTTGGAGCACATTAAAAAAATCTTCATCCCCAAAAGTAAAGAGGGTTCAACATACAGAATCATTTTTATAAATATCCTTAATGTAACTTTTGTTTCTCTCGTATGGGTACAAATATAGGCACCTGCATTGCTGGTGCTCTATCGAAATTAGTGCGAAAGCAGGCGATTCAACACTAATTGATATCCCCCTCTCTTCCTGCAAACTTCCCGTAGCTGCACATACTGGCAGACTCTTTTGAACTAGATAAATTTACAAACCTACATGACAAACCACTAGGACTACCTGGCTAAGTCTAGATTTGAGTAATGCCTTATGTGTCTCCTTTATCTAGGAAAGTGGAGGCCGACAGATATTGTGGCCTTTTATGTCACCATTAGGTTTATATGACCTTCCAACGACTTTTGTGGGAAGGATTTAATATTATCTACAAAATTTGATTCTGACTTTTTCTTTGTCCATTTTTTATTAGTTCCTTATTTTGACTTGCAACATGACATTTCTTGTTGCTGAGGTAATTTAAGATCTGGCCTCTACACTTTTACCATACCAAACATACAATGGAAAATTGACAGCTACTTAAACCCGAAAAGAAACAAAAAATAAAAGAAGTTAGTTCAACTTAGGAGCAGGAAACTTGTAGTTTGCATCGCAGCAGGCTGCTGTGCATAAAGTTGCTTTTGCCGGCTGTCTGCTGAGTATTCTCTTTTAGTTACATTAACTATAAATTAAAAAAAAAACATATTTTTTGGCCTGTCGCATGTACTATTGCCAAACTTCTCATATATATATTTGTTCATACGTATACAATCTCCTGTTTAAAATTAAGAATGTGGTGAAACAGGGAATCTAAGGGGGATTAAACTTCATATATTTTAAAGCTGCAACAGCGGTGATTCTTATCTATACTTTCAATTATTTTATTTAGTTCAGATGTGGCCAAAAGATAAAATCGTTAATATAAGCCAAGTCTACTTGCTGCTGCAGCATTTGATGATGATATGCTGTGTTATACTGCCAGCTTGTTGTTGTTTTTATTTTTATTTAACATCAGCTCATCACAATCTGTAAACAACAAGACAATGACGATGAGAGAGCTTAACAACATATATTTTTGTTTATATTTTTTTTTTTTGAGTATCGATATAATTTTATTTATTTTGCTTTTATTTATTTTAAAGCTACAAAGTCAGCGGTAACAGTATTTGGTAATTTTGTTTTTACAACCGGAGTTATTTTACCACTATTCAGTGTTTTTGCTTGAAAGTCAACGGATTTAAGAGTTTAAACATAAAAACAGAGTATTGACTTCTATTGCCATTTAATGTAGAGAACCTAAGGTGGATGAGAACAGTGGTTTACAAACTTTTTTGTTGAAAAATAGAGTTTGCTAATTAAAAAAAAAATATTTATATTTAACTAATGGAAAGTATGCTCCCGAAACTTTTAAAATTGTATAATTTTATTTTGCCTTCAACACAAAAATTTTAAAAAAATTCCTCTAGCAGGTTTAAAACTGGCAGATGTTTCGAGATATGGCGTTTCAATATATAAAAAGACAGGCATACATTTAGTTTCAAGGTAGTTTGGCAAAAAACAAACTTTTTATAACTCAACTTGGATCCGATAGTTGGTTTAAGCAAATGGTAAAGCGAACATGACTAAAACGAATTCATTATCTGAAATGATTCAGAATACCTTTACTCTACAGCTTAGCAAGTAAATATTGTAGAATCTAAAAAGAAATTGACAAACCTAACGATGAGGGTATCGCCATGTGAAGGTTAAAAAATAAAAGATTTTTTGTAATAAATAATACATGTAGATTGCTACCAAACTTTAAGAATCTCTGCTTTACTTTCCGCAATATAATATTTCCCATACAACTCAACTAGATGTAAGCTTATCCATATTCATGTGTATTAGCCTGTTATGTTTGTAAACATGTTGTTGGTGTTACAACCACTTCTATAGCGGTTGCATCACTAAGTTTGTTTATATTAATGTAATGTGTTTTAAGCCTTTTGGAAAATTGAAAAATGGTAAAACAACATTGTTTTACCCAAGCAACATTTAATTGACACAAAAAAGCTTTGCCGCTAACATACCAGTTGTTAGCACAAACGGCAGCATCACAACTATAATAAAAACAAAAGAAAATATTATGTGGTAGTCGGTTTTTTGTGTTCATTTGCTACTAAAGTTCTTTTAACAGGATATATGTAGAATTTTATGGTATATGACTGTTTTATGGGTGTAGTACTTCCTCTATGCTGCTCAAAATAAATAAGAGAAGCAAAATTGGATAAAAAAAGTTTTACTAATAAACAAAAGCTTTGCTTAATCGGGGCTTTTCCACGTGCAGTATATATTTTGTTTATATTTTTAAAATAAAAAAAAAAATAAAAAAATCATGTTAAGTAGGAACTTATTGTTAAAAAAGTTAATTTAACGCTTTCAATAAACTTAATGAATATTAATAAAGTGTTGATTCAATAGCACATTCAATACATCTTTTTATTTTAAACGTTGGGTGGCATCAGAGCAGCAAAAGAAAAAATTGTAATAAATTTGTTCAAAAAGTGTTCAATGATTTTTTTTGATGTGATAAAAAAAATATTTCTAAAATCAATAAAAATAATATTAAGTTAAAAAAACATTCTATAGGAACAAATAAAATTAATTAAAAGATGGCCCTTACATTTGGGGTATTCAAACGCTATGCTATCAAGTCATATTGTCTTAAAGTTTTAATATTTTACAATAGTTTATAAAATTGTTGTTGTGCTTAAAAGAAAAAAGTTCTATATTAATAAGACTTTTTTAACTGTGTTTATTGTTTTGTCATAAGCACTAGAAACCTGAGCTGGGCGGCCAAAACTCTTATGTGAAGCCGTTGATATAATTACCAAGTCGCAGTCATTAATTTTAAAATATTTTTGAAATTACTTATTTTTCAGTATTCTCCAGCAGCTGATTCAAATTTAAAATAGCACACTTAATTATGAGCGGATGCTCACAACAGTAGTATTTTTTCGTTTTATATTTTTAATACATATGACTTTATAACTACCTTGTGAATACCCTAATTTTTTTTTTCGAATTAATGGCAAAAAAAAAATAAGTTCAGTGTGCAGGGGCTCGACTTATTACTTAACAATGTAGACACAACGATTTTAAGACGTACCTGCATTCTACACAGAATATAAACGCACAAGTGTCTGGTACTTCCATGAAACTTAAGACCCTAAAAGCCAAAGAGGCTAAAAATTTTACACCGGTACATTTAAAATACTTTTTGTAACTTCTTAGCCAATAAAGATAAAATAATTATTAAAAAGCTTTTGGCAGACTTTTATAAGATATGAATCTGGCATCATTGTTTAAAATGTGGATCCAAGATGCATAAAAGAGAAGTAATTATCTGGTACTTTTTGTACCCCTAAACATTTTTGGTACATTTTTAAAACAAACCTTATGTTTTACTTGATGCATTTTTTTAAGATTTTGAAATATGAGCCTAAAATATGAAAATGTGCGCTTCTGACCCCGGTTGAGGCCGGATGTCATTAAGTGGGCAAAAAGAAAATTTTTTATATATATTTGTTCTTTGATGCATCCTTTCCTGTGTTATAATTTGATGACTTCCTTCAATACAAACCATTTTAGGTCATAAAAATTATCACAGCCTTTAACATAACAAATTATTTTCACTTTAAATATACTTTTTTTGTATAAGTTTTTTTAATATTCACAATTTTTTACGCTGAAAATTTTAAGGACAGGCTAAGCCTGTTAACCTAAAAAAAATTTCCTTAATTCAACCAGCAAATAAAGTTGAAATTTGGACATTTATGTCCAAATAATTCGATTCTCAGTTCATAAATTACTCCAGCGGAAAGATAATGTGATAACATCGACGGCAGCAATAACAAGACTTGGTATATGATCTCATTCCCTTTTCCATTAAACAGCAAACTAAAACAGCCACTGCAGCGGGTAGGAGTTTAAAGTCACCTACCAAAGCTACTTATTGGAAACAATGGCTGGCAAAGAGAAGCTTTTGCAGTTTAAATGTTTTTTTTTCTTTATCTTTTTTAAGGTGGTTAAATAAGTAACAACTTCTTTTTTATTTTTGAATGGCAATAATAAGGAAAAAAATTCCTTAAGATCATTCCTTGATATTCATCATACGTTGGTTATTTGTTTTACAGGTTTTTATAGTTAAATGCGTTATTGTAAGCTTAATTTTGTTGGGGGATTTGACTTTATTAAAGATTATTTTCCTTAGATTAATGTTAAAGGTATTGTTTGTTGGCTTAAAAAAAAAATAATAAATTTTTAATACAAAAAATTTATAATGATAATGTTATATAGTTAACAATGAAGATTTAGTACTTGATTTAACAGAAGCCCTTAAGGTTAGATAAGTTGAAAAGGGATTTATGAATTGATAAGAGTTAACTCAAATGCTACCAGCTACTTGATGAATAAAATTCCATTAAGGCAAGAGCATGCCTGGCTTGTACAAATGAAAATGTTTAAAGTGTAAACGGTAGTTTGTAAAAAGAACATGTTTATTTTAAAAGGTATAAAAAGGCAATTGAACCAAAATTCATTTGTTAAATGAAAAGTAAGATTTCAGTTTTAATATAAATTTTTTGCGTTTTACGTAAGTGTTGATGTTACTTCTGGACAATTCCACGTTAAACTCCCCAAAATAGGAAATACCTATTTTTTAATTTTTTACAAAATCAATGAAAATTAAAAATTATCCGGATAATAATGAACTAGCACATATTTTATTTTTTATTAAATTGGCAAAAATTTCAAATGATCACACAGCTGGTCACACCTATTACATTTGCTGAAAGTCATTTGATTAAGAAAAAATATTTTGATTAAGTTTAAATACGATTAAAATCATCGAAATTATTTAGTAAAATGAAATAATCACCCCCGTTTTCAAAAAATATTTTACACAATAAGATCTTGAAGTTAAGATTCTTTAAAATTTTAAACTTTCAGGTGACACCCTATACAGTCTCATAGTGTCCATTATGGGTAGCAACCATGCTTTCTCAGTGTCCACCTATGACTTAACGTTTAAAAACATATTAATTTAAGAATCCCAGCTTTTTAAAGTAACATAAATATTTTAATCGTTTGGGTTATGTAAAAAAAAAAAATTTAATAAAATGGCTACACCCATCACAATGAATCGCCATTCCACCGATTGTAGTAAATAAGAACACAAGATTGTTAAAATTTAAATACAAAATTTACGAATTTCGAAGTCAGCATGATGATGAAGGCAACAGCATAATCCAGGGGCATTACTTGGATTGTTTAGACAAAACTTCGCGGACGATGTACACATGTATACCTTCTATCACTCAAGCTCTCGATATTCAGTCAAAATTTATATCTGTTCAAGCGAAAGTGACTAAATGTGCTTTTAGTATTAACGAAGGTAATTTAAATCATGTCCTAGATCAACAGAAAACTAAAAATTCTAGGCAATAATTTAAAATAAGTGCGTTCTTTTAACTGATTGGGTAGCTTAACAGAAAATGAAGGATTTAGTATGGATGCCGCCAGGTGTGTCAATAAAGCCAGACGACAACTTGAGAAGCCAAACTTTTCTTTTCTTATTCATTTGATTATCAGATAAGACCACTTAGCGTTATCTCAAATTCAAGTTAATGCGTCCGTACA
Source organism: Melanophora roralis (assembly GCA_963583895.1). NCBI lineage: Eukaryota > Metazoa > Arthropoda > Insecta > Diptera > Rhinophoridae > Melanophora > Melanophora roralis. The sequence continues at coordinate 4,539,683 of OY757191.1, forward strand.
GGCAATTATCGGCGTCTTCTTCAGGTGTTACCAAAGGGTTCAGTGCTGCTAAATCACCCTCTGGCCGAAGGAAAATTTGCCAGTTTACATTTGGAAATTTCTAATTAAATTGGCCTCACATATGTGAATTAGATATTGTGACAGGCCAGAATATCCAAAAAATATCCTCCATTCCATTTTTGGGCCTATAACTATAAGTGACTTGAATTAAAATATAAATGATTTGATTTGGTTTTAGACCAACGAATATGACAATATGTTGTCACCAGGCAATCTCTTTACTGAAACTCGAAAAAAGGCCGTGGGCGAGGTCGTCTCTCCTATTTATGGTAGTGTTAACTTTACACAGAAATTGAAACAGTGGATTAAAATTATATTAAACTGAAGGACATAGCATTTATACAAGCAGCGCTAAAAAGGGGAGTGTTGTTGGAGGTGACATTTTCATTGCTCAAGCAGAATTTAGGGTTTTATTTAGACTCCTCAATGAATGCAGTGTAATACAAGATGAATTTTCTACGCTTTGAAAAGCTGCTAACTGATTATTGTACAACAAGCAGTTTTGAAAAAAACGAGATCTACCGATTTAGGACAAAATTTGTAGTTCTTCACAAGACTATTCTTCTGTAAAGAGCTATAAGATTGCAACGGGTTCTTCTTTAAAGCAAATTTTACACAATTATTTAAGTTTGATAATAGAATAAAATAAATCGAAAATATGTATTAGATATTGGCCACAGCTAAAATATTATTTTTACATTAAAGCATACTTTTTGGCAGCAATAAAAGCAAAACAATGCTGCATATTTTTGGATAAACAGTCGGAAAAACACACATACTTACAAAGAAAAATCTCGGGATTTTTTTTAAAATATATTTAGCGATAATACCCTTAAATATGTCCCCATTTTTTTCTTTTATTTTGGCATTTTCAATTTCATTTTGTTGCTCATATAGTGATTTGTGATAGAAAAAAAAATTGATTCAATCAGAAAAATTGAAAATGAAAAATAGAATCCTGCAATAAAATTAAGTAAAAAACGTAGAAGGATAAAGAGTAAATTCCAAGTAACATATTTTGTTTATAAAAATTCCATTCAAGAGGGGCATTCCTTGACATGTTGACACTTAATTTTGTAAAGTACACAAGCACACACATGCTAATCCATATACATTTATGTATTTCTAAAAAGGAAAACAAAAGCTTATTTGCACTTTTTGAATAAAGCAGGAAAAATTAGGGAAGAATTACTATTTGTTAAAAAAAGTTATCAATTCAATTTAAAATAAAATTTTGTAAAATCTGTTTTTAATCTTTGTATTTCCTACAATAATCTTTTTGCATTTGTTTGCAAATATGACAAATACTTTGCCAACGTAATTATAGTCAGTCTATAAACTTTAAAATCACGTTTCTGTATTTTTCCAATTTTACCCCAAAGTTTTAGTTTCCTTAACAAAACTTTTGTGTCATAATGAAATTATAAAAAGGAAAAAAGAAAAAAACTTTAATTGTATTTTTTTCGAACAGGAATTCAAACAAGTTGAATAAAATTTTATGCAAACAAATACCACGTACGAAACGTTCAACGTTTAGTTTACACTAGAAAACTAATTAGAATTTTCAACTTATCAAACACAAAGTAATATAAAAGTATAATAAAAAGTAAACCAACTTGACAATATGTAGAAAAAGTTTAAATTATTGAAGCTATTAAATATTAAAAAAAGTTAACGTTTTGGTTACTTATAGTAATTCTCATTTTGTTTAATGAGATTATTATATAAAGACACAAAATATTCATGAGTTTTTTAAGAAAATTGGGTTGAAGTCTACTGATGAGTTGGTGTAAGAACCAACGAAATGCATATAGACAAACTTAACCAACAACAAACCCTATAAATAAACAAGAAAATTGGGATTAAATCCTAAATAATATTTTGAAAAATGTTGTTTAACAATAAGGTTTTGTTTTCGGTAGCCCCTTAATACATTTAGTAATAACCAATGGGTTTTCAAATGTAAGGGGGAAAAAGAAAATCAAAACAAGCGAATAGCGAATATTGGTTTGTTGGATTCTTAAAAAAACTTGAACGTTTTGGTTACTTATAGTAATTCTCATTTTGTTTTATGAGATTATTATATAAAGACACAAAATATTCATGAGTTTTTTAACAATTTGGGTTGAAGTCTACTGATGAGTTGGTGTAAGAACCAACGAAATGCATATAGACAAACTTAACCAACAACAAACCCTATAAATATATAAATAAAATTAAAAATACTTATAACACATTTTGAAATTCAACGAAGTTTTTCTACTAAAAGTTTTCAAAGAAAATAATTTAATTAATTAAGAAGTTTATTTTCCCGACACTAGAAGAGTAAAAAGACCGCCTTTGTTCCTCGCCGGTACTTAAATATTGATACGTCAAACTTAATTTAAAATTTAGTTCTATAATTCTTAAAACTGTTTAGGTTTCAAGAAAAAAAATATTTTTTAGGGCGTTTTGAATATTTACTATTAAAACCTTAAAAAAGCTTTAAAATTGTGATGAGCCCCCACCATCCACCAACAATTGTTAAGACATAATGTTGCTATAACAATGGTCTTTTAACATGAAAAAAAATTTCACAAAAAAGTACAACAAATTCACCGTAATTTTCAAAGCTTCCGCAAGAGCTGAAATTATTATGATATACGGATATGCACTGCTTGGCCCAGGCGCCTATATCCCATCTATATCAGCGGAATACAGGGCTGGCATTACAATCAATGAAAGGAAACGTCATTAAAAATTAAAGAATGCGACATCTATTAGACCTGCCATGAAAGTAAGCACCAGCTGGAATGCGAATTTATTGTGAACAAAATAATATATTCCCTGGTCACCGGTGTCATACCAGTAGACGAATGACTGATTACAATTTGCATCAAGGTGAAGTTTTTCTTTATCAGCCTAATTTGTGCTCTTGCACCGATGGAAGAGAAAGACGAACGTTACATAGACAAACTATACGAGCGCCTAGAGCAGATTGCTCTCCCGGTGATGTTATAAAGATGATTTTTGGGCAAAATAGTTCTCCCTATTCTTTAATGCTACTGTCGGTAAGCTTATCCTCCACAACGGCACTTTCGGCAGCACCAGGTTTTAACATTGATATACCTATAAAGCCGCTACCTGATGGACAAACAATCCGATTATGTTTTGATAATCGCAAGCATTCAGCCAGCGAAAGTTTGATACATTTTATTTGCTGTGGTTCCCATGTGGTTTTACAAATCCTGTAAAAAAGAAAAACAAAATGTTAAACAAAAGCTTGAACTTATGGAAACAGAGAAATATGCAGCAACATAAAGCTAATACAAAATTTTTGGATGTATTGTTCGATATAAATTTGATCAGTTGATATTTCCTCTTGTCTTTTTGGTTGCAGGCCGTATTTTCTTATTTGTTTTGTTGCACTCATTTGTTTTACTGCTGTCGCTGCTGTGGATGCGGTTGTTGAATTGACAATACCTTTACAAATAGCTTTAAGTCACACAGATGCTACTAAATGATTTTTTTCGTTGTGTAGGTTTTTGCTGTTTTGAGACCAAAACACAACAAAAGAAGAGATTAAAGAAAAATATTTTTGACATTATTGATTTCCTTAAAGATGGATATGATTTGATAAGAAATTATTATAATGATGGGAGTATGATTTAATAAATCATTTTTTATTTTGCTTTATGATTACTTAAAATGAAATATTTTTAAGTTTAAAAGTTTAAACTGAAGTCCTGCTCTCTCAAAATAAAGTGCAGTTGGGCGATTTGCATTAAACTTTTCAACTGTCAAAATGTCAAAAACGTAACTTGTGACAATGAAGAAGTTTAAAAAAAAGTTAGTGATAATTTTAAATTTTTTAGATACATATCGATATACATATTTTACAAATATAAAACACATTTATTGGTTTACAAGTCTTTCAAAAGTTATTTTCTGAAAAATATTTTTTAATCGTGGTTGATAATTTTTGAAAACGGCAGTGATGGTCCGCGAAATATAAAACTATCGATGCCATGGTAGCTTCGATGCTCTAATTAATGTGCACAGCTTTTGATTACCTTTTTCAAATAATTTTTTTGCAAAACAAGTAAGGGATTTTAACATTATTAAAAGGTAGTAAGGTCTTCAAAATTTGCTTGTAAAAGTGGCGAAAAGTGGAGGAGAGGCTTCGGTGGTGTTTAAGGGCATTGAAGTCGGATTTGAAAAATTCTCTTTAAACAGAATAAAAAAGCTTTTCGCGAGCGAACAAATATAGCTGGGGTTTACAGGAGCATTTGTCGTAATATGATTTTACTCCTTCTGTAAAGCACCACTTTTAATGGACCTTTTTGAAAACTAGACTCTATAAGTATTCGTACCATATGGAACTTAGGGTTAATTGAATGTTTTTGGAGACTATTCCTGAATTCAAAAAGCAAAGGTGATTTCGCATCAGTGCAAACGAGTATGCGGAGTAAAATCGAATAGTAAAGTCAAATCCGAACCCTTAATAACACGACAGTTGTGTTTACTCATATATGGTGGCCAAATACCTCACAGAGACTATCGAACACAAGCCCGTTTGTGTTCCAAGGGGCTCTCTCCGGTGCAAGCTGTATGGCCAGAAAGTGAACAAAAGTGCTTGGTAAATAATAAGTCTAGAGAGACTCGTGAAAAGAAAAAAGTGATTAATAAGTAAATTGAAAATTAGCATTCTTTCGGATAATGTAATTAAGAACTATAGCGGGATCGTCTCTTGGAAGATCAGGCTCAAAAGAAGTATGTAATTATTACACAGTACAAGCAGTCAGTTAGAAAACATCTGCGGTCACTGAACTTCAACAAGTTTAATAAGGTAACACTGACTTAAAACAAACAAATAGGAAGCTGGAAACAAGCTAACTGATGAGCTTGCAAAATTAGGTTCTTTATGGTGCAGAACTCAAAGGGCGAGAGATTAGTCTATTAGTTTATCTATTGCAGTTGAAAAATCGGTTGTAGCCAATTGCTTATAAGGAATCAAAAAGAAATTTGACAGGATGACAAAAATGGTTGCTGGAAAAGGAAAAAAGAAGATACATTTTTTTTGTCTGCAACTGCAACATGACAGGCCTTTGAAATTTTGAGAATCGAATAGAAGGCAGAATTTATTCGTTTCATAGAAATGATACAAATTTTTGTTTTAACTGTCTTTTTTTATCTCTCGTTTGTTTGTTCGTCTTTTTAAAAACGTTTTATCGTTACTGTTGTTTAGTTTTAAATTTAGTTTTTTTTTGAGAGAACTGAGAAATTAATGTTTTAGGGAATACCCCAATTTAAACAGGGACTTTTGGATATTCATTGGTAGAGAGGGAATTGTAGGTTCGTCAGTAAGAGTTTAACATCCGTTTGCTATCATCTCAACCAAGAGAAGAAGGAAATTGTAGTTTTTTTTTCGGTGATATTTTTTTTTTTGTACTTAAGAAAACTTTAGGCGCAGACAAGATTCCACACAGCAGATCTTAAGTCGGTCCACCAAAACACCGAACCATCTTACTTACTTTTTATAAGTCCTTACAATATATTACAACTAAAATAAAATTTGGATGTGTCTGAAGAAGGTTAAGAAGGCAACACATTTTAAATGAGAACATCCGGCTCTAGTCAGTCTAATATTAACTTAACATAAGACACACACTTAACGTGGATAAAATGGAAAGCCTTTAGGCTAACGAAAATGCCGGAAATTTCAAAAGGCTCCATGATGAGAAGTGAGATCGACAAGTAAAAGTCGACGATCACAAATGGATCAAGTCTTGAGCAAGTGGCTCAGTTGCAGACTGACAACTCATTAGTTATTTGCTAAAAATTCCTGGGGTCGAAAAAAGAGTCAAAAATGAAGTGGTCTATTTCGATTATACCTACCCTTTATTATATTAATACATATCTATGTAAATATACATCAAAAAATTTAGAAATTTTTTTGCTTTTTAAAAAGAATTATTATTATAAAACTGGAAAAGTTTTCTTATACATTAGTAACGGGTGTATGCTTCTCTTTAAAGACTAACATACCTCCTTACTCAAGCTTAGCCTTTGCATACATCATTTCATATGCAACATATTTCAAAGGAAGAATGAACAAAATAAATAAAAAACAAGTAAGAGCGCTATATTCGGCTATGCCGAATCTTATATACCCTTCACATTGGTCTTTAAATATACCCAGCCGAGTAATTTTGTACTGCAAATAATATAATAAAAAACCTTGTGCAAGCCCATAGAAAAAATAACAAAATTTTAACGTTCGTATGAATAATAGAAATAGATGAAGAAGATTTGAGGTCGAGAGTTTTTAAAGTTTTCGACATTATTCATATTTAAAGGTTAATAAAACTTATTAAATGTTCTAGTCCCCCTGCTCTTCATCAAAATGTATGAATTTTTTGATTATTACTTTTTGTAGAATATTCGAAGTCGATAGCTGTAATAATTTTCCAGAAGTAGCGTATCGAAAATTTTATAAAAATTGTTAATTTGTATGGGAGCTACCCCTTCTTCACCCCCCATCCGAAAATCTTTCTCTTCACAGCGTAGCCCTTAGCGTGCAATTACTTTTTGTAGAACATTTCATTTCGATATCTGTTATAGTTTCCGAGATATAGCGTATCGAATATTTGAAAATAATTGTCGATTTGTATGGGAGCTACCCCTTTTTTTGCCCCCACCCAAAAAATTTTTTCTTTAAAGCGTAGACCTTAGCGTGCAATTACTTTTTGTGGAACATTTCATTTCGATATCTGTTATAGTTTCCCAGATATAGCTTATAGAATATTTTATTATATTTGTCGATTTGTATGGGAGCTACCCCTTTTTTTGCCCCCACTCGAAAATTTTTTTCTTTAAAGCGTAGGCATTTTTGCCCAATTACTTTTTGTAGAACATTTCATTTCGATATCTGTTATAGTTTCCCAGATATAGCTTATAGAATATTTTATAATAATTGTCGATTTGTATGGGAGCTACCCCTTTTTTTGCCCCCACTCGAAAATTTTTTTCTTTAAAGCGTAGCCCCTAGCGTGCAATTACTTTTTGTGGAACATTTCATTTCGATATCTGTTATAGTTTCCGAGATATAGCCCTTAGCGTGCAATTACTTCTTGTAGAACATTTCATTTCGATATCTGTTATAGTTTCCGAGATATAGCGTATCGAATATTTGATAATAATTGTCGATTTGTATGGGAGCTACCCCTTTTTTTGCCCCCACCCAAGAAATTTTTTCCTTAAGGCGTAACCCTTAGCGTGCAATTACTTTTTGTAGAACATTTCATTTCGATATCTGTTACAGTTTCCGAGATATAGCCCTTAGCGTGCAATTACTTCTTGTAGAACATTTCATTTCGATATCTGTTACAGTTTCCGAGATATAGCCCTTAGCGTGCAATTACTTCTTGTAGAACATTTCATTTCGATATCTGTTATAGTTTCCGAGATATAGCCCTTAGCGTGCAATTACTTCTTGTAGAACATTTCATTTCGATATCTGTTATAGTTTCCGAGATATAGCGTATCGAATATTTGATAATAATTGCCGATTTGTATGGGAGCTACCCCTTTTTTTGCCCCCACCCAAGAAATTTTTTCCTTAAGGCGTAACCCTTAGCGTGCAATTACTTTTTGTAGAACATTTCATTTCGATATCTGTTACAGTTTCCGAGATATAGCCCTTAGCGTGCAATTACTTCTTGTAGAACATTTCATTTCGATATCTGTTATAGTTTCCGAGATATAGCGTATCGAATATTTGATAATAATTGTCGATTTGTATGGGAGCTACCCCTTTTTTTGCCCCCACCCAAAAAATTTTTTCCTTAAGGCGTAACCCTTAGCGTTCAAATACTTTTTGTGGAACATTTCATTTCGATATCTGTTATAGTTTCCGAGATATAGCGTATCGAATATTTGATAATAATTGTCGATTTGTATGGGAGCTACCCCTTTTTTTGCCCCCACCCAAGAAATTTTTTCCTTAAGGCGTAACCCTTAGCGTGCAATTACTTTTTGTAGAACATTTCATTTCGATATCTGTTACAGTTTCCGAGATATAGCCCTTAGCGTGCAATTACTTCTTGTAGAACATTTCATTTCGATATCTGTTATAGTTTCCGAGATATAGCGTATCGAATATTTGATAATGATTGTCGATTTGTATGGGAGCTACCCCTTTTTTTGCCCCCACCCAAAAAATTTTTTCTTTAAAGCGTAGACCTTAGCGTGCAATTACTTTTTGTAGAACATTTCATTTCGATATCTGTTATAGTTTCCGAGATATAGCGTATCGAATATTTGAAAATAATTGTCGATTTGTATGGGAGCTACCCCTTTTTTTGCCCCCACCCAAAAAATTTTTTCTTTAAAGCGTAGACCTTAGCGTGCAATTACTTTTTGTGGAACATTTCATTTCGATATCTGTTATAGTTTCCCAGATATAGCTTATAGAATATTTTATTATATTTGTCGATTTGTATGGGAGCTACCCCTTTTTTTGCCCCCACCCAAAAAATTTTTTCTTTAAGGCGTAGCCCTTAGCATGCAATTACTTTTTGTAGAACATTTTAAGTCGATAGCTGTTATAGTTTACGAGATATAGCGCATAAAATATTTCACCAAATTTGTGCAATTGTAGAAAAAATACCCCTTCCCCTGGTCCTATCTGAAAAAATTTTTTCCATTATTTAGGTCCCTTCTTTAAGAGTATCCGTGCCAAGTTTTGTGGCAAGAGTGACTATACTTACTGAGATATATAGGGATATATGCACGGATTTTGTCCTAAAAAAAATGGGTTACTCTGGGTTTTCGCTTATATCTCGGTCAATAGTGAACCGATTTTATTGATTTTAAATAGCGATTGTCTCCAGGATATTTCTAGGGTTTGACACCATTAACTAGTCTGTATCTTTTTAGATGACTCCGGAAACTTGATTTCAACAGACGGACAGACGGACAGATGGACAGATGGACAGACGGACAGACGGACAGACGGACAGACGGACATCGCTAAATCGACTTCCCTATCTATAAGGATCCAGAATATATATACTTTATGGGGTCGCAAATGAATAATAAAGAAATTACAAACGGAATGACAAAGTGATATATACCCTATCACTATGTGAAGGGTATAAAAAACAGATGGACGGACAGAAAATCAACTTTATTGTTTGTTTTTTCCAATTGGTTTCATTCATTCCCTGAATTTCGTTGCTCCTGATGATCTTGCTGATGCTGCTGGTGCTGTTGTTTTTAAAGCCTTTTCTTCAGTTTGCCTTTCCCATTATGTTTAAAGTGCGTAAAAGCATCGTACATCAATTTTAAATCAATATATCAAAATATTGTAACCATCAAATGACATGTAACACAACATAAGAATGTTCTCAATATACATACGTTTGGATGTGCATGGGTTTGTTTTAGAAGTTTGTCAGTTTAGTTTCTTTTTTCGTCTGTTTTTTTTAATGCCGGAGACAAGTTATATGGTCTTTGATAAAATTGCCATAAATATGTCAAAAAATAACAAAAAAGAAGGAGTGTTTTTATAAAAGTAAAAACTCCTAAAGTAAAGAAAAATTAAAAAAAAATAAAATTTTAAAATGCAACTCAAGTTATAGAGCGATTAGAACAAGATGATATTTGTTGTTGGCAATAATTCTTTTACATTTGATTAAATCTATTTGCTTTTTCTATTTTTTGGATTGACATGTGCAAAGAATTATTGAAAGATTTTTGAGGGTAATAAATGTGTGTTAGTGGTAGTAAGTTTTGCAAATTGTGGCTAAATTTAATTAAAAATAATAAATATTTTGGAAAATGTACAGTATGAGTATGTAAAGCATTGGTTACCGAATTAGTTTAGTGGGAGGTTAAGGAGTTGGTTTCGGAAAATTAAAGGATAATTTAAAATATTTAAAGAGAAAACTATCAATTTTATATTTCTGAAAGAATATTTATAAGGAATAAAATCTTAGTGCTGTGCAGATATTAAATCCTTTAAATTTGAAATTAGTTAAGGTCTAGTGCTACACCATGAATTTTCAACACTTTAACAGGTTTTTTTTGAAATGTTTGAGGATGTTCATTTGATTAACATGTCTCATTACTAAATATACATCTATTTCTTAAACAGAGTACCAAGGTAGCAGATTTGGCATGTGCGTTCTGATTTTCAAAACCCTGAACAATTTTTTCGAAATGTTTTTAAAAAGCAAACATTAAAAGTATGTTAACCTATATCGAGCCAAGTTCTGATTTAGAATATAAATCGGTACAGGAACTAATGGAAGCTTGTCTTTGGGTAGGCTAGCTAAGGCTAGTTGGAATTGGTTGGCATTGAAGACCACCTAACTATTGCCCAAAGTATTACCGGAAAAGAAGAAATGAAATACCGGTGCTCGATGATGCTTCACACTCTCTTAAAAAATGCTTGACACAATCTCCTGTACCTAATTCCAGATAGTTATTCCAGATTTAAAAGAAAACCCTAAACAGTTTGCTTTGGAGTGCCGGAGTGATGTAAACTGATAAAAAAACTTATCTAAGCTAAATCGTATTCCTTGATCACAAAAAATACATGGGCACGCAGGCAGAAAGACATGCTTAAATCGACTCTAGGAGTGAATCAAAGACGATCGATTTTTGATAACAAATTCACAACCAACTATTTAAACATTTCTAGAGAAGGTTTAAGTGTTCCACATTAATATAGCAGACTTTGTTGTGTTATTTAAACGAAATTTAAAAATTTAATTTTAGCTTTTCAATGCCTAATGTGTGGTCTTCATTTTCGCCAGCGAACATTTACTTTTTATGGGCTTTTTACAAAACTTAATTTTAAAAAAATTCTTTTGGAGGATTTTACTCTATATTTTTTTCTGTTTTTTATGCCTTTTGATACATATTGATGGCCATAAGTCATAAAAACTCTTCATTCCTTATAACTTCGTTTATAACTCTTACAACAAAAAAGCAACTCACAACAGCTTAAAGAAGGAAAACCATCGACTATAGCTGCAACAACTTATCAACATTGATGATGACGTTTCGTATGACATGGTGTGACAGACCATGTGTGGTGTTATTGTGAGGCGTTGAAATTATGACACAAACCCACATCAAAATTTTGCGAAAAAAAAACAGCAGGTTTATGTGTTACTCAAAGTTGTAAGAGGATTTATAAGTTTTTTTTGTTGTTCCAGTTTGCACTATCAACTTAACCAACAACTAAAACATAACAAAATCACACGCATTTTAACTTTAATGCAACGTCACTTACACATCTAAACGAAAGAAAAATGTCTGTAGAACTACAGTAAATGTTTAACTCATAACCAATATATGGTTTGCCTTTAAGGAAATACTTTAGAGTGAGTTACAATAACCTCTTTTAACGAGTATGTGTGTGTTAAAGGTGTGGGCTTTGGTTTTTGTAAAACTTTAAGCAAAATTTAATTATATCAAAACAGAACAGAACAGAAAACACTTTCACAAAACTTCTTTAGTTGTTTGATTTAACCTTTTTTATTAAATTCTTAAGGCAATCCTTAAAAGTTTTATGGGAAATTAAATATAAAAAAGAATTTTAATTCCAGCATTTGGGTAATATAAGCTAATACTACAAGATAGCCTGGCAGTAGAATAATAAGAAATGCCGATGGCTTCAACCTTATGTTTTTAAGGCTGCTAACACAAACAGAACCAGCTCTTATAAGATGGAAGCCCCATTTGAATAAAATTACAGCCTTCCATCTAGGCTGTCGTACACGAAACATTTCTTTCATCCAAAGCTATTTCCAAAAGAAGTAGCTGATATCAAGTTATCAAGTTATCCCGTAAACACACAACTGGTTGAAAGCAGTTTCTGTGAAAATGCGCAATTTTAAATATGGAAAAGAGCATCCTCATTGGGACTTCCAAGAGCGATTATTTATGAAATTTTAAGAAAATATCTGAAGTTTTATTCTTTTAAAAATTAAATCGCTTAAGAATTGAAGGAAAGTGGCTTTGATTTACGTAAAAATTTTTGTGAAACGGTGTTGGGGCGTTTTCGCACTGGAAATCCCACTTTTTAGAGCAACGGGACTCATTTTCGCTTAAAAGGCTAAGTTAACAAGCAAAACTGCCGTTTCTGGTCTCCAAGCACCCGCAAACTTCGATTTAAACATTAAAAGCTATTGCATTGCCCCAAGGTAACTGTTTGGTGTGCCTTATCCATGCATGAGATAATTGCACCATTTTTTTAGAAAATTCTTGAAGCCGGGCGACCTATGTGAATGGTGAATATGATCGATGCATGTTAACGGAATTTTTTTTGCCAAACTTTCAAGAATGCGGTGAATGCACTTACAACCAGAGCTTCGATGAATTTACTTCGGAAAAATTTCCCCCAAAACTGATAAGTCGCTAGGGACACATCCCAATGGCCACCGAGGTCACCCAATCTAACTCCCATGGGGAGTATGCATTAGTATTATTGACAAGGTAATTCTTATGGGGTCATAAGTAGACATTGAAACGAATGATTCACTAGTACCCTTTAGCAAGTTTAGCTAAGAGTACTGCTGCCTAGCTATATCTAAGGTAATGTTTACTTGCTATAGACATTTAGCATGGGTCTGCCTTTGAAAATAAGTCTAAATTGTGTATGTGAATAACTTTTATAGCACAACTGAAAAAATAAATAATTAATACACACCATTATGTCGCTGATACTTTAATGCATTTGGGGGCGAACTGAAGGGTTTATTTGCTGTTGACAGTTATTTTCATTTTAATCAAATCCAGAAAAAAGTTGACGCGTAGTGACAATATCACCAAGAAGGCACCAATGTAGTTGACAAAAGTGCTTACTTAAGAACACTTGTCTCCCCATTTTCTTTAGGGATTGCATAGTTTTTCAGGTGTATACTCGTATCATGGTGTTAAAAGTTAAAGTGTTGTTTTTTCCAAGATCTTCTTTATTTTATGAGATTTGTTGTTTTCTTAAAAATTCATCATTCGTTTTAAATACAAGTGGCATATAAAGCCTAATTTTAAAAATATTAATGTTTTTTTAACTTTCTTTTTATTTTCACCTTCAATAAGCACGTGCAGAAGTCCAGCAATTTCTTTTAAAATGTCTTTAAACAGTTCAGTTTTTTCCACATTTTTGCTTAACACTTAAGCGTTAAAGTTCTTTTTTTTTCTTTTTACTTTAAAGTTTTTGACATTGATTTAAATTACATGTTGTTGTTCATTTTAATATTATTTACGTTTTTTAATTTTTTTCGATTTCATTTACACTTTCGAGTTCTACTTATATTAAATTTAAAAAAAAAAATGGTTAACATTTATCCTTTCACCAAATAAAAAAATAAAACAAAACTAAAATGAGAGCTTCATTTTAATACGATTCGATTTTATTTAAGTTTTTTTATTTTAATTTATTTTTGTTTCTGTAAGGTGCGAATGAAAATTGGTGTGTCAAAATAAAAGATAAAAACTGTTATCAGTTTTCACGTTTTAATGAGATTTCAATAATTTGAAAGAACAGCAATCATGGCAGGTTTATTTTAATTCTTTCATTTCTTGTTACTGTTACAGTTTCTGCTTCCTTTACTTTATTTTAACTAATTAGTGTTTTTTTAAGTTACAGACAAATATTTTTTTCTTCTTCATTTACAAAATGTTGGTTAATTTGTGTTTATGTATTCAACATTTAACGTGTGAAAGTCGTTTACCTTTTATTTAATATATAAACGTGTGTTGTGCTGGAAGTCCCAAAGAAAAGTTAATAGACCTTAGTATGTTTACACAAAACATTTTTAATAAGAGGTTTGTGTTAAAATTGTGAAAAGTAGTTTTCTAATTTTTGATACCCTTCACATAAACTCATATATAAGTTTCTTAAAACCGAATGTAGTGTTTTCGCATGTTTTATTGTTGTTGTTTAATTTTGTGTATTATTTGAGTAATTTCGTTATTATTATTATACCCAAAAATAATATACGGGGTAAGTAGCTCGAGACCGACCCTCAATTATATTAGTCTTCTCAGAATCACTGTTGGAGGGCCCATGCGTTTATGTAATCAAAGTAACATTCGAATTTTTGAAAATATTTTGATTAAATTTGGCATAATTTTTTTGATAAAGGTAAAAAATCATTTGTTGAGAAAGTCCTTATATATAAGTCCCAGTATATATGGGCTAAAGTTTCATAAAATATCGCAAATTGTGGCAACATTTTGTATATCTATGGGACCATGTGCCATTAGTTATTTAATTGATTTTTTTTTGTTTTCAGTCTTAAGTTATTCAAAAGTCCCATTTTTGTTAAATATTAAATAATTATTACTTACAACTTTCATAAGAAGTGTTTACTTATAATTCATGATAACCCTGAAAGCAAATTACGGTATTCGATTTAAATCGAACTTAAAAAATTCTAATTAGACTTCTTATATTTAAAGCATTGACAATTCGATATTTCGAATAGAATTTTGATTCAAAACGAATGTCGTAATTTGCCCCCTGGCTTGGGAAAGTCACCTTTACCTACATACCTTTTTATATCTTTCAAAAAGTAATAATTGTTTATATCAGTTTATCATTCCGTTTTTAATTTCAAAAATTTTTTGGATCCTAATAGATGGGGAAATCAATATGGAACATTGCATATGTCCGTCTGTCTGTCCGTGTGTCTGTTAAGTCCAAGTTCCAAAGTCAGGTAAAGCACTTTGGACTAGGTTTTGGTGTACAATTATCAGAAATATCCCTGAGACAACTGATATTTAAATTCAAATATAGGTAAAACCCCCAAATAACCCATTTTTATTTAGACAAAATCTATGCATGTATCCCTAATATCCCGGTAAATACGGCCACTGTTGCCACAAAACTTGACGCGGATACTGAAGAGACTTGATTTTAGAAAACGTAAGCAATAATCGCACTTAAAAATTTCAAGTATGGTTTTGAATAAATTTAAGAATGAAGTTCTTAATTTTACAACCTGAATTCCTTTCCATGTGCCAACTATATATGTTCCTTCATAATCACATTTGGCTTCCCAATGAAACTCAGTTGTAGGACGATATATTCAATTCTATAATTTGCGATCCTTATAATTTTGTCATCGTTATATGGCACCTGATTGTGTTGTCCCGTTGACCCCAATCAAAGTCATAGAGCTCTTCTAAAACAGGTGTTAAGTATAGGATTACATTCAGAGCCAGAAATACAAAATTCTGCAAGTCTCTGTGTGCTCTCTATGTGCTTGCGGCTTACTTGTTTGTTGATTGCAGTACAACACACGAGTATCTTAAATGGTAAGATGGGCTGCGCCACTGCAGGGAAGTTCCAATGCCTGAGATTTGGCATATTCTTGAACCTTTTTTTACATTGAAGCTTTAGGCTAACGAGCTGTCTAGTTGCCTTTTACACACTTTGTGTAGCCCTTAAGTGTAAGATTGTTGTTATCTTGTGTTGATTTGGTCCATCAACCAATTTTGGTCTTTATGGTGAAGAGAACCAAGTTCGTTATATCGCAATTTATGTTCAACCCTCTTTGGAAACATCATCTGATTTAATATCCTAATACATACACATATCTTATACTAAATCATAAACAGATCTAACTCAAAACTAACTATTTTCATGACAGGTCATTTTCTGGCTCTTAAAACATTGTTCTAATTTTATTAAGAATTAAGTTCAGCAGTAAATAGCCAGCCCTGAAATTAAGTTAATGATAATGAAAATGAAACCTTCGTGTTTATTTGGAATGGATTTATTAAAATATATTTAAAGTAATACTAAGTTGTGACTGCTTTTAATAAAGTTTCTGACATAAATATGTACAGAAATGTGGATATATGTTTTTTGTCCTTTTTTAAATTTTACACTAAAAGAGTTAAATAAAAATACTTTTTAAATATTTGAACTAAGAAAAAACAATACATAAGTTAAATGCCATTGACTTTTATTTCTTTTTGGCATGCGACAATATTTATTTGACTTTAAAATAAAAACTATTGAAATGAATTTAGATGCAACATAATGCATTTGCAAAAATTTCTTTTTACACTCAAGTGTCTAGTCTTATGACTGTTGCTGCTGCCTATGCTGGCTGTTGCCTTTTCCATTCTAAATAAATGTCAACTAATGTCTGAGTTTTTAAGCTTATAATCGAATACTAAAACCTACATTTATGTTTAAGAAATTTTTTTTTTTTCTGCAATTTTTTATTTGTTTTTTAAACAGTCAAGAGATTTAGAAGTTCTATAAAAAGAAATATAGTTAGCAGTGTTTATGACTTTACTATTGATAATGCTGTGGCCATCATTTAAGATTTTTGAAGTTTTTGCCATTAGCCTAAAAGGAAAAAACGATATTTTGACTTTATCTAAAGGATATAAAGCAGCAAACAGCAGTCATATATGTATTAAAATGTATATTAGTTCTGACTTAGTACATCCATTAAATAGACTATCGATCTTTACAACTGTGGAACTTGGCGTAAATATAAAAAATGACAAAGTTTAAATATAAAATAGTAATAAAATATAATTAACATCTACCTGCCTGCTACCTCTTAACCCATCCATCATCATATGAAAGCCTTCATTATTGCGATGCTGCCATATTTCCCAACTCAAAAAAAGGAAAGAAAAAAAATTATTAAAATAATTTGTGTTTAAGATGGTATTTTAGGATCATACTATGCGTATCGTCATCGTCATTGTCATTTATTACCACCATCATTCATTTGGAGTAAAGCACAACAGTCATCCCATTTTAAAACTAACCAAAGTACTTCTGGTATTGTTTGTAACTCGTCTGCTGGCAAATAATCTCATATGAGTCAGTTACAGCTGCACTAAAGATAAAAAAAAAAATTCTTATAGTATATGACTTCAATTTAGTTTAGGATGAAACTGGTTCAACAGAAAATTAAAAAAAGAATTGTATGCATTTCTACTGTAAGATATTCTGTTTTAGTTTTATATGCAAATTCTAGTCTCTTTTTAAAAACAATTTTTTTTCTGAAGTTCCTTTGTAATGTTTGGTGTGATTATTTATGAGTTCGATTGTTATAAGCGATGTTTTTCTTACGCATGCATGTAGTATGCATCATCTATGGATGGGCTCGTTTGGAGCAGTGATTATGGCTGTGAGATAAAATTGGTGCACAATGTCATTGGCGGAAAGATACTGCTTGGTTTTAAAAATGATGCATATAATTATAATGACGATGATCTCATTTTAATGGTATTTTTAAAAAAACTTAGCAAAGGTTTTTAATACAAAAAGGATTTTTTCAAAGCCTAAAAGGACATTTAATTAAGCGTAAGGGGCAGTTCTCATAAGGAAATATTAAATTTTAAAATCAGTAAAAATAAACCCCATATAGATGTAATAGCAAATTTGAAAGATTCTAAAAAATATGAAACTAATTAGAAACTTATTAAAACATTTTAGGTAAATACCATAAGGTCATAGCAGTATATTTGGAAACGCGAAATATATCAGCGAAAAATAATTCAGAAGCTGTGCTTTATTTTAAAGCAGAGAGATGGCAAAAAGGAAATGTCTGATTGAATGGTCTTTCCAGAGACCACAGCACCTATTACTTCTTTACCAAAACAACTTTAATTAATGTTTCTCTTGTATTTACAAACCATTCTTGTTAGATTACGATTAGCTATTACTGATAAGTTTCATTTTGTGTTGAAGAATAACCCAATTTCACGCAAAACGGCCCGAAAGGACGAAAGTCGTTATTTGCTTCATTAAAAAAATCGATGAAATAACGCCTAAATTAATCCTTAATATGTAAGGTCCTACCTGTCACAGTCTTGAAGTGGTCATTGTGAGAAATCGTGTACTTTCAGAGCCTTCTTATCATCAATCGCTTAAAACATACTTTCCTAGGAAACCATAACCTTTTTTAATTAAAATATTTATTTGTTTGAGCTATGAGCAAAAAGTGAGCAAAATAGTCACACCCGTCACAGTTAAATTGCTCTAGTTAAGTCTTTTTCTACGAAACTACTAATAAAGCCTATCTTGTGATAAAATCGGCTCGTAGATATTTAGGTTAACCGAATTTTTGGTCTTTGTTTCGGCTCATTTAGTGTCAAGGAGCCATCGATGGATCTTACTTCAAGTACCTTTTAATAAAAGTTCACGTCGTGTAAGAAAATTTACGAATGGAGCCTTATGTCTACTTGCTAAGATTCACTTTGTTTTAGCGAACCTTTTGGAGGGGTGTTGGAACTGTGGTCTACTTTTGGGAATTGAGTATCGGATGATGTCAACATTTTTTAAACAAAAATTCTAGCAGCTGATAAAACGCTAATCCTGTATTACTTTTCGAAACAAAAACTCCTAAAGAACCGGTTTTTTGATAGCCAGACTGCGACCAAAGCCATTCGTGTAAACCTTACTTGATTCACAATTGAAAGGCTGTGTGTAGGCTGTGAGGAGTACATATTCTGGATTCGGAAACGCAGCGAGTTTTAAAATGTCAATGATTTGTCAATAATTGATAAGCGCTAAAGGCGAGCCACGAATTGTATACAATCTTAATCTTGAAGGCTTGGCAAGGAATCAATTTTGCAGCAGTCAAGCATGAGGTTTTTGTGGTAAAGTCAAGGGCCTTGAAGACGCCTATGATATTTCTTAAATATGTCAGCCATCAGATGTTAGAATTAATGTTATTTATTATGCGTATCAACACCACCAATCTTTAGAAATTTACAGTAAGCAACGTAGAGCTTTAATCGTTCAGGGGCGGTTTACATGATGCTACTGTTAGTCGAATAAGGCCAGCCATTTGAACATGGCAAGAAGCATGGAATTCTCCACAAACTCTCTTTTAAAAATCAAGCCTAACTTCCTTTTTTCAAAGGTTTGTTCTATTCTGCTATATATATATTTCTAGAACGATTTTAGTTACCTGCACGTATTTATTAACCGTGGCAAAAAAATAATTTTGCAGATTTTTTGGCCGAACGCATTGTCCAGCAAAGGTCTTTGACAAAGAGCAGGTGAAAGACCAATCTGTAAGAAATTGCAAAAAAAAAAAGAAACTGAACCAGGTTGACTGTGCTTTGAAATACATTGCGATAATATCTCAATGCAATTGATTCAAACCTTTAAAAAGAAACTTAAATAAGCGCAATAAGATTTCATTACGGCCCTAGGTTCTAACTTGAAACCAAAGCAATCAATGTATATGCTTAACTAATCCTCGTTCTCATGGAAGGTTGTTAAATGTTACTTACTTCAGTCCATCTTCGAAGCCTATTCATGAAAACCACTAAAATATTTGTTAAGCTAAAGAGTTTCCTAAATATATTTTGAAAATTTAAGATTCTTCACCCAAAATAATTTTTTTTATTAATTTTTCTCCAAAATGTTTTAATCAATAATTTTATTTTCGAAATAACCATAAACATATTTACATCTAAATTGCAGAAATATAATATTCTTTTAAAAATATTTAAAGTTTTTCCACCTTTGTGTTTTAAATGTATGTTTGTGTAAATGCTTTACTTGATAATAACTTCCTGTAAAAATATAAACATCAATTATGTTCACCTTTAATTGCTTTAGATCAATGTAAGCCAAGAGTGTCTCCGGGGGACGCACCCTAATCGGGTTTTACATGTACACAACACGAGAAGTCACAACAAAAGAAGAGTAACGAAAACAAAGGGGAATATTAAACTGTTGTTTTCATCTTAATAATCCCATACATTCTTATAAATCATTCTTTCTCGTTGGGCAACGCTGCTTTACATTTAGAGAAGTATAAGGAAATATATTTAAAAAATACATACACACTCTGATGTAACGGCCTAGGCCTTCTGACATAAAATATGTGACTACATCCATATTCATATGTATGAATATATGTATGTAAGGCACTAGTTGTTTGTTACGGCAGTAAAGCATTTAAGTAATAATGAATTTAGCATTGGCACAAAAATCTAAATATTGACCGAAATCTCTGGGCAAACACGGCAACAACATTGCTTTTTATTTAACTCTATTTCAATTTAGTTTCATTTTCTGCTGCTATTAAAAGTAAAAACCTAAAAGCCAGATAGTATTAAACCATAAAGGACAAAAACAAACGATATTATAATATGCAGAGTAGGTTTTTGTAGGTAAATGATAAAAATAGTAGTTTCATCTGTATAAAAACAGACGGATGTACGTTTATGCAGACAAAAATTTCAAAAACTACAAAGTTAACAAAATTATAGTATAAGTTCGATTTGCACTATTTTAAGCACGTAAAATGATAAACTCATAAATTATGAGTAGCACAACATTGAATGTCATTTGCGCACAACACTTTTAGCATTTAACAAAATCCGCCTCGTCCACAGTCGGTGTGTAAAAATAAAGTGTAGGGCGAAAATTAATTTATGCTAAAAAACTTTTTGTTTGCCTTTAGATTTATTTCAATAGTTTAATTTTGATCAAACTAATAAGAAACAGTAATTAAATTTTTTTTTTAAAGAAAGATTTTATTTTATTTAAAAAAAAAAATAAAATAATTTCCACCCAATTGATTCCTACTGTAATGCATTTCAAGTCAACATATTTTCAAGCAGATTTTTTTTACGCCGGCTAATACATATAGGTAAGCAAATTGAAACATTTGGTTGGATACAAAAATGTAACAAAAATATTTTTAATAACACCATAGAAATGTTTTTATAGCAAAACGGCAGGATAGACTGGCATTTACTTAAACAGAAGTATAACAGTGGCATAACTTAAACAGAAGTAAAAATGGATGAATTGTAAACACAAATATATTATCATTGACTGCGAGTATCTTCTTCATTTGTTACGTTTACTAAAATTTAAAGTTAGTGGTAGACCGATATACAGGGTGCCTGGTGGCAAATTTTTTAAAAAACGATCATTTCAAAAAGTAATAAACGGCGCGTAAGGAGGGTGGTGCTGTTGGAATTATCGATTGCGCGGATGTCGCAGTGGCCGAGTGAGTATCGCTCTTCGGGAAAATTACTCCCAAAAACTTATCGGTAGTTTTGGGGGCGTCCCTTTGCCGCTAAGGTTTCTCAATCCAACTCCCATTGGGTACCTGAAATAGGCGGCTTGTGATGACAATTCCTCTGGCCTTAAAGGGAAATACTTGTCGAGAAATCTACTCAATTAAACCAAGTTTGCTTGCAGAACACAAGGCTCTGTTTTAAGCAGTGAGTTCAACTCGACATAATTTCTTATATAAAAAATCCACATTTTCAATCCATTTTTACTGCTCTAAATAAAACTTTGTTTTATTTATTACGTTTTTTATTTAATGTTGAAAATATAAATTTGCCACCAGCCACCCTGTATCTTCTAGGGTTAATATTAAGGAAATTTACATTAATACAAAAAAACTTAGTTTTTGCTCTACTAAATGCTTATTACTATTTTAATTTATTTTTAATCTGTTTGTATTAAACATTTTCTCATGCATTGTATTTACGCCACCGATTTTTTAAAAACGTTGGTCGTATATGTTAAAAAATCCAAAAAAAAACCCAAACAAAAATATTTAAACCTTAACAGTTGCATTGCAGAAAACTTCAATAAAAACAGATACAAAATTTTTCGTTTTCTTTTTATACAATTTAGGTTTTGCTATCATTGCTATCACAAACCCAATCAGCCTGCTACAAATCAACGATAACAGCAGCAAATATACAAGAAGAAGAATAATCATAAAAGCAGCTCACTGGTGAGATAATGAACCCCATTTTAAAGTCACTACCATTCAATACAATTTGATTTACAATCCCATTTCGATTATAATCGATGCTGATGTGTGTGCAAGCTTTTGCTGCAGCCAAAAAAACAAAAATTAAACAGAAACCAACATATGAATGAGTATTCAAATACAAATTTAAAAAAGACTGCAATGACAACAAAACATTATAAGTCGATTTTTCGCAAACCTCAGCAGCATTTTTGAGTACAATACGAAAGAGTGTCTTGCCAAATAGAGTTACTTACTTAATTTACTTGTTACTTTAAGGTTAAGAAGAAAATCTGGGAACTGATACAGATAGTGTGCTGAGAATAGGGAAAAATTATTTTTCACGCCTCTTGGTATCTAATAGCAGCAACGATAAATATGCCACAAAACTAATTTAAGAGGACAGTACCTGGAAAATCCACCAACAACCATAAAGGCACAATACGATAAGTCCTGGAAAAGACCCAAGAAAGGCAGATGGACACATAGTTTTTATTTTTCGACTACCAGACCACTTTTGACAGCCCCATATGGTCAAAAAGTGTTTCAAGCTCTGTCTTAGTTTGGCATCCTTAAAAGTAATACCAATCTTCAGAATGGCCTTAACGGACACTCAATCCTTAGTTTCTTAACAAACAAAATCAGTTTTAAGTTTAAGAAAAATATTGGCCGATAAAAGCTATTTTGGACTCAGTAGCCAGTTTAGAGAAAAACCACATTTCGAAAGACAAAGATAAAAATTGCTCTCTACAAGACTATGATACTACCGCACGGGTATACGGGTATACATGGTTTCGAAGCATGGATTGTGTCTAATGAACCGTGGGTTGTATAAGCTATTTGCCGGCATTGATATAGTCATGCGTATCAAAATTCAAAGTTTACAATGGCTGGGTAATGCTGTGAGAATTAATGAAGATGTTTCGGATAGGAAGTCGTTTTGATGCGAACCTAATGACAGATTACGCAGAAGGGGAACCCCGAACCTCAGATGGAAGGATCAAGTGGAGGAAGACGTCCGGAAAATTTGTATTAAAAATTCAAGAAGAAGAACAGTAGATCGAAATGCCAGGAATATGATTCTACATTTGGCTAATTGAACAAATAAATGCCTTGTAATAGCCACCTAAGTAAGTAAGTACTTTTAGTTACATATCGTTGATCCTAAGTTATTTTCACGTATCCGTATACAATTGTATTAAATTAATTTCTTGCTTTTTAGTTTTTGGAATTTACTTCACTTTTAAACACACCCTATACAGCTTAGAACACGGTAAATAAAAGAAGAAGAAAAATTTAAATGAAGCGCACCAAATTGTTACATATCTCTTTTTGCATATAGGACTCATATGAACATTTAAAAGAGCTTTAATATGGGTGACTATTCAAATTTGGCTGGATGCTGGTAATGTCGTTTGCACGGATCGCCAGCATTATTGGTGTTGAAATCCTCATTTTTGCCATAACGCATACTAAGAGAAGGCTTTTAGCTGAGAATTTGCTTGAATATACATTTGCTTTAAACTTAAAAAAAAATATCCGCCAAATCATAGTAAATTCACAAGAGTCAAAGGAAATATTAACACACAATCATATTTATTTATAAACACACATGCAAAATCATACATCTGCATGCATTTGAACTCATTTACACTTGCCAGCAACAATTGATGCGGCCACAATATTTGTACAGAGCAAAGGTAGTACAAAGTAAAACAAGTCTAAAAACACGATTGGCTTATAAATCGTTTCCTCTTCAATTGGCTCCCCTTCAGGTTTAGCATATTTTGTTTTATTTTTTTTTTTTTATTTGAGGATGTTTGATATTTTTCTTTTGAGCTTTGTGTTCTTGGCACAATTGCAGATTTTAGAGTGGACCTTCATATGTATTTAAGGATATGAGTTTTAAGGTATGTAAGTATATGTATAAGTATTTGTATGTAAGTTCCCAATAAGCATTTTGGCTGAAATTCAAGTGGAATTACATTTGAAATCAAGTCACAATTTCCAATTTCCAGTGTTGAATTACAGTTGAAACACAGTTGAATTCAATAGCGAATCCAGCAAAATTAACCATTGAATTACAGTCGAACAAAACAGTACCTTTATAGTGTAATTCCAGCCTTGAATAACGGTGTGATTTAAGTTGAACCGAACTTGAATCTGAAAATTTAAATATAAAATCATCATCTTCACCGCCGCCAATGATTTTCCACCAACTCTGTGCAATAAATAACGTATGCTTCAAACAAATTTGTTGTTGTTTTTTAACAAACTTCAAACAGACTGGAAAGAGGATGGATTTTAAATGTAATTCAAGCCTGGATTCACACCGGAATTTCAACATTGGAATTCACAAAAAATTTGTGCTTATTGGGTTGGCTTAAGTTTAAAACTAAACTACTTATACATACGTAATGTTTGTTTTTGGTAGCCTTAAAACTATTAAAATATATTTATTTGCTTTATGGGCTTTATTTATGAAAGTTGATTTTATTTATTATTTCAATAAAAGCAATAAAAAATACAGCTTTGAAACAATTTTAAGGTGGTAAAATTATGGAAATTATTATTAAAGCAATCAGGATAGTCAACATCTAAAACAGAAATATAAAAGATATAAAACTAAAGTTAAAAGTATTGGGTCATACTATAAATTTAAAGAATATTTTAAATTGTTTGTGAATATGGCTCATTGTGTTTAGTTGTCCAAATATCCTTTCGCTTGATTTGCGAGACAATGGCGACGTGAAATATTTTAAATAAGAAAAACCCTTCAAAAATTTTAAGAATTTTAAATAGTCATTCCTAAATAAAACAATTTGTTTCTTAAGATGCTATTAGGTTAGCGACAATTGAAAATAATAGTTGAAGAATGAATTTCTTTTTAGGTCCTTTAAGTGTTAGATTTTTATATATTAAATTTTTTCTTTGAGAAGAATAAAAAAAAAGGAGGCAGCTGAGTTGATTTCCATTACTCTAATTGTATATAAAAAAAAAACATTAAAATCGTTTAAAAAAACTCCACACATGTTCAACTTTAACATCTTTAAATAAAATTTTTTAATTCATTTTTCGTATGCAAACGTCTTCAATTTTTATTTCAAAGAATTTTTTTGATATAATTTTTTTTTTCTTGAATTTATTTTTTGACTCTTTATTGTTATTTTTAAATAGTGTCTCATTGTTTACATATCATTTCCAATTAAATTGCCATAAATTTTCCACTTACTGCTTGACTGCCTTTTTTAACACTATCAAAATAAATATAAAAATTTATAAAATATCATATGTATGAGCATTCATACAAAAAAAATTCAAGTATCATGCAAAAGAGATCGAGGACAGATATAAATTTTATTGGGCTTCTGCTTAAGTCAGACTTTTGGTTTTGGCAAAACGAGTCAAAGAACAGATAAAGCGACAGACAGACGGAAATACATGAATTTAAGTCAAATGCAGTTTGTTCTTAGGAATTAATGCATAAATTTAAATTTATTTCTTATTTATTTTTAATTTTTTTTTTCAAAATATATTAGTAACCAATTTAGCTTATTGTCATCATCTTTTGCATAAACTTTTTTTGAAAAAAAATTTCTTTTGGTATGTTCTTTTTACAGGGTTAAACTTTAGGATCCATTGGAGATAAAGTATTATTAATATAATGATGATAAGTTTATCTATAATGACCCAATTATAAAAATTTGAATGGACTTTGAAATTTACTTCGACAAAAGACCTAAAAAATTTTTTAAATTCATCCGAAATTTTTATTGTTAAAATTTCTCTCTCTATGAAGGGATGATAAAGAAGCTTTATATGCTTTTACCTGCTGTAATATCTGTTTCTATAAAATGCCAGACAATTTTTGTTGTTGTCTTTTTAATCACTTAGAATTAATAAATAAGTGAAAGGACCTCCATATTTGTATGCCAACAAGCAACTGCTAGCAGCAAGCAGAGCATATAATTCAAAACTAATCGCCCCCTGTGCGCGAAATTGTCGTATGTTACAAAATTTAAATTTTACAAAAAAATGCTGACAGCATTAGCATAAAATTTAAATAGTTAATTAATATTTGATTGCTTTAAAAAAATAAATAATATTTTTTTGGGGAATCGCTCGTAATTTCAAAATAATAAAATTTTTGCTCACAAAGTTTTTAGGAGTGTTTTAAAATATTTCTTACATACGATAAATTTCGAATCAATTTTAATAACATATAGTTTAACGAAAATTCCGAAAAAATCATTATTCTGTAGTATACACACTCAAACATATGCATTTGCAATCCTCTGATATTTTATAATTTTTTAAGAAGAAAATTTATTGCAACCACGTGACAAAGTTTATGTCGCCGCTTATTAAATTTTATTTCACATTAACAATGAAAACAATAACAATTGAGTTTTTTTTTGTGAAACTTTTAAACATATTTTGGCCATCGTTATTCACACCTTTCAATTTTATTGTGTTTACCAAAGGAAAAGTTCATTGTTTATTTGTTTTTTTCCTTTTTCGTTTTAATAAAACACCAAAGAAATTTAATCAGGACTATCGATCGAATGATATTTTCACTTTATGATCCTGGCCACTATAAATCATATTGTGACACCCTCAAACAGACCCAATTGAAAAAACAAAATATAAAAAAATTTTATATTAAACCAACTTTCAGTTTTCTAATGCGGAAATAGCTAAAAGATTTTGCTGTTTAAAAAAAAGTAAAAAGATATATGCAGATTTTGTAACTCCCAAAATTAATTGTCTAAGACTAAACTTGAATTGTACGGATCGACTCAGAATCACTTTTTGAGAATATTTAGGCATTCTCGCTCATTCAGCTGGGCCTTACAAGAAAAAAGTGAGCAGTAGCCCGGAAAATTATAACTATTGATAGAAGAGATTTTGTTTATTTTTTATGCTGAAAGTAGAGGTCGACAATATTTTTTTTCCGATATATTTAAAAACATATAGTTTCCAAGGATGCTATATTGTTACCTTTAATTTAAGTAAGTCATTGAAGGAATATGATTTCTAACCATAATGAAGCCTAGAAGACTGAGACGGATGTGACCTTAAAATTTTAATTTTAAAAGATCTTAACTTTGAGATTTTAAACTAAAAAAAAGCGCAAAACTATTTTGATTTATTATGTTGTTCAGAACACGTTTGATCTTATTTAAAACTTTATCTCTAAAAAAACTTTGTTGGAAAAATTTTAAAAAATTCAACGTGGGTTAAATTTTTATAAAAAAGTAATGAAAAGGATGACAGGATATTCGGAATTAAATCAATCTTTTTTGTTTTTGTTGTAGACAGAAGACATGCAATCAGCGTGTTGGACGTTCGGACGTTTGGAACTGCGAACATAGATTTACATCATTACTTTGTGGCAACTCAAGTTGCGTTGTGTCCTATTGAGATAGGAGACTATCCGAACTATACCGAGAAAAGAAAAGATATTTGGAAAGAAGGAGATTAAAGTAAATGGAAAGAGGACCAAAATAAATACCAATGAAAAAACCATTTAAAAGGCTCACCTACTGGCTTATTTTCGTGTGGAAATGAAAATGCAAATATGGTGACCGACACTTCGGCTGTACTGATGGTGAAAAAGGGTAAGATTAGTAATTTGGATCTGCCATCAACAGAAATAATAAAACCAGCTTTGTAATAAGGCGAAGAAACATTTGGAAAACCGATGCTACTTTCGGTAAGGTAGGCAATTCACGCAAGGGTTTTTGGGGCTGTCGATTTGGCTTCCAAATTTGATAAAAAAAGGACAAACAATGAATAAAAATCCTGTTTAAATCTAGTATTAAATAATATTTTGAAAAATGTAACTCTATTTAAAATTTAATCTTAAATTATTTCTTTAATATGTTTTTATAGTCTTTGTTTTAAAAAAAAGTATTTCAATCTACCACAAAACATTTTAATTTGTGTAAAACCACTTAAGTCTGGTGGTCTGCCAATCATTTTTTTGTTAATGGTTCATTTATGTGGGCGTTTCTATTTCTTTTTTTCTCATTTCTTATTCTTTTTTTTAGTTTTTTTTTTGTTTAAATTAAAATATTTATATATTTTTGTTATGAATAAATCTTTTGAATGACCAAGAACAGCAACTAAGTATGTGATTTTTATGTTTTTCATGGCCATGGTTTTCTTGGAACAGGGCATTTATTTCATTGCTAGCATTTTGTAGTTGTATAAATTAAAGACAATAATTTTAGGCGTCTGTGAAATTAAGTCATATGAATGCTTCGGACAATGTATAGCAAAAATTATGGCAACATTACCGCATATGTAGCAACAGCACATGGCAAACATTATGAAGGCGTAAATAACATTAACAATTAAGTTGTAATAAATTTTGTAACACACCAACGCATTGTTAAGAATTTTAAATGAAAACAATTTGTGAAAAAAAATTGCAAAATATTACAAAGAAAAAAAATTTAAAACAATTATAAAGAACCAGAAATGGGAATAAGAACGAGCGGGAATTACACTAAAAGGGTTTCTAATTAGGAAAAGAATAGTTTTAAAGGAAAACGACACATTTTTAAAAAAATGTTTTAACGTAAATGTACTAAGTATGGGTCACAAATTAAAAAAAAGGTGTTTAAGGTTTGAAAAATATTTATTGTTTAAAAACAAATTATGTAAAAAATTTTTTAGGTGAAAGTCACCACAAGTTATAGGAAATATTCCTTCAAAATACTTCTTTAATGCTTACTCCACTCGAGTCACCCAATTGCTTAAGGAGCACTCCTTGTGCTAATAACTTTTACCTTCAATGGCAGAGCATCGTCCACTCTTTGGAGAATTTTGCAGAAGACATATTTGGGTATAAAAATCCTTTAACACTCCAAACAGTAGCAAAGGGTCGGCCCCTAAAAAATATCGTAAGAAAAGCAGAGAGCATAAAACCCTTTTCTGAAAGAAGAACGAAGCATGAAAACTCGTCAGTGTTAGGAAAGCGAGCTATATAGGATAAGAAATAAAGCCAAAAAACTCAATGAAAAAGTTAACCATTAGACTGAAGAAAGTCTTAGTGCAGATATTTCCTCCTTTAAAGATCTGGAAGGGAACCTGATGTCGAATAAGTAAAATGTGTTGAGTAAGGCTAAAACAGCTTTTTCCCTCGAAAAACAACAAAGCTGCAGGTGAAGGTGGAGATTACCTTCCAATCTTATAAGAAATTTTAGCTTCATTATTATGCCAACGACTGAAATATCAAGCCGCTTTTGACAGTTCACTTCACGCAAAGGTATATCAGGAAACGTCTTGATTTTGAATTCATTCAAGATTGATGAAACCCTGCAGTAAAAATTGGAAATAATATTTCTGAGTCGACTAGCATTACGAGGATCCAGACAAGGTGACTGCATTCTTTTGAAAAAGGTCATATGTGATGCTGCAGTGAACAGAAATATTACTATTTTCAATAATAGTTGCATATGCCAATGATTGACATTAAAAATGAGTCAAGAAATATGGATCTGGTGATAACTGAGGCAAAAAGAAATAATGAGTTTAAAAAACAGAAAGTCTATTAGATTGAATGAAACTAATAGTTTTCATTTTTTAATTATTGAAGAGTTTTTTACCTGGGTAACAGCGTTAATAAAGTGAATAGCACGAGCTGAAAATACAAAGAAAAGTAATACATGCAAACAGATGTTACTTTATGCTGAGCAAGCAATTAAGAAGTAAAGACCTACCGCCGTCAAACCATAATAATACTTTAAAAGTCACATACCTGTGCTGTTATATTGCGATGAGTCATTGGTACTTGCACAATCTGATAAAGCTAATGGAGCGAAAGGTCCTTCGTAAAACATATGGGTCGATTTGTGTTAGCGGAGATTTCCGACATTGCATGATTTATAACCATTATGGTGACATTGACATAAAGAAGTTAAAGGAAAGTAAAAGTAGTTGCGTTGACTTTGTCTTGTTGTCTAAATGAAGTGGCATGCATAAAAAACAAAATCTTCCTGATCTGGATATCCGGAATCGAAGAGAAAATGCAAAAGATGGAGCATCCTTATCTCAGTTTTAGGCCTAACCAGGTTGTGGAAACCCATTTAAGGCAAAAAGCACGATAGTTTTAATTTTCTTCTATTTAGATTATTGTTTGTTTTTTTTTTAATATTTTTTCAGTTTCATGCCTTTTTTCGTGGAATTTCCTACATATAAACAAAAAATTTTTTCTAAAATTAGATGATTAAAAAGTTGGTAAATAAAGCCTTTTCACGCTCTTTTTTAAAATTATGTATAAACTCTTTAAAAAGCTGTAAGTGGTAGGCGAAATTTTCATTTTATACTGTAACGAAATATTAAAAGCATTATGGACTTTCAACAAATCCTTTTAGCCATATTAATTGCTCTCCTTTTGTTGTCCATTTTAATGTTTAATTTTATGTAAAAGATTTGTTAAAAGCCTTTGCCAAACAGAAACCCAAAACGTATGAATGAAAAACATGTATTAAAAAATAATACCATGAAAATATGTAATGTTGTTAAACAAATCATTTTTTTATTATTTAATTTTTCTTGTTTGTTTTCCCACAATAAATTATTTAATAGACCAAACAGCAAAATAAAAATCATTATCCATAAATGAATTTAACATTAACCTCTACATACATAAGTACATAAAGGTACGGACGTTTGCACAAAAGTGACCATGAATATTTTATATTTTGTGTTTTATTTTAAAAATTTAAATAAAAATTTAAAAAAATAACACTAAGACTTAAACATACAATGGTTTTTCGTAAAACAAGCTCATGCAAATGTAAATATTTTTCGCAAAACTAAAAAAAAAAAATTGAGAAAATAATATAAAGACAAACATGCCGGCTTCTATATTCAAAGTGTTAAATTGGATTAATCCACAAGATTAACGCTGCGGGTGATACTAGCTTAAGTGCAAGAGCAACAAAAAAAAAAACAACAGCTTAGTTACAGTTACTACAATAAAGGGTGACAGTGACGGTGGCAAAAATGACGAGGCCGCCAGCACTAACAACAAAGAGTTTGTGATAACATATGAGCTATCTACGACTATATAAATGAGTTTTTCATTCCTGTCTGTAGTTACGTTGATGAGTCTGAAAGTGATGATGACGACAACACACATAGTGGACAAGAATAACATAATCACTGGCAATATGAGAGGAATTTTACATTGTGGCAAATACAACAAAATATAAAAAACAAAACAGTTTAAAAATTAAACAATGTTATATGACACAGTGTTACGATTGCAACAAAAATTTTGTGATATAAATTAATAAACCCAATTGGCAATTTTAACAAAATTTTTTACTTGCAAATATATTTACACGTGTAACTTAAGTATCTTAAATTTGTTACTTAAAATAATTTAAAATCTTTTGACATACTAATAGAAAATCATTTTAGCTCAGAATATCTATAAACTTAAAAGACTAGTGCTAGAGAATTTATATATTAGAAGTATTGTGATTATATTTTAGTGGGCGCGCACAATTGATACTTAAAGTGTTTTGTATTGTATTTGATACTTTCAAAAACTTTTTATCTAAATAAAACTTTTAAACTTTTAAAAAAAGAAAAAGCAAATTGGCTATTGCTTAAAAAATTTTTTTTTTATTTTAACTAATAAAACCAAAATGTAAATAATTTGTTCCTATTTTTTGTAAAATTTTCATTCTGTTTTAGACCAGTCCAGTCTAGAGTAACCAAAAGACTTTACTATAGACTCTAACAATGTTATTTTCTACATAATGAGTTTTTAAAATCGAACTTACTTTTTTTTGCTAAAAATTCCAAAATAAATTGGATCGATTCAGAAACACTTCCTAATTTGATTTAAGCATGACCGTCTGTAAATCCATCTATGTTGATGGGTGTCCATGTATTCTTGTTAACACGCTACAGGTGGCAATTTTAAAAATTTTTTGATACAAGTTAAGTTCTTAGCCCTGGGATTAAGCCTACTACTTTTGGTGGTGATCGGTACATTTTTTCACACAACCCCAGATATTCTCCTGGAATAAGCACCGAACAAAAATATGATCAGTCTATCTTCTGATATATCTTTCATACAAATGTCCCTACGGAAAAGGAATTTTGGGCTAAATATGGCCTTAATGTAACTTAATTGCAGTAAATACCCTACGGGGAAGTGACTTGTTCCAAGACTATTGACGTGAATGATTCCTTAGGGTAGGGACTGGTTCCAGTTCTTACACTTTATATGAAGAGAACCTGTCACTTTCACATTGCGTTGTCATTGGAGGGGGCAATTGGTTCAAAACTAACACCTCAGAACGGGTCACAGGCCAATCCCATATAAGCAAATTTTTCATTAATTGTTTAAGATTCTGTTCAATCCACTTTGTTTGTATTTACGCGTGTATGTGTAGATATATAAACAAATGAATGTTTACGTGTAGGGACCTCTTTAACACCTTTTAACCAGTTACTTGATGTGTGCCTTTTTAACCGATCATGACCAATAACATTTGTCCAATTCATGTTTTGTACCTGTAACAGGACTAGTACGCCGACCAATTGGCACCAATTTCCCGCAGGTTAGTATTCCTTAACAAAAATATGACCAGTTCATTTCTAGAATGGAGCCGTATGTAGTATCAAACTTTTTGAAATATCAGCGAAAAAATTACTATTAAAATACAGAACAATCATCTGATAACTGACCGAGATATAAGCCAAAAACCAAGACTACCTTTGTTTATTTCCCTAAAATTTTTAAATAAAAACCTTTACAATTTCCCCGGAGCTTCACCTCCAAGGCTGCAACGTAAGACCGACTCCCATTGATTTTTCCTCATAAACATTTTTGTGGAGCATGCTTAGACCGTATCTCAGCCCACTAAAAGGGTTGTCGTACAAAGTTAAATTAAAAAATTTTTTTTTATATCGCTCCCGCATCTACCACGGTGCTCCTACAAAGGTCAAATGTAAGACCGACCACAATTAATTTTTCCTTCCAAATATTTTTGTGACACATACTAACCCACTATCACTACCCTCTAAAAGGGTTGCAATACAAAATTTTAAAAAATTATGGTAAAACCCCTACAACTTCTCCATAGTCGCACTTAGAAGAATAAAAGGTATCACATGCTCCCATTAGTTTTTTCTCCCAAACATATTCCTAGAACATATTTACCGCCTTTCGTCATCTCCTAAGACGGATCCCATACCAAGCTTGGGGAATTGTAATAAGCTTGCAGGGTGCCCGTGAATAGGTCAAATATAGGACGGACCCTATCTCATTTTTTCTTGCAAACATTTTCCTAGAGTATACCCCCTATCTGCACCCTCTAAGAGGGTTGCCATGCAAAATTTTTAAACACTAAGAGCAAAAACTCCTACACGTTGTAAAGGGTATATAAGATTCGGCACAGCCGAATATAGCGCTCTTACTCGTTAAAATATCAATTAGTTTTTAACAAAGATTTTCACCAATATCTTCTTTGCTCAAAAATACTATGACGAAATTAATTTTATATACAGAGTTGCCTGTTTGCCGTTGTTCTGTTTTTGGGGGTTAAGTTTGTTTTTTCTTTTCCTTAAAACAATGTTTTTGATATGTGTGTTACTTTAGGTGAGAGCCGGTTATATAACTCCAGCACCCTTTTACATACATACATAATTGCACATGTAGACATATACATTTGAATAATATCTAGTGAGTGCATAGCTGTGTGATTTAGTTCAGTGGAGAAAAATGCTCTATAAATGAGCACGTTGTTGTAGATACAAGCAATGTGTAGCATTTGCATGTGTGTATGTTTGAATGCAGTGTTTGCCATATACCGGATGCGTGCTTCAACACTACCGGAAACATACAAGTCTTTTGTATTTTTAAGTATGATTTTTTATTTATTTTTGTTTATTTGTTGCTTTTTTTTTTGTTCTTGGATACGTACGTATGTATGCATATATAGTTATGTGTGCATGAGTTTGCATTTAAAGGCATGAATATGCAGCACTTTGATTTTCTTTTGCAAGAGCAAGTGCAATTCTTCTTTCTAGTTTCATTATTATTTTTTGTGTGTTTTCTTCTTTTATTATTTCAAACATGTTATTTTGTGTGTGTTCTTTTTGCTCTTAAAACAACGTGTTCTTAACTATAAGTGACATGTTAGGTTTTTGGATTGTTAACATGTTGCTCCACCTCGTCAACTAGTTGTTGTTTAGATGGATGGATAAATTAATGAATGAATAAATGGCTGGATGAATAGAGGAATAAATTGCTTGGTTTGGTTACCAGTTTTGCTTTGTGATTTTAAATATCTCATCAATGTTAATGGGAACTAGAAATCAAGAAAGCTATTACACATAGAAAAACCTCTCAATATATTTTTTTACACTTTCTTTTAATCTACCAAATAACATCTTTCTTGTTTAAGAGTCTTGTCTATTTTGTCGCTTTACTGTCACTGCTTGCTTTGATAGTTACTGCAATATTCACTACTGTTGCTTTGTTACCTTAAAGTTTTTTCTGCCTTGTGATTATCAATTCGAGCGCGTTAATTGCACAAATTATAAAACACTTTCAGGTTTAATGATTTCAAATCAATCAATGGAAACCTGTTCCCGTTGATTGGTGGCAAAGAAAAATAAAGTTTATATAAATTACCCCAGAGTTTGCTGGCGCAATTGCTACAAAATTAACATTTACTTGTACTTACTATTTTAGTAAATTTATGCAATAGTTACTTTAGCCGCTTATTTAGTGTTTGAGGAATAATTTTGTATTTATCTAAAGGAGATGAGAAAATGTTCAATCAATTTTAAATTGATTCTAATAACGCCACAGGATATTAAGTTAAACAAATTTATTAAGATTTATTAACTAAAATGAGGCAAATAGTTGAATATTGAGATAGTGTTAGGTTAATTTATTTATAAATAAATTACAATATCAAGTGATATTAATAATGAACTTGAATTTTTAACTAGTTCTATGTGACTTGATGTATTTTGAATTTTTTTTCTTTTGAGGGTTGTAAAGAACTGTTTCGGATTAAATTTAAAAAAAAATTTTAGAAATTTTCGTTTAATAAATTATTAAAATATTTTTAGTACTTTGTTTTAAATTATTTTTTAAAGTACAAAACAATATTTTTAAAAAAATTCTCATGTTTAGAATTTCTGTGCTCTAAGATGTCCTCCGAAAGAAATCGCAGTCAACACATTTTAATTTGTTTATAGATTTATAATCTAAAAAAATTCAAAAAAGCACAATTTCTGTGAAAAATTACTTTTTGGCTTCTCTGTTAACTTTTAAACTAAATCTGATCAATATGTGTTTTTGACAAAAAAAAAATCCAGAAATGTCAAAAAATGGAATTTTCACAAAAGAAAAAATGACCTTAAGCTGAAGCAAATAACTCCTACAAAAGAAAAAAAGTTCAAAATATGCTACAAAGATTCCATACACATGGAAAAAGTATTCTTTTCTAAAAATGACCAAAATTTTTAGGAGTACCTTTTCCCCTTTCTATATAAATTTATGTGTCAATCAGGGTCAACAGCCCCTTATTTAACCAGCAGCTTCATAGTTCAAACAAATAAGAAAGATATAGTCAGTAAAACCGACCATATTAAACCCCACAAGACAATTTATTTTATTTTAGTTACGCCTGTATGCACAAATTGCCGAAATGAGTAGAGTTATCTTTATTTCCAGGTTAACGCCTACTAGAGGAGGTACGGCCAATATTTGATCAATTTTCACAAAATTTGTATGTATATTTGATCCAGTCGTCCAAAATTATGATTCCTAGAGGACACTTGTAGGGGTGTAGACCAAAACATGGATCGATTATTTTTATATCCCGATCAGTAGTTGTAGGTAATAAGAAAAACACAGTTTCAAAATTTTGTTGAATAGAGGCAGTTGTAGAAAAGTGCTTACCCTGTAATGGCATTTTTGTGAGGGCTATAGCAAAAAAACCGGTTATTACCACAAATTAAATGCTAAGTTTCCATTAAACTTAACTGAGCCTAATTTCATCAGTTAATCTTCAAAAATACCACCTGCACTTAAATCACAAGGATTCGTGGTCACCCAGCTGGATGGACAGTCATGATTTAATCGACATAGGAATGGATATTAAAGGCAGCTAACACAGGTGACACCACGAGGAGGACAGTGTCCAAAGTTGAGATGAGGAAGGAATCAAAATTAGTCTGGGCTTTAAGCAGTTAAAATTAATCAGAGCCAATAACTCCTACATACGTTACCCACCAATTTATTTACGTTTCACCGCTTTTCTCCTCTTTTATTACTGTTTCATCCCCTTTCTGGCATGAAATTTTTTTTCAAGTTGATGTTTACTTTTATGTAGAAGTTAAAAAAGAATTATAATTCTAAAATTTAATCTTTATTTGATTAATGTCATTCTCTCATTTAATTAATATTTTAAGGCATTTATATATGTCAGCCAACTAACAGTTTTTGTCCAACTATAGCCAACTGTTTTTACCTTTTTTCCTCGCTCAACATTGGATAAACCAAAAAAAAAAAAAAATTAAAATAGGAATAAATTAAAAAAGAAGAAGATTAAAGGGAAATATATAATACAAATGCATGTGAATTTAATTAAAATATGCAAATTGTTTTGGCATTTTGATCAAGTATGTTTTTGGCTTGAACCATGTGTTGCGTTAAATTTTTCTAGTTGTTTTTTTTATTGCTGTATAGTTTAGTTAAATTTTTGTTTTTTATTTTTTTTAACCTTTAAAGGAAGCAGACCAAATGCACATACAAACGTACAATGTACGTACATATGCACATATTTTTTTAAGGTGATTTTAGACGAGATGTACTTGACATATGACTTTTCAAGTTTTCCATTAAAAAATTGATACATGTCCTGTAATTGTATTTAAACTTTGCTTGTGTGAAATACATATTTAAAATCCATATGACAAATTTTTTGTTAGAGGACGCTTTCTTTTCATCTGACAAAGCATATGGCATCAGCTGTTTTTAGCGTTACAACAAGAAAAAGTAAGTTGTTTATTTTGGTTTGGAGGTTACGTCAGATGTAATTGCATATGTGTGTGTGAAAGCAAAAATTATGAACCATTTGTTAAATGGCAATTTTGACAGACATATGCAATTACATATGTAAAGCAAAAATGACAAGTCATATGTAATATACAGCCCATGTGAAACCACTTTTACATACATGCAGTCAGTTAAAAAATTGATAACATTTTTTTGTGAAACGCCAACAAACAATTTTTGCACTGTTATACAAATATTTTTTTATTGAATAACTTTGTTTAGGTTTGCAGTTTCTATTACGATACAGGATAAGCTTATTCTTCAATAAATATTTTTTTTCATTAAGTTTTCTTACTTCAAAATATACAACCCTAATGGTTTTTGCAATGGTCTTTATCTTGTCTAGTCTAAATGTGTATTTTTTTTCTCTAGTACATAATACGTTTGTATGTTTATTTAAGGTATCAACCTCAAATAAGATTAAAAGAAGTTCATCAAGTTAAGCCAGTCCAAAGACTACTCGTATATGAGTATGTGTGCGTTTGTTTGGGAAAGTGTTTTAAATATAGATTAAAAGAAGCAACCATTAAAGTTACTTTATTTCCTGGATAAGTGCCGCAAACACTTTAAAATTTATGGTGTTAAATAAGATAACTGAAATTGTAGAGTTGCAGATTTCCGCTTAAGGTTTTAATTTTAAAAGATATTTAGCCAACAATGCTCTTTCAGCAAATCAAAAACAATGGATGTGAAAGTAGATAAAGCGGATTAATATGAATCGCAAAATATGTTGTTCCTTTAGTATAAAATGCACAAATGCAAATAATCAGAATAAACTAATAATTTTTCGGATATACAAATCTAGCGATTTGTTAGGAAATTTTTTTTGTAGCCATTAAAGTTATTGCGGCAAGACTTAAAGCCAAACGACAGCCATATGACAATGACCCAATATTTCGTTAAGGGTTATTACAGGAGATCTTATCGCCTAAATCTGGTGCGATAGCATCAATAAAGAATAAATTATAGATAAAAAAGAAAATATTGGTGGTAAAAACGAAAATGGAAAGCGTTTTATTGATCTATGCCATACTTTCCAGCTGGTGGAAAAAGCTAATTATTCGATTTTATATAGAAACGTTAAGGCAATAACAGCCAAAGGGAAAATATGGCAAACGAATATACTTATATGGAATGTAATAGAGCATCGAGAGAGAAATATAGAAAAGTAGGAATTATTTTTAATCAAGCACGGAATTATTTACACAGGAAAGTGGTGCAATCATGCTTAATGTTAATAAAATAAATCAATTAAACCAATTTTTTACTTTGTATGCCCAACAGAATGCCTTGACTTTATAAAATGCCTTAATAAAATAATTTAACTATGAAATTTACTACTTCGGCTTAAAATACATAAATCAATATTCTGCCCTCCTTTTAAAAAAGATATTAAAAGTTAAATTGCGTGCAGTTTCTATACAATTTCAGTTTTATAGCCTTAAAAATATAAAAAAAACCAAAAGAAATTGTGTCGCCAAATCTAAGGCCACCCATTAAATTATTAATATTATGTTCATAAAAGCGTTGTGGTTTTGAATTCAATCTCAAACAAATAGACAAGTTCCTTAGCGATCGTTGCAATATTTATCCTAAATTCTATTTTAGACGGGCGTTACAAGAGATTATATTAAATGTATTTCTTTTCTGCCTTAAGGAAAAACTAAAATTCTCTTTATGTGCAAAAGTAATTTCTCTACACAGAAATAATAAAAAGTTGATTTTAAATAAGAAATTTTTAATTCCAATTAAATTTGTTGGCTCTTATTTTAGATTAAATTAAGAAATTTAATTAAAAACCTTTTTAGGTTTTTAATAAGTTCGTTAATTGTAAAAATTTATTACCTTGCTTGAGCAATAATCGGTATTTTTGCATTTTAGTGCTAAACATAATAATGATTGCGGTTAATGTTGTTGTGGTACGTACCCGGGAAGAAAGCGAATGTATAGACATAGAAATAGGCAGAGTCTTGGTATAATCATAAATATTTCGACTTTCGAAGTTAAGGTAAGTCATATGCAGACAACAGCATCAATTACATTTATATCTTAAGAAAGTTTATTTCACACACGAATTGTGCACACAAAAAATCATCTAAGAAAACTTTACTTAAATCAAGCCATAGCGGTGTCAAAAGTACGGTGAGTACGGTTTTTCTTAAATCAAGTACGAAATTTCTTACTCCAAATAAAATTTTTCAAGTACGAATTTCTTGCTTTTAGCCACAATTAAGCCAAAAAAACGATTGATTTAAGTTCAGAACCGTACTGGATGTAAGTCAAAAAAATATTAATTTAAGCCGTAAACGGGATTATTTCGAAAATTAATGTCATTTTTTTGACTTATGGAGCTTTATTAAAAAAGAAGAATTTTATATTTATTTTATAGACACTTAAAATTTACAATTTAAAAATTTTATTTTTTGTACTTACCGAAGCTGAGATTCGAACCAGGGACTTTCTGCACTGCAGCACAAGCGCGTTACCTCTAGGCCACCGAGACACTTTGTTTTCAAATGTAAAATAATATATTAAAACAACAAGCTTTTTTCTGCTTGATTGATGAATCAATCCGAATAGGCTTGATTTAAGAAAATGTAAGTAAGTATTGTACTTAAAAATTTCAAGAAATATTTTGGATAAATTCAAGAATAAAATTCTTGATTTTAGAAAGCGAGTTTTCTTTCGTTGTAGGAATAATATTTTCTGTGTAAAAATTTATTATCTTGCTTAAGCAGTATTAGGTATTTCTGCATTTCAGTGCTAAACATAATTATGATTGCGGTTAATGTTGTTGTTGTGGTACTTACCCGGGAACAAAGCGAATGTACAGAATTAGAAATAGGCAGAGTGTTAGTATAACCAAAAATCTTTCGACTTTCGAATATGCAGAGAACAGTATCAATTACATTTATATCCAATAATTGGTGGCAAGTCTTGGGCGTTAACTAGGAAAACTTTGGCTTAAAGCAAAAGATGAATGTAGGTTTTTAGTGTAATATTCTAGGTTTTGTTTTCTTCCCTTACTCTTATCCATAAATTATTTTTTAAAGAAAACTAAATAAGATATGACAAGTGCGTTTTAGGAAAAAATTCTTGAAAATATTGGGTAAGGGTAAAACTTCGCTTCACTTATAAGGATTAGGTTTATTTATAATAAGCTTCATTCCCGAGATGGGCCCTATATATGCATTGCATTATGTTGGTATCAAAAAATTAAGTGATGGAAGAAAGGATATACGGAGAGTTTGTGGATATTTAATTTGAACTTTTCAATATTAGCAGTGACAGGAAAATATCTTAAGAAAGTTTATTTCACATACGAACTGTGCGACATAAGAACTAAAACTCTCTGTACATCATGGGATTTACTGGCCAGTCAACCTTAAATGAGCATGCTCCTTTTGGAAGTCCCGTTTTCAAAGCACATTCCATTTTAGTATCGATAGAGCAGCGAAACCAAATGTACACTACGAAGGGTGCTCATATAAATGGGTATCCAGAAAATGCCCAAGTCACCAATTGTTACCTTTACCCGTTGCTATGCACGGTCAACTAACTCCAAAGCATGCTTTGGAGCTCCAATATCTACATACAAGTTGTATTCCATTTTCGGTCTGATATAGATGGCGTAAATATTGAGAAGATCAGATGGTGTAAAGTACTTACCACGCCGTTATAAGAAAAATATGTTCCGTTCAGCAGATACCGCATTAGGGTTATATGCCTAAAAACATCAAAAGCATCTATTTCCTCAACACTTACACCATTCATTGAAACAGACGCTGCAGAATAGTCCACTGTGCGATTATGTTTCAAAAGAAGACAGTACAGGGTTGCTGCAGAAAGCTACTACCAAAAAACACTTTTTGATAAAATATCGCACATGTGTCACCGAGGGTGGATGCCATTTTAATTCAATTATTTTCAAGCAGTATTCATCAGTCACCCTGTTTATTAGATGGGATAAGTCAACGAAGGGCTTTTTGCCATTGTCTTCTGAGAAAGATCTTTAAGGAGATTACTATGGGGTGAGCAATCAACTACATATCTTTACCTTAACATAGAATGGTTCTAACCCGTATCTCATTAAGCCAATATTTTTTTGGCCGATTGGGCAGACTATATATCAAAATAAACGAAAATCTGGGCTTATAGAAAATGGATTTAGGGCCTTCCTTCATTAATGTAACAATGTTCGTCTTTTTGAGGGAACTAATGATAATCCAGCCTTTTTTGAAGGTTTCACCGTTATACTCTGGAACCTAAAGGTAGAGTTTTGGATTTCGAAAGTTATAAATTCTGATTTAGTTTTTAAATTTAACTACGTGAAAGAATAACTGGCCCTGGTAATTGTCTATTACGTTCGCCTTGGGGCACAAACAAAAAATTTAAACGTGACTAATATACGACGACAATCTTCAATGGTCTCGTATTATACATATGTTTAACACATTTTTACTGACAGATAAAAAGTATTTTCAACCGTTGCGACATATGCTTAGGACCCAAATTTTTCTCTCCCGAAAGTTTGAAGGTAAGTTCTTATATTTGACCGTACTTTCACGTTTTGCTAATAGAAAAATGCTTTTTCTCTTACATAATATTACATTAAGTTTTAGTACTTTAAAACTTTTTTAAAAATTGTTTATTTGTTTCAAAGAAAATCACTTGATATCTTTGTCTATTTGATGATTTGTGAGTAAGTGAATGTATAAATATTTCTCTTTTTTATTTCTTAATTTACGTACTTTTTTTGTTTCTTGTGTTGCTAAATGGAAAATATTTCTACATCAAAGGTAGGACTAAAAAATACCGACTGATTTAGGGTAAAAAGATTTATATTTTAAGTATAAGAAAATTTTTGCAGAAGGCAGCAAAAAACTATCAAGTCATTTAGTAAATTAAAATGGTAATAGGGATAAAAGAAATCAAATATTAAAATTTCTTGGCTTAAATAAATCTTGCTATGATTGCCATGATAGTTTTTTAGATTGACAAAAAATATATATTTTCAAGTTTTTGCTCAATTATGGTATGCAGAGTGTAAAGTTGAGTCAAAAAGATATTTGTAAATAAAAAAAAAATTAAAAATTGTTGGGGGAATTTTTCGTTTTTACTTTTGTTTGCTCTAGGTAATGTTTGTCTATATGTATTTTCTTGGTTCTTACACCAAATCGTCAGTACTTTTCAACCAAATTCTTGAGAAACCTCATGAGTATTTTCTGTCTTTATATAAAAACCTCAATAAACTAATTGAGAATTGTTATGAACAAAACAAAACATTCAAGAATTCTGTCAAAAATTAATAAAATTTGATTCCAAAATAAGAAAAACATTAAAGTTAAAAATGTAAAAATGAAAATTTAAATATTGTTTCTCTGTAATTTGCTTAAAATTATTAAAAAAACAAGTAAGAGCGCTATATTCGGCTGTGCCGAATCTTATATACCCTTCACATTGGTCTTTAAATATACCCAGCCGAGTAATTTTGTACTGCAAATAATATAATAAAAAACATTGTGCGAGTTTTAAAGAAAAAATAACAAAATTTTAACGTTCGTATGAATAATAGAAATAGATGAAGAAGATTTGAGGTCGAGAGTTTTAAAAGTTTTCGACATTATTCATATTTGAAGGTTAATAAAACTTGTTAAATGTCTAGTCCCCCTGCTCTTCTCCAACTTTTTCTCCAAAATGTATGAATTATTTGATTATTACTTTTTGTAGAATATTCGAAGTCGATTGCTGTTATAGTTTCCGAGATATAGCGTATCGAATATTTTATAATAGTTGTCGATTTGTATGGGAGCTACCCCTTTTT
Organism: Melanophora roralis; assembly: GCA_963583895.1. NCBI lineage: Eukaryota > Metazoa > Arthropoda > Insecta > Diptera > Rhinophoridae > Melanophora > Melanophora roralis. Next base: position 4,582,449 of record OY757191.1, read on the forward strand.
TTGCCCCCACTCAAAAAATTTTTTCTTTAGGGCGTAGCCCTTATGGCCCAATTACTTTTTGTAGAACATTTCATTTCGATATCTGTTACAGTTTCCGAGATATAGCGTATCGAATATTTGATAATAATTGTCGATTTGTATGGGAGCTACCCCTTTTTTTGCCCCCACCCAAAAAATTTTTTCTTTAACGCGTAGCCCTTAGCGTGCAATTATTTTTTTTAGAACATTTCATTTCGATATCTGTTATAGTTTCCGAGATATAGCGTATCGAATATTTGATAATAATTGTCGATTTGTATGGGAGCTACCCCTTTTTTTGCCCCCACCCAAAAAATTTTTTCTTTAACGCGTAGCCCTTAGCGTGCAATTATTTTTTTTAAAACATTTCATTTCGATATCTGTTATAGTTTCCGAGATATAGCGTATCGAATATTTTATAATAGTTGTCGATTTGTATGGGAGCTACCCCTTTTTTTGCCCCCACTCAAAAAAATTTTTCTTTAAGGCGTAGCCCTTTGCGTGCAATTACTTTTTGTAGAACATTTCATTTCGATATCTGTTATAGTTTCCGAGATATAGCGTATCGAATATTTTATAACAATTGTCGATTTGTATGGGAGCTACCCCTTTTTTTGCCCCCACTCAAAAAATTTTTTCTTTAAAGTGTAGATCTTTGAGTACAATTACTTTTTGTAGAACATTTCATTTCGATATCTGTTAAAGTTTCCGAGATATAGCGTATCGAATATTTGATAATAGTTGTCGATTTGTATGGGAGCTACCCCTTTTTTTGCCCCCACCCAAAAAATTTTTTCTTTAAAACGTAGCCCTTAGCGTGCAATTATTTTTTTTAGAACATTTCATTTCGATATCTGTTATAGTTTCCGAGATATAGCGTATCGAATATTTGATAATAATTGTCGATTTGTATGGGAGCTACCCCTTTTTTTGCCCCCACCCAAAAAATTTTTTCTTTAACGCGTAGCCCTTAGCGTGCAATTATTTTTTTTAAAACATTTCATTTCGATATCTGTTATAGTTTCCGAGATATAGCGTATCGAATATTTTATAATAGTTGTCGATTTGTATGGGAGCTACCCCTTTTTTTGCCCCCACTCAAAAAATTTTTTCTTTAAAACGTAGCCCTTTGCGTGCAATTACTTTTTGTAGAACATTTCATTTCGATATCTGTTATAGTTTCCGAGATATAGCGTATCGAATATTTTATAACAATTGTCGATTTGTATGGGAGCTACCCCTTTTTTTGCCCCCACTCAAAAAATTTTTTCTTTAAAGTGTAGATCTTTGAGTACAATTACTTTTTGTAGAACATTTCATTTCGATATCTGTTAAAGTTTCCGAGATATAGCGTATCGAATATTTGATAATAATTGTCGATTTGTATGGGAGCTACCCCTTTTTTTGCCCCCACCCAAAAAATTTTTTCTTTAACGCGTAGCCCTTAGCGTGCAATTATTTTTTTTAGAACATTTCATTTCGATATCTGTTATAGTTTCCGAGATATAGCGTATCGAATATTTGATAATAATTGTCGATTTGTATGGGAGCTACCCCTTTTTTTGCCCCCACCCAAAAAATTTTTTCTTTAACGCGTAGCCCTTAGCGTGCAATTATTTTTTTTAAAACATTTCATTTCGATATCTGTTATAGTTTCCGAGATATAGCGTATCGAATATTTTATAATAGTTGTCGATTTGTATGGGAGCTACCCCTTTTTTTGCCCCCACTCAAAAAAATTTTTCTTTAGGGCGTAGCCCTTATGGCCCAATTACTTTTTGTAGAACATTTCATTTCGATATCTGTTATAGTTTCCGAGATATAGCGTATCGAATATTTTATAACAATTGTCGATTTGTATGGGAGCTACCCCTTTTTTTGCCTCCACTCAAAAAATTTTTTCTTTAAAGTGTAGATCTTTGCGCACAATTACTTTTTGTAGAACATTTCATTTCGATATCTGTTAAAGTTTCCGAGATATAGCGTATCGAATATTTGATAATAGTTGTCGATTTGTATGGGAGCTACCCCTTTTTTTGCCCCCACCCAAAAAATTTTTTCTTTAACGCGTAGCCCTTAGCGTGCAATTATTTTTTTTAGAACATTTCATTTCGATATCTGTTACAGTTTCCGAGATATAGCGTATCGAATATTTGATAATAATTGTCGATTTGTATGGGAGCTACCCCTTTTTTTGCCCCCACCCAAAAAATTTTTTCTTTAACGCGTAGCCCTTAGCGTGCAATTATTTTTTTTAGAACATTTCATTTCGATATCTGTTATAGTTTCCGAGATATAGCGTATCGAATATTTGATAATAATTGTCGATTTGTATGGGAGCTACCCCTTTTTTTGCCCCCACCCAAAAAATTTTTTCTTTAAGGCGTAGCCCTTTGCGTGCAATTACTTTTTGTAGAACATTTCATTTCGATATCTGTTATAGTTTCCAAAATATAGCGTATCGAATATTTGATAATAACTGTCGATTTGTATGGGAGCTACCCCTTTTTTTGCCCCCACCCAAAAAATTTTTTCTTTAAGGCGTAGCCCTTTGCGTGCAATTACTTTTTGTAGAACATTTCATTTCGATATCTGTTATAGTTTCCGAGATATAGCGTATCGAATATTTTATAACAATTGTCGATTTGTATGGGAGCTACCCCTTTTTTTGCCCCCACCCAAAAAATTTTTTCTCTAACGCGTAGCCCTTAGCGTGCAATTATTTTTTTTAGAACATTTCATTTCGATATCTGTTACAGTTTCCGAGATATAGCGTATCGAATATTTGATAATAATTGTCGATTTGTATGGGAGCTACCCCTTTTTTTGCCCCCACCCAAAAAATTTTTTCTTTAACGCGTAGCCCTTAGCGTGCAATTATTTTTTTTAGAACATTTCATTTCGATATCTGTTATAGTTTCCGAGATATAGCGTATCGAATATTTGATAATAATTGTCGATTTGTATGGGAGCTACCCCTTTTTTTGCCCCCACCCAAAAAATTTTTTCTTTAAGGCGTAGCCCTTTGTGTGCAATTACTTTTTGTAGAACATTTCATTTCGATATCTGTTATAGTTTCCGAGATATAGCGTATCGAATATTTTATAACAATTGTCGATTTGTATGGGAGCTACCCCTTTTTTTGCCCCCACTCAAAAAATTTTTTCTTTAAAGTGTAGATCTTTGAGTACAATTACTTTTTGTAGAACATTTCATTTCGATATCTCTTATAGTTTCCGAGATATAGCGTATCGAATATTTTATAACAATTGTCGATTTGTATGGGAGCTACCCCTTTTTTTGCCTCCACTCAAAAAATTTTTTCTTTAAAGTGTAGATCTTTGCGTACAATTACTTTTTGTAGAACACTTCATTTCGATATCTCTTATAGTTTCCGAGATATAGCGTATCGAATATTTTATAACAATTGTCGATTTGTATGGGAGCTACCCCTTTTTTTGCCTCCACTCAAAAAATTTTTTCTTTAAAGTGTAGATCTTTGCGTAAAATTACTTTTTGTAGAACATTTCATTTCGATATCTGTTAAAGTTTCCGAGATATAGCGTATCGAATATTTGATAATAATTGTCGATTTGTATGGGAGCTACCCCTTTTTTTGCCCCCACCCAAAAAATTTTTTCTTTAAGGCGTAGCCCTTAGCGTGCAATTACTTTTTGTAGAACATTTCATTTCGATATCTCTTATAGTTTCCGAGATATAGCGTATCGAATATTTGATAATAATTGTCGATTTGTATGGGAGCTACCCCTTTTTTTGCCCCCACCCAAAAAATTTTTTCTTTAAGGCGTAGCCCTTTGCGTGCAATTACTTTTTGTAGAACATTTCATTTCGATATCTGTTATAGTTTCCGAGATATAGCGTATCGAATATTTTATAACAATTGTCGATTTGTATGGGAGCTACCCCTTTTTTTGCCCCCACTCAAAAAATTTTTTCTTTAGGGCGTAGCCCTTTGCGTGCAATTACTTTTTGTAGAACACTTCATTTCGATATCTGTTATAGTTTCCGAGATATAGCGTATCGAATATTTTATAACAATTGTCGATTTGTATGGGAGCTACCCCTTTTTTTGCCCCCACCCAAAAAATTTTTTCTTTAACGCGTAGCCCTTTGCGTGCAATTACTTTTTGTAGAACATTTCATTTCGATATCTGTTATAGTTTCCGAGATATAGCGTATCGAATATTTGATAATAATTGTCGATTTGTATGGGAGCTACCCCTTTTTTTGCCCCCACCCAAAAAATTTTTTCTTTAGGGCGTAGCCCTTTGCGTGCAATTACTTTTTGTAGAACACTTCATTTCGATATCTGTTATAGTTTCCGAGATATAGCGTATCGAATATTTGATAATAATTGTCGATTTGTATGGGAGCTACCCCTTTTTTTGCCCCCACTCAAAAAATTTTTTCTTTAACGCATAGCCCTTAGCGTGCAATTATTTTTTTTAGAACATTTCATTTCGATATCTCTTATAGTTTCCGAGATATAGCGTATCGAATATTTTATAACAATTGTCGATTTGTATGGGAGCTACCCCTTTTTTTGCCTCCACTCAAAAAATTTTTTCTTTAAAGTGTAGATCTTTGCGTACAATTACTTTTTGTAGAACATTTCATTTCGATATCTGTTAAAGTTTCCGAGATATAGCGTATCGAATATTTGATAATAATTGTCGATTTGTATGGGAGCTACCCCTTTTTTTGCCCCCACCCAAAAATTTTTTTCTTTAAAACGTAGCCCTTTGCGTGCAATTATTTTTTGTAGAACATTTCATTTCGATATCTGTTATAGTTTCCGAGATATAGCGTATCGAATATTTGATAATAATTGTCGATTTGTATGGGAGCTACCCCTTTTTTTAACCCCACTCAAAAAATTTTTTCTTTAAGGCGTAGCCCTTAGCGTGCAATTACTTTTTGTAGAACATTTCATTTCGATATCTGTTATAGTTTCCGAGATATAGCGTATCGAATATTTGATAATAATTGTCGATTTGTATGGGAGCTACCCCTTTTTTTGCCCCCACCCAAAAAATTTTTTCTTTAACGCGTAGCCCTTAGCGTGCAATTACTTTTTGTAGAACATTTTCAGTCGATAGCTGTTATAGTTTACGAGATATAGCGCATAAAATATTTCACCAAATTTGTGCAATTGTAGAAAAAATACCCCTTCCCCTGGTCCTATCTGAAAAAATTTTTTCCATTATTTAGGTCCCTTCTTTAGAAGTATCCGTGCCAAGTTTTGTGGCAAGAGTGACTATACTTACTGAAATATATAGGGATATATGCACCGATTTTGTCCTAAAAAAAATGGGTTACTCTGGGTTTTCGCTTATATCTCGGTCAATTGTGAACCGATTTTGCTGATTTTAAATAGCGATTGTTAGCGGGATATTTGTGATCGTTTGACACCATTAACTGGTGTGTATCTTTTTATTTGACTCCGGAAACTTGATTTCAACAGACGGACAGACGGACAGACGGACAGACGGACAGACGGACAGACGGACAACGCTAAATCGGCTTCCCTATCTATAAGGATCCAGAATATATATACTTTATGGGGTCGCAAATGAATAATAAAGAAATTACAAACGGAATGACAAAGTGATATATACCCTATCACTATGTGAAGGGTATAAAAACACCCAAACAGCTCCAATTTGTCTTTTAAAAAAATTTTTAGAATCTCTTTTCAATGTTCTTGCACTTAAACTTACTCTTCATTTTTCTTTAAATAGTTCCTTTATTGATCCAAACCCTAGTTGTTAGTTTTATAGATTATCTTTATGCAGCAGCTTTGAATAGATACTTTAATATAAGCATATCTAGGCTATGTTGCATGTGGCACATTCATTCCAAGTGCAACAGTATTCAATTTTTATAGGCATATTGTTGTGGAATTTCTTATTCTTTTTATTGCAAAAATTGTCATCCTGCTGTGTTCTAGTTTTTAAGTTTATTTTTTTTATTATGTGGGGTTTGCATATTTTGTAAACTTTTGTCTGTTTAGCATACAGACAAAGTGAATTAAAGGATGCGGAGATTTTTTACAGTGTGATGTAGTGGAGCAAATTTTAGGTGGCTTGTTTTGAGCGCTGACTATAGTTATTTAAATTTTATATAATTTTAGCTTTGCCTATATGTCTGCTTTTTGTCCCACTGTCCTGCTTTGCATATTATATTTGCTTATTGTACTCAGTTTATATTTTTTATTTTTTTGCTATTTTTTTCCATACAGCTATCGGATGCGTTTTAGTACAATTTACAATCTATAACTGCAAATCTTTTGAACTAGTATCTCCACACACTCGATATTACAATGGCAATAAAAATAAGACAACTTAAATTTTAATTTAAATCACAGAGATATAGGCAAACTAATATAAGAAAAAAATATATAACCTGAACAAACAGATGCACACCCTAACAAGAACACCAAAAAGCAACAAACATTCAATCGAACTGATTTCATACATTTCGAGCAAAAACACTTTTGCAATAACACAACGTATCCGTCCTAGGATACAGATATAAATAATGTGATTTAGGAGCTACAGTTACAAATAAACTAAAGCAAAACAGCAAAAAGCAGAAAAGAATTATTTGAACGCATAAATAAAATCATTTTGTAAAAAACCGGATACCATTTCTTTATTTTCGAAATTTTTAAAAGTTTGAAACTCTCTTGGCAGATACCAGAAGTCGTGTCTTACTAACCCAAGATATTTTCTCCAAGTTTTAGAACAAATAAGACCCTAGACAGTTTGCTCTGGAGCTCGCTAGCACTAGGCCCTGGCACATCGTATGCTCAACAGTTATCTTATCCGCAGGTACATTACAGAATCTAAGAACATCGCTGCCTGACATTAATAAATATGTTCACCTCAGCATTCTCAGTCTAGGAGAGCAAGGCAAGGTCGGTGGCCAATTTGGATATTAGAATCTCCGGCTGAAATACAAAGCAGTGGTCAGAAAGCTTAAAGAGTTCCCGTCAATTAATCGTATTCCTCGATAGTTACACTTAAACTTCTAAACGAAGCTCAGTTTTGGGATCATTAAGTCACTGCAACATTCTATGCTCCCAATAATCTTGCCATGACAATATGGCACCCAAGTAAATTATCGAATCGAACACAAACTAGTTGCAGACCTCCTTTCCACACCTTCTGCGATCAGATTAACTGGTTTTAGTTACGAGATTACATCCAATGCTACCGTATTTTATTTTATTTTATTTTATTTTATTTTATTTTATTTTATTTTATTTTATTTTATTTTATTTTATTTTATTTTATTTTTTTTATTTTATTTTATTTTATTTTATTTTATTTTATTTTATTTTATTTTATTTTATTTTATTTTATTTTATTTTATTTTATTTTATTTTATTTTATTTTATTTTATTTTATTTTATTTTATTTTATTTTATTTTATTTTATTTTATTTTATTTTATTTTATTTTATTTTATTTTATTTTATTTTATTTTATTTTATTTTTTTTATTTTATTTTATTTTATTTTATTTTATTTTATTTTAACTTATTTTATTTTATTTTATTTTATTTTATTTTATTTTATTTTATTTTATTTTATTTTATTTTATTTTATTTTATTTTATTTTATTTTATTTTATTTTATTTTATTTTATTTTATTTTATTTTATTTTATTTTATTTTATTTTATTTTATTTTATTTTTTTTATTTTATTTTATTTTATTTTATTTTATTTTATTTTATTTTATTTTATTTTATTTTATTTTATTTTATTTTATTTTATTTTATTTTATTTTATTTTATTTTATTTTATTTTATTTTATTTTATTTTATTTTATTTTATTTTATTTTATTTTATTTTATTTTATTTTATTTTATTTTATTTTATAACTTTTTTGATCATCTTTGCCATTGCATTTAAATTTTTTTTTAAAACACATGGTTTCTTGTTGAATTAAGGAAAAAACATAGTTAAGATCTGCCCACCGGCCTTCAATTAAGAAAAATTTAAACTTTCTGGGCTGTCTTTGCAGCATTGTGAAGTTTGGACAATTAAAAAGAGGCAATGGTGGGCAAAATTACGGGTTACCGAGAGGGTTAAAATATCTAGATAGTTTTTTCAGGTTATGAAGAAAGTTAAAGATGAAGGATACTATTGTGGCGCCTTTAACATACGAGATTATTGTCAACGTGCTCAAAGTGACAGCGCGGTACAAAACTTAATATCGCGGCCTTCTGCACTTGTCTGACCGGAGTAATAAGGCATTCGTAATCACATACTTTATATCTGTTGCTATTTTATCTTATAAGAAAAGGGATCAAAGCTTTTTTATAGGTAGATTTTTTGTAAAATATTTAAACAAATAAAAACTAATCGGAAAATTTAAAACAAGATATTGAGTGTACATTTTAAAAGATCAAAAACTGAAATTTTTTCCTAGACTCTAAACTCTAAACGACTTTAAAAAATGATTTTAAGTAAGTATTAAATTTAAAGCTAATGCAGTTGTGCTCATATTTAAGACTTTTTCTCTTTAAGTGACTTAAAGTTTTAAATTAATCCTATTATAACAGGACTATCAGTTTGTCAACTCTGCTTACATTAGGAGATTGTGTGATTTTTTTAATTTTTTGGAAACGGTGTTGATTTGCTTAAAACCTTTCTTAACTAGATCTACAAACAGATTCCACAATTTGAAAATTTGAAATACATAATACCAATATGCTGAATAAACAACAACACCAGATAAGCTTTGAATTGTATGCATATCTGTATGAATATAGAATGAATGCAACAAAACGTCAACAATATAGGCTGCAAACGCAACAACAACAAACAAAACTAAACTTGGGCTAGAATTAAACAAAAAAAAAAAAACTGGGTGGTATTGTTAGCATTAAAATTGTCAAATTTAAGACAGTTAAAATGGATTTAGTGTCTTTGGTAATTAAAGACTTAACAAAGAATATAAATTTTCAAATATCAAGCCAAGGCAATAGCATCAATGACGACTTTAATCCACCAACATTTAGTCTTAAAAATACCCCTTAAAAAATACCTATAAAATTGTGGAATGAAAAGTGAAAACCCAATGTAAGATATAAAGCAAACAAAGTGCATTTTTTGTTTATTTTGTTTTTTATTTTACCTTAAATATTTTAATCTTTAAGGCAAATTTACAATTTATTTGCACACTTCATTGAACATGTGTATTTTAATACACAAAGCAAGCGTAACATGAATTAATGCCTGAAACAACATAACATCACTTTAAAATTGTTCTGTTTTTCTCTTAAATTTTAAAGCATGTGAAATATGTAATAATAATCACCGCATGTCGACCATGATAAATATTGACAAAAATTAAGTTATTTATTTCAGAAGCGGGGAAGATAATATTGCGTAAATTGAGGCTAAATTTTTTTACCATTTATTTTCGCTGCGAAATAGTTGTTGTAAAATCACTACCAACGTGTTATGAAATAGATTTAAAATTCGTTAAAAAAGAGAACAATAACGTTCTCGCCCTTAAAAAAAAACTATACGTACCATAGAGATAGAAAAAGTTTGAAGTTTGGCATCCATGATTCTGCCAAGGGCATATCTACAGTCCCTCGCCATCCTACCCCTGACGCAATGCGCCTTCATGGCCCCAAGGACAGCCTAACTGTCAACAAAAATAATGACCTCATTATCGCTTGATATGTATTCCCCTACAATATCCGATGCCCTCAAATGGCCATTAACTCCACCTGAAGCAAACAGTTCTATCTAGTTCTTTCTGCAGAACAAGAGTGGCTGGCAATACTCTATGGAAAACTAAAAACGGTTGGTCCAGTGGACTCTTGAGCTCCATTTTGATTTTGGGATTAAGTATATTAAAGGAAGTTTGAACATAATAGCACTGGACGCACTATCGTGAGCCCCTATACCCGACATTGACATGGCTATTACCACACCGGGGTTGTATGATCGTATGTACGAACTTTCGAGGTCCGATAAGCGCTAAATACCCAAACTTCCAAATTTTTTAGGGATACAATATCCAAGCATATTCCCCGAAAAGCACGATAGAGAAGGTATGGGTCTGCTTAGAGGATACCACGATGCATCTCAAGAAGGCTACTTCACTACAGAACAAACTAAGGAGTTCAAGAAAATTATTATTGGCCAAGGGCTTTGTCGAGACGTTAAATAAAATGTACGAACCTTCGAGGAATGTGTACTTAACAAAGCAGGAGGCCATGGGAGGTAGTGGCCGCTGACTTTATAGGCCCTTTGCTCCACTGCACCAATGGCCATACGGCACTACAACTACTGATAGATATTTTTAACACATGGGTCGACCTAGTTCATTTGCGATTTTGAGACCTAGAAAATCTAGAGAGATTTTAGAAAAAATTACATTCATTGCATTTATAACTTTTTGCTGCCTCTCCCCTCTTTTTACCGACGCCACTGCCTTTAAGTTGTTATTGCGATCATAACTCGCATCACATATTTAACAATTTGTGGTGATTTTTCAATCAAGCATGTAACAAAATATTGTCATTTGATGTAAAAAATTAAAACATTGCTGTTTACACAGGCATATTAACTTCATTTGTTTTAGGCGTTTAAATGAATATGTTTGTTTGCATAGTATAATTTAACTAATTAAGCATTTAACTTTAAACAAAAAAAAACTTTAGTTTAAACAATTTTAAGCAAATTAATTCCGCAAACAAGCAAAAAATATAAATCATTTTAGAGATAAAACAAAAAAAAAAAAAAACAAATTGGTGGATTTATTATATTGTTTGCCAGGTGTCATTTTTATCAGTTTCGTTTTTTTTATGCACAGTTAACAATTGTGGTAAGTATTGGTTTACCCAAGGCAACAACAACAAAAAATATCTAAAACAAATATGGAAACAAACACCCAAAGGTATTTAAAGTATTCATTGTGTTTGGTTCAATGAGTAGAGAAAACAAAAATTATTTTTATTTAGAAAAAATTTTTTAAAATGAAATTTTATATTGTAAAGGTGAAAGTGAAAATAAATTAAATAAAAAAAGTATTTTTAACTTTTTTTGGTTCTTTTTTTAAGTCGTGAAATAAAATTGTTCTAAAACTAATGCCCCTAATGTCATCGCTATGTTAAAATAATGAGTTAAAATTATAATGAAAGGCCCGATACGAGCTTTTAACATTTTAAACCATTGCAAAGCAATGTAAAGTTTTGCTGGGTATATTTAAATTATCTTATGTTAACTAGTAGGTACCTTTTGACAAACTTTAATGGAATTATTGTTAATTTAACCCCAAAAAGTAAAAAATTTTGTGAAAAAGGCCGTTTTTGTCATATTAGAAACCTCTGTTAAGAATATTAGGGAGTTTAGCAAAGAATGTTAGATATTATACGTGAACACCTGGAGACCTCCTGGATCTATTGTGAATACTTTTTAGAAAACTGTAAAAGAAATAAAAATATCAAGCCAAGAATAATTAAGAAGTAGACTAACAAGAAAAAATTGGATAGTCTAGGTTAGGCTACGAAGGGTAGTGGCGAGTGCGATTCGTCACCCCAACCCAGAGGCCTCTAAGCCCGTTGTGAATCCCTTCAGAAGAGTCGAAAAGAGAAATATGAAAGACAAGAATTTCGTAATTAGAAATCAGGAAAGAGATTATAATGCTGTCCGCAAGAAGTCAGCTATTGTAGGCGCTAAACAACCTATTTACCCAGCTGCACAACCCTTTTAATGAATCCTATGATGCTCCCCAGCCCACAGCCAGAGACTTCACCAAGTCCATCTAAGAAGCGCCTTCCCAACCACCTCGGTCAGCAGATCTGCAGCCTAGGGCAGCAGCAGACAAGCAATTCTATCGTCCCTATCTCCCTCTTATCCCCGCATAACTTGAAGAAATCCAGAGAGTTCCTGCCCCCTTTTTTTCTCGCCACATATCTCATATCACAGTGGCCTGTGAAAGTCCCAATAATGCACCGCAGAGCTCCCCTGCTCCAGTGACCATCCTGCCCGGCGTCTGGAGATCTTGCAATCAGCCCTGTCTCTCCAGGTTTGGCCCACCTTGTCCACTACCCAAGTCCCTATCAGCCTATAGTAGCAACCCAATGGTGGCTTCACCGGCTCACACCCGAGGTCAATGTCCCAGGCTGATACTTTCCTTGCCAGTTTATCGGAAACATCACAACGGCCCGGAACCCAACAGAGGCTAATATTGCGTGTGGTCATGATCGCCCTAAAAGCACATTTAATCATCCACAAGTCTAGACTTGACATAATGTCCGTCTAAAGGCTTAAGCGTGCTCTGAATATCAACGTAGATTGTCACGTCCCTTCTTTCATCTGCGTCGTCCCCTATCAATTCAAGGGCTCTCATTACCGCCAAGATTGCAGCCTGGAAAACGCTGCACTCCTCTAGACATCATCCCAAGTGCTCGCCTCTATCTTTGATCCATCAGGTAAGACCACACACCCCTCATACAGCCTTTGGGATCCCTTACATTCTTCCGCATCCGAAATAACAGTTTTCATAATTTAGTAATCGACAGCAATAAATACTTTAACAAGGTACGTAAGGAGTATCAATTAAGCAAACATCTTCTCCCCCCCATTTTTTGTAATTTTAAAAACATTAGCTTAATTGAATCAGTTTTGAAAAGTGTAGGTTTGAGTCTGTTGTGAAATTCAACAAAAGTATGACAAGCGATATGTGAAATTTCTGTGGTAAGCATAATACAAAAGAAATAACAATGTTTCATGTAATTTTATGACTTAATGTAGGCATATCATGTCAAATGATAAAAATGAATGACTCCTTTTACTACTTGTAATAATATTCTTACATATCGCATAACCATTCCGTAGCATCATCATCTTTGCTAAATAGACGATAACGCTCACACGCACTATTATTGAATTAATGCAACAAGCGAATAATAATAATAATAAATGTATGTACGAATGTATGTATCACTAGGCAACAAAAACAAAGATTAGTGCCACTAAACAAGAAAATATTATAAAATTTGTTTTTATTAGGGTTAAGCTTAAATGTTAATGCTTTAAAGTGTATTTAATAATTGTTTGGTTTTAAGTGTAATTTATCACATTAACAAAATTAACAATAATAAAGCTAAATTCTCAGATATATTTTTAAAACTTCATATCAGGTGGCCTCTTAAACTATATTCCAACAAATCAATATCAATCATCAAACGTTTATCTGATTTTTTGATTTTAATGCCGCTGATTTGAAGTACGAAATTTTGAATGAAAATTTTTTTGCCAGACTGACGCAACCTATTGGTCCGCCAGACATTAAAAGGGCCTCGTAAGGTTTATTTCAACAAACGGTACAAATGATTAACAGCACTTTATTTTTTTTTAACTGCTGAGTCACACATGATCTTCTCCAATAATATTTTTATTATACTGAAGAGGTCACGGGACCTTGTTCGAAGCCATAATGTGTAATAAGCAGCTCAGAAAAATCTTATCAGATCTTAATGGATGACTTTGTATCCGTTTCTATTTTAGACACGGAAGAAAAAAACCCCGTTTAACATTCGAAAAACTAATAATTGAAGAGCTGAACTCTTGGCATTTCCCTCATACAAATAATTTTAGATTTTAAATATTTTGAATTTAATTCTTCTAAAGATCCTTTTAGGGTCAACCCTACTATAACATCAGTCTATCGAGAGTAATATTTGAAGTAGTGTCTGCTTTTTATCTCCAACATAATCAAGGAAAAATAAACACTTACAAAATTATGCCTTTTACAACTATATGATCATGGGGAGGGGAGAAAAGCATACACACACTATTACACTCACATGCACAAGGTTTTACCGCACTGTGATGCTTAAGTTTTTTCATGCGTTTCCAAACAAACTTTAAAGTACTCTTGGGGAAAAGGAGTGTAAAGCTTAAGGTGCGTTTAGACTGTGCTAATATTTGTGCAAAATAATAAAAATTTTGTTTGTCCTAGTGTAAACACTCGAATTTGTTAGCCACCAAATATTTTTCGACTGTTTGTTGGCTAAAAAATTCTTTGTTTGTGAACAAAGCTTTGCATAGTGTAAACACTTTGTCAGCACGTCGTTACAAATATTTGCCTCGATATTTTGTTTGTTCTTACAATATTTTTGGCGGAACAAATAGCGACAAATAATTGTAGAAACGTGGTAAAGTGAGGCCAAACGCAAAAAAATGATAATAAATCTGTATCTTCGAAACTATTTGTCCAATTATAAAATAATGTATGAAGGAGTCGTAGAGGAGGACCCAAGGTCTTAGAAAATAAAATTTTGGACTACCCTGTATATACATACATTGAGCTACAGGGTGCCAAAGTTGACCTCCTCGGGCTTAAAAAACATTTCTATGCTTATAACTTTTGTAAATATCAACCGATTTCAATGATTTTTAGATGTATTTGATGAAAATTAAAATCTGAAAAGAAAACATAATCACTCTTTCTTATTACCTGTTACAGTTTAAACGATATTTGGGTTTGAAATTTAAAATTGTTGTTTTTGACCCAGACTTTATTTGGTTTGTTGCAAATGTCTGCAATTGTAGTTATGCTAAAAATATTTTTAAAAATATTTTTGTATTTCTAAAAAGTTTGTTAAGCCTGCACAAAAAAATTTATTTAATTATCTTTATTCGTCTAGCCGTGAAAAATATGCAAAGTCAAAATTTTCAAGGTGATTTCAAAAATGGCATAATTTTGACAAAAATTTAGCACAATTGATTAACTTTTTTTGCAAATATTTGTAAAAATAATTATTTCTTTTTTAACGTTTTTGGAAAAAGCAGGCTTCAGTATATATTAGTAGTATATTTTTGAAAGCATTTAGACGTGCACCCTACGCCAGGCATTGGTCGAAAATATGGAATTTTTCAACGAAATTTTAAATTTATTGGCCGAGAAAAAAAACGCAAGCCAGTTTTTGAAAAATTGGCCCGAAATTAAAATAACTTATCTTTTGAGTTTTCAGTTTTAATTAAGTTTTTCACCGCCCGCTCAAAAATGGGGTCACGAGGGTAAATGTTATTAATATAGGCAAGTTTTAAGATGCGTGTAATATAATAGCTCAGAAAATAACTTTAAAGTTACTTAACTCTTTTTGTTTTTTATTTAAATAATAAATAACATAATATTATAATAAAGTTTTAAAATCCATTACGTTATCATAAATCAACAATATTTTATAAACTTTCAAATATAAAAAATTTTCACAAAAAAAAACTAAATATAATATTTTGGAATTTTTTTAATCTGACCCCTTATTTTTTTCTAAAGGTAAAAAATATGATATGTAAGCAAATCTCCATCTGTTTACCTTTTCAATTATATATAATATTTGTATATTATTAGTTATTTTATACTATATTAACTGCCCTTGTTGAAAGTCCATTATTTTGTAGGGTGTGTATATACATTAGCTATGGCATAGTGATATATGAAAATTTTTGCAACGAGATTTTGAAGTGCTCCCGGCTTTTAATTTGTAAGACTTGGAAAAAAATACATATGGCGAAAAATGGGGGAGTTTGGTTGTGGGTAAATGGCGCCTCATCTTTTCACGTTGCTTTACAAACACAATTTGATACTATTTGGCAGATGGATTTCATAAACATAACAACAACATTATTTGACAGATGTTTGTCATACACACCGGACAAATAAAATTATTTGTGCAGTGTAAAGGGGTATACAAATATTTGTACCAAACATGTCTGACACCAAACCTTCTGTTATTTGTGCAAATAAAATTCAAACAAATATTAGTGCAATCTAAACGCATGCCCAAATATTAGTCACAAACCATACTATTAGCCCAAACCATTATTTGTTGTGTTTGGGCAAATATTAGCGTAGTCTAAACGTACCTTTAGCAATCATGCGTATGATGGCAATGATGACAACAGTACAACAAAAATAAAAATATAAAACACAAAGTAAATTGACACAAAGAAAAAATACTTTAAAGAAACAAAAAAAAAATCAACAATTTTGTGTTCATGCCTCATATTGCAGCTTATAATCATAATGCACGCCTCTGTAACTTTACAAATCAGATTTTTTTTGCTAGTTTTTCGAATTTAGATTGAAGTTCTTGTGGGGGAAAAAAGGCAACCAAGCGAGTAACATACTGTCGCCGGCAATATTTGTAGCACTTGAGAAAAAAAGTCCCAATGACACCAGAGAGGCTGCAAATTTTTACAATGCTTTACAAAGCCTTAATATTAAGGAAGGAAAAAATTCTACAACTTTGATATCAGAACACAAATGTATTTTCATATACATTTAGCACTTTCCAAATGATATAGTAGAGATAGAAGATAAAGAATATGCGCTTAGATTTTACAACGAAGTTTCCCGGATTAGTTTTAATTTTGATTTCTATTGGGAAATAAAGTTTAATCCACGATTTAAAATGTATAGTTTTTCTGTTTAAACCATGTAAATAGTGTAGGGTGTTTTTAATGTATATCAATCCTTCAACTTGCCTTTTAATTGCAAAACTAACTGGTGCTCTTGTTTTTGCCACTGCTGTTAGTCGAGTGCTGATATCAACGAATTGTTGTGTTTTTGCTAAGATCCAACCGTATCAAAACATTTTTCCTGTGTTTCGCAGCATCACAATTCCTAAAAATATCATTCGTCCAAAATGCTTAAAAGAAAAAGTGGCAAAAACTGCGAACGTTGATTTTTCAACAGAGACATAGTTTATGTTTGTCATCTCCTCCGCACAATTGTTGTTAATTTAAATTTTCTATTCAATTCCTTTTATCTTGCATGTTTTTTTTGTTTTTCAAGGTAGATGTTTTTCAAAACTGTGAAAAATGTAGAAAATTATTGTTAACATTAAGAAAAATGAAGAAAACCAACTGTTTTTGAAAGACTAGTGAGCTTTTAAATGTGCAAGTCTATTAGTCTTAAGGACACAGGTCGACTCCCATCATCTCCCGCTTTATCCTTCCCATTTACTCTTTTTATCTTTCTTTACAAATAACACAAAGAGCTCGAATTAACAGACAAAATTAGTTGTGTTATTTTCTTCAAAACCTTCCCGTTCTGCTTAGCTTAACCTCAGTGTATAAAAAATGGCCCTAGTTTTAAAGGTAGAAAAGGTAAAAGTAGCGAATAACCATTTTTGCACTCTATATAATGTAAGTAGAAAGTAGAAGCTCAATATATACCTTACGCCGGACGCATCCTAATCATCCTTTAAAGATATTTTACCATGTCTGTTTGGCTATTCATATGGCTGCCAGTCAAGGGGGTACAATGAACAACATCACTTACAGGCCACTTTGAATGTCTGGATACGACTTTGTGTCAAATATTTTTCTGCATGGCGATCAGCCAAAGGTCTTAGAAAACCCATCACGAAACACTATATGCTTTGCGAAACGTGTTTGCCTTAATGAGTCAGGTATGCTTAGGGCAGGGTCAGCTAGACACGCTCGCATCCTAGAAAGGGTCATGGATGATCGGTCCCTGCAGCAGTCAGGACTACATGGTCGCAAAACTTGACTTTAGGATCTTTTCTCTAGCAGTATTTCCACATAGGGAGGCATAGAAAGGATCCGATGGATCGAAGTTGGAGATGGGCCTTGGGATAATGTTTATATAATGGATACGGGAGTAGGAATGCCATACAGATTTCCGGACGAGTGCAGCGTTTTCCAGATTCCTGATTCTGGTAGTAGCAGGGCCCGCGGAACTGATAGGAGAGAAAAATGTGACAATCTACCTTTACATTAAATGTACTCTCAAGGCTCTATACGAGCAATATGTCAGGTCTAGGCTTATAGACGAATGTAAGCACACTTTGAGGGCAATTTTGAATGCAGAGTTAAATTTTGTTGGGTTCCGGGCCATTATGACGCTTCCGGTATTAAGACTGCCAATGAATTGGCGAGGAGGCTTGATTTTGAGCCTGTAAGACCACCATTGGGTTTCTATTATGATAGGGATTTGGGTAGTGGAAAAGGTGGGCCAAACGGGATAGGACTGATTGCGGGATCTTTAGACTTCTGTGGCCCCGGATCGATAGGATGGGCACTCACCTGCTGCTCAAGGATAGCAGATTTGGTTGGAAGGACGCTTCTTAGATGGACTTGGTGTGATCTCCAGCTGTGGGCTTGGGAAAATCATTGGATTTATCAAAGGGGTATGGTGGCTGGGTAGATAGGTGGTTCAGCGCCTTCGTCCGATTGGCGAATACAGGCTACTTTTGACTTTTTGCCGACGGCATTCCTGTTCTCTTTTCTTACCGTTCTATGTACCTACAAAATTCTTCTTCGTTTTTAGTTTTCTTTTTGACTCTTTCAAAGGAATTCACAATGAGCCTAAAAGCCTCTGGGGGAGGTGGGTGGCGAGTTGCACTCGTCACTACCTTTCTTAAATCTAATTAGGGCACCTCCTTGTAAAGCATTTGCAAAATGAATGCAAATGTATTAGTTGACACCCTTTAGAGTTATGATTCCTAATGCTTAACTACTAAAAAGTTGCTAAAAAATTGAAAGATCAAAAACGCCCTTAACTTTGACAAAATAAGGGTCAAAATTCTTTTAGAGCTGCCTTTGGCTTTGGAAAATAATAAATTTTTTAAACGCCATATAATGGCCTGAATACTTTCCCCTATAATAAAAAGTTGCTTTGGTAAAGAGGATTTTTAGACCTAAAAAGGATATTTCAAAGGTAGGGTCTTACAGGCGTATAAGAATGTAGGTTACCAACTCTTATATTGAAATTGTTTAACACGATGCATAAATCAACGTTTATAAAAATTTTTACACATCAAAAAATATACTCCTCTTA
Organism: Melanophora roralis; assembly: GCA_963583895.1. Taxonomy (NCBI): domain Eukaryota; kingdom Metazoa; phylum Arthropoda; class Insecta; order Diptera; family Rhinophoridae; genus Melanophora; species Melanophora roralis. The sequence goes on from OY757191.1 coordinate 4,601,333, forward strand.
GTACTGGTTTTTCAAAGTTTTCCTAAGTGTTGGTCACATCAAGCCTTCTTCTTAATAACTTGATAATATTTATTTGAATGCCTTTATTCATATCCAATTCTACATATTCGTTTATGCCAGCTAACAATAAGGTATGTCAGCACATCAGGAGGTTACTGCACATTTTTTTTTTGAGGGCAAAAGCACTATTTCTATAAACGGCGGCCCACATATATGCAATAAATGATTTTTTTCCTTCGTCTACATTTTGCATACGTTCAAATAGTAAAGACGCAAATAAATACAAATTTTTTTGTCCTCGTACGAAAATGTTGAAGAAAGAATTTCACAAAACTTTATTATATTAAAATTGTTCCAATTTGCTACCTACCGAGCAATGACAGCTTATAAGCAACATATCTGCCTAAAACTCGTCATCATCTCTAAAAGGTTTTTTTCTACGGAAAAAGCTACTGTTTGTTACGATTTTGAAATTGTGTGTTGCATGGTGTATGCAAATCATTTATTTTTTTTGCATTTGTTGGCTTTATATTGTGTGCAACATTTTCTTCTTGGCTTGTTTATTTCTAAGGAATACAAATTATGTGGTCTATGGTAATGAGATTTGATGACAAAGGACTAGCTGTCAATTTGAAGAAAATCTAGAGTTATGTATGCTTCAACATTGTTATTCATAAATTCAAAATTTATTTGAAAATTGTACAATGATTTTATTTATGCTCGGATATGAAATGAATATATTTAGGAAATATATCAATATGATTTAAATTAAAAAAACTTTGAATAAAAATTCCCTTGCCTAATGGATTTATAACCGGCAGTGAAAAATAAATATTTTTGAAATATTTGTGAGCTTAATAGTAATTATTTGATCTGTAAAAATTTTATATTTATCATAGTTTTATTTACATTTTTTAAAAACTTTTATATAGAAAATTTTTTTAAATTAAATTTCTTTATTTTTTTACTTTGCTTCGAAGTAAAATTACTTAAAATAATTGTTTTTAGTGAAGAAAGATAAAAATGTAAATTTCATTGTCTTTAGCATTTAAATGCAAATTTGTTTAGTAGAGTAACTATCTGTTTAATCGTTTTAAAAATAAAACTAAAGCTAATACTAAATTGATGCATCTAAAGAAAACGAATGGAAAGTCACTTAAAAAGATATTCTCTACCATATCACGTATCTATTTTAAATCTTTAGTATTTGTCACTTCTTTAAAACCGTCAGCATATTTAGTTCATTACAGAGGTAGACTTAAGATATGTTTTTACTTAATTGTAAAATTTTTTTTAAAAAATAAAAGAAATTTTCAATGTTAAATTTAAAGCTTGTTTACGTGCATCATTATTAATAATAATTTGAAATTATTTATAGCAGCCAGAATTAAATAGAGCCACCAAGGCCTTATAAAAAATATAAAGATTATTCTGGGTTTATGATTCGCACAATTAATTACAAACTTACTCTCTTTTCTCTTAAGTCTTTTCCTGACACCTCAGCTCGCAGTTTGGTATAACAATAACAACCCCTATGAAATATTGCCAAAATCGTTTCTCGAAGTCCGTTAAGCTTACATCATTAGATAAAAAAACAGATGGTATTAAAGTGACTTAAATCACAAATTGACATCCCTAGCACAGCTTATTATTTTTGTTCTGCTCTGTTGTTTGTTCGTTTAAAATGTGAAGCACGGTTTTTCTTTGCATTTCTTGTATTGACTTTTTCTTTCTTTCCTGTTCACCTGCCAACAATTTCCAGTCCATGATTGCAATCATGGTAAACGTATAGCAGAGAAATTTTTGGACTCTCTTACTCTTATTTTTATATATGAATATTGACAATACGGTTCAAATTATTTCACCATCATGTTGTCAAACACCGTATAATTTTCATAGCATAAAACAAATTCGACTCTTCTGAACACTACTTTATTTAACTTCTAAAAGCTTTAACTGAAAACTACTACTAAACCTAAAGAAAAAAATAAAACAATCACCAAAAAATATTTGGCAATTTAAAATAATATAAAATAACAAGAAAACTTATACCTTCACTCCTTTAGGCCAAACTTTAATGCAAATTATGATGGGAAAATTCAAATTAAACTTAACTAATGAATCGTTGACATTATCGACAACATTCATGGTGGCTGCCTGCCTGCCTGCCTTTCCACCACAGTTGTAGTTGTTTAACATTCATGCTTCCTAAGTTAAAGGGGGGCCTTTTTGTTTTTCTAATCACATTTCATTACTCTAGACAAATCGCTCTAGGCTAAGAACGTTTTCCAATGATTTGTCTAGTGGTTAGTCTTTGGGATTTATTCGTGTCTGAGGTTTTGTTTTATGTTGCTGAGATGAAAACTTGTCGATTAAATACATGATGAAAAGAAAAGAAGTAAGAAAAACAACAAAGTTTAGTTTTAAGATAATAAAGCGATTAAATAACAGATTTTTAACAATAAAAGTTTTTAATAAAATCCAAATTATTTAAATAGTATTTAAATAATGGAAAAACAAAAGAGATGGCTTTAGGGAAAATTTGAAAATTTTGTGTTAAGTTGCGGAAGTTGGTTGGGTAATTTGATGAATGTAATAAATCATAATCATAATTACTCTATTATATTGAACAAATTAAATATAATGAATTCATTAAAAATAAAGGCATTATATGCTTTAATTGGTTAAAAGTGGTATCTACCTGTTTTCTTAAAAATTAGGGTTTTCAATGGATATTATTTACAGCACTCTTGAAGACGTATAGCGATAATTTAGTGTAGAAGGGGCGTAAAATCGATTTTTATTCTAACAAATAAATGGCAGGTTTATTACAAGTTTTATTTTTTTTAATTAAAATAAAATTTGTTGGCTCTTTATGAGGTGTTTTTGTTTCCCTGTTAAGTAACGAAGTAACTTACGAGTTACGCTTATTCTATACTAAGTCATCGATACATACTTTAAAATACACTTTCTTTCTAATGCAACTTATAAAGTGAACTTAGTACGCTCTTAACTTTTAAAAGGGTTAAAGACTCTCCCCCATTAATTAATAAAAAAAGTAATAGTCATACAATTATTCAAAAACTATGTAAAAACAGCAAAGGTGGGAAGTAGTTTCTGGTGCTTGCATCCGGTTCCTGGGTCATATGTTTTTCCTACAGTGGAAATATTAATGGTCGATCTAATGTTTATCCGATAGTAAAAGTTATTTAAAATTTGGTGTTTCGCCATCAAAACCTATTAAGGCCCATTCTCATCCCATCTTAATAGCTGTGAAGAGTGAAAATGAGAAAGAAAAAGAAAGAAAGGTGCAAAAGCGGTTAAGATTAAGTTGGCTGGCAATAATTCCCATATCTGGAACTCTGTTCCCGCGAGTGAACCGTTAGTCCTACTTAAGAAGTATTATTCCCAAAGTACCTGCTTTGAACCACCTTGTTCTCTACACTTTTAAAGACAATGGAATTCTGCTAGTGGAAGGGAACTTTGCAGTGACTGATAAAAGCAGGCAAAATTTTGCCTCGTCTAGATCTGGTAGTCACTTGGATATTTTCAAATCTAGTTAAGCCAGATTATCAAAGAAGTTCCGCATATAGTTTATTAGTTCTTTTGCTCTCGGCTAGACTGAAATTGCATGCATCTATGCGGAGCTTGTTGGGAGAGAGAAAGTGTGAGAGAAGTGGCCAACCACCCCTTTGTTCAGTTTTGCACTTTTATTTACCGCTGCTACAAAAACGCAATTGCATTCAATTGGTCACCTTACCTACATAAAGTTAATGTTAGAATTTTCTGAAAAGTTATGTTGAACTAAATTTCAGCCGGCTCATTCATGTTTCGCATCATAGAATCATTGATCATGGTGATCAAGAGTGCTATAAAACGCAACAAGCCATGGACTTTTCTTGATGCATTTGAGTCCGTAGGATCTGTTATAAATCGACCTTTCTTAATATGCGGCAATTTTTGTTAAGCCCCAGCTTGCTGACCAAATCGTTACCTGATCTTTAAAGTATATTTGAGAAGTCCTTAAGAACGAAATTCGAATTTGGAACATCACTTAGTGCAAAAACATTGTTTTCTAAATAAATTTCAAAAATATTTTAATTTAAAAATCGATCGTACAGCCATACAATCGGCAATATTTAAAACACCATCATTCATTATACCAAATAAAATTTAAGCAATTTAAGCACTTCTTAAAGCCAAAAATTATTTTACAGCTTGAAGCAGCCATGACGACAGCTACCATTTTTGAGTAGAATTGAAGATCGCCAATTCCATGCAGATGGACATGTGAATGTATCTATATCATTACAATAGATAGATAGAAAGTGATAACCTGAAGCTAGTTCTAGTTTTAATCAGTTTTAGGACCCCGTAACCCCATACAGTCAATTCTACGTTAATGGCAATATTGTTGAGAGAATTTCTTTTCCAAAGTGAGAGCATAAAAAAAGCGCTGTCAAAATAAAACAGATTCTACTTTATAACCGCATTTAGCAGCGTGATTTTACTTTAATTTGTATAAAAAAAGCGTTATGCCATTGTTCTGTTTGATCATTAATAACTAAGAAGAAGTTATGCTGAATGTAAAACCAAAACAAAAAACCAATATTATTTGAAACCATTTTTGCAATGTGATATTAGTTTTATAATACTTTAAAAGTTCACTTTAAACAATAAAATAAATGGTTAAAAGAATTATTTTAACAATAAATGCAGCGTTTTTACAATAAAATGCTTTTTTGCACATTTTTGATTATAATCACCCCTATTCATTTTCTCCGTCGGCCTTTTTCACTGTGGAATAGTTTGGCCACAAATAACTTTTTCTTGGTATATTTTTATTTTTCGTCTTTTTGTACTAAAATCTTGTGCTTCTTTATTTTAAAATTGCAAAAATAAATTTTCTATTTCTACTTTGCTATATGCGTATTTGCATGCGGAATCGTAATCGAAACGCACAATAACTCCTAATATAAGTTTCTTTACATCTGCTTTTGAAATATGTTCCTCTAAAATACTTACTTTAAACAAATTAATTTGTTCTCAAAAAATACTTTTTTAGAAGTTTTTTTCATTTCATAAACACTTTTTGCACATTTAAAATGAAATAACAACTTAAGCCTTTGACTTAAAACTAAGAGTTAAAGTCAACATTAGCAAAAACCTCTACTTTAAATCTTATTGACCTTTAGCCCCGATTTTGTTTCATTCAATATTATATTGTTTTAAGTAATGCAAACTCTTAAAAAGTTGTTTTCAAGTTTTTTTCTGTTTGTTTGTGTGTTTCTGCTTTATATTTTTTGTTTGAAATGTAAGTCATATTACAATTTGACTTAAGTGCCATACTTTTACAATCAGTTCAAATACCACAAAATGAGTTGAAGCAATAACAAAACAAAAAGGCACTTAAAAAAGCCAATGTTTTTTAACATTTGTAAAGGAATTACTTAAGCTTTGCGATGTAGAAAAAACCCTTTTTAAAATATTTTTACTTTAAGACTAAAGCTTAATCCAGACTAGACAAATATTTGGCCTAAGTCCACGTGCACAGCTATTTAGTAATGTACATGTTAAGTCTTACATATTATTGTTAGATCAAACATAATTTTAATTATAAATATATTGATTGCTTTTTGTATTATTTTTTTTTTGGGGTTTCTTCAAATATTTCTCTAATTTAAAATAAGGTAAAGAAGGAAAACTTTTCAAAAATATAAATATACGATTAGTCATAGCCATCATCCATATTGTAAGTTTATGTTGCAACCAACTACATACTTACTTCTATGTCTAGTAGTGTTTACTTGGTTCATTTACTTAGTGGTTGATTTTATGGTGTTTTTGTGGCACTGATTTTACTTTAAATGGCTGCATTGTACGGCTTTTGTATTAAAGGTTGCTTTTTGGGTCCTTTTTTATTATTAGTACATTGTCGTTTTGCTAAATGTCGTGATGATGGCAAATTGTAAATAGTTTAAATGATTTTCAAATGGTTTTAAATTTTGTCAAATGTTATCAAAAGGGTTTTTCAATACGGTCTATCAAACTTTGGCAGCTAAGAGCGGCCGTGTTGTTAAAGCAATATATGTCGCTATTTGCATTGCCACTAAAAACGCTAAATTTTTAAATATCATATTTTTAATTTGTTTAAATTTAAGTTTCCAAATATCTAACGAAATCGTATTTTTATGCTGGTTGAAAATTAATTAAAAAATAAAATATTACTTCAAAAACTATTAATAATTTTCATATGCAAGTGTATCATATGTTTATGTTTCTTTCGCGAATAAACAAAAAAATTCATAAATCTAATTAGCAAATTTTCTGAAGCGTGAAATTGAAAAATATGTATTTGATTCACTTACAGCATTTTACATATTTTTTGTAACAAAATAAAAATTTTCAAAACCACCATAAACACTTTGCATATACACATACGCACTTGTTTACTTGCACAACATAAATTGACCATAAAACGTTTTGTATTATTTTTTAGATTTATTGAGGTGTAAGTTTTGATAATAAATAAAAGAATTTAAAAATAATTTGTAAATTAAAGCAAATAATACATAAAAAAGGGTCGTAATGTTGTATAAAAACTGCACACAATTTGGTTAAAAAATTCCAAATCTGTTTTATAAAAGTGATTGTCGAATTTATGATTCAGCACCCCTAGAAGTATGCAAGGTTTCGCTCGCACTTCGAAATTTTTTGAATACAAAGGACAAATCAAGCATTATCGCTTGACACGACTTTTTATCGCTGAAATATTTTAAAATGTTTCCAGTATTTAACACATTGCTTCATTGCATGCTTAGGGCGGATGTTTAATACATTTGGTGATACAAAATATTAAAAATAAATATATTTTTTATAGTTTAGAAGCGAAAGGAAAATTTTTCCAAAGTTCATAAAAAATTATTATCATTTTAACTTCTTAAAACAAATCTTTAATATTTGTTTGGCCTCTGAAATAGTTTTGCCTTTTAACATGTTTGCAGATCATGACCTTAAAACAACTATAAATTTCATATTTTAAGATTTTGTTTAGAAATGTTTTTTCTTTTATTCAAGCCACTACCAAAGTTTTTCAACTTCCCTTAATAAAACTTGTAGTAAATATTTGCTACAAAGCCAGAAAAGAAGCTTTAACCATTTAGTTGATTTGGTAGCAAATATCAATAAAAATTGAACTTTTATTGTTATTGAACAGTAATCATGCAAAAACTAATTTTTTTTTTAAAACTAAAAAACAAATGTAGAAAAAATTTGAAAAACAAAAATAAAAAAAAAATTGGAAAACAAAGACAGACAGACCATCATGACCATTAAAAAGTAAAGCGCTACATGACACGACTACAACTTATTATTTTGAAAAACATAATTATATGCCAAATAGCAATGAAAGTTTTCCTTGCACATTAGAGATTGAAAAAAAAATATAGTTTCATTTTTTATTTTGAGTTTTTAGAAGCAAAAAGCTGAAAATACAATTTAAAACAAAGACAAGTTCAAGACCTCGTTTACATAAAAAATTAAACATAAACAAATTAGAGAAAAAATTTTATTGCAAAATGATCTTTTGTTTGATAGGAAATTTTTAAAGATTTTTTTGTATTAATTTCTTGTTTAAACAATAGGACTTGTGTCCTAGTTATTAAAAGTTCAAAAAGGCAAAATATGGAAGTTAAATATGTTGATATTACATGTTGGGTGCAGAAAAAAATAAGGGAAAAAATAGAAAGAAAAAGAAGTTAAGTTATTAGTGGCGAATTAAATTAATTCTGAATTAGGACAGAGTGCGAAGCCGATACCTATTGACGGTCGACGGCGGCTGAAAGTCAGGTAAGCTGTTTAATTTCCTTACTATCTACGAACAGTAAAATTATTACCAGGTTTTAAAACCCCTTTTCGTCCACTTTGTTAACTTTAGGCTTCAATCGGGCCAATAGACTTTAATTTCGAATTTTTGGTCTCAATATTACAGATGGCAAAACAGAATCAAAACGTAAAATAACTTCTTTAAACAAACCAGCTTATTGAGTTTTAACCTCAACTTGGGTCAATAGTAGTTGAATTCATATATGAAGACCCAAATTTAACAAAAGAAAAAAACGTATTAAAAAATTATTGATTTTTTTCTGAAATCTATCGAAAACCATTTAAATGATGTTGCTATACCTCGTAGGGTCCAAAAATTAAAACAAGGATCTAAAATATTTTTCTTGTTTTTTTTGGGAGCTTTTGGTCGAAACATAAATATCTATTGGCTTATAAAGTCTATTTTCGTTTTTACCTTTTAAGGTCCGAAATTTCGAAAAAGTGCCAGACACTGGTCGGATCAGTTTTGAACATATAGTTTAGAAGAAAGAATTTTCGATTTTGTATCTCTTTACCTATTTTTGTACTCCTGGGGTCCAAATTTTTCAAAATTCCTTCAAAGAGGATCTATAAATCATAAAAGGAAACCGCCGTCAAAATTTTAAGTCACAATGTAATATGGCAGAAACATTAACGATATAAAAAAAGCTACAAAAATTAACCGGCTTAACAAAAGTATTCGACTTAAAAATTAGGCCTATCTTGGTCGCCTTATTTGGCGGTGGCTTCATAATGCTAAGATGTGTCAGCGGCGGCCATTAGCCGGCTTTCAGCCAATCGCCTTTGCGCTCTGTAAAAGTTGAAAAAATAGACTTTTTTTATGAAAATTTGGAGCTTTGGATTAATTAAAAAGTGATGACTCACAAACATATTCAGTCAGTTTAAGTTAATTATCTTAACATCCTGTAACATACACGAGCGTGATTTTGTTTCCTATCCCAGGCTCCAAGTGAAATTTTTCTTAAATAAAACCTAATTTTCAGCTAAATAAAAATAAAATACTTTTTCCATCCATTGAAAAAAAAGCTGAATCCCTCTTAATTATCTCATTAATTGTTGGTAAACAAAATGAATAATTTTACAGTTAATTTACAATAGAAACCTTTAGTTCTGAGTTTTTTTTAAATTTATTTTTTTGACAATTAAACAAATGTTACAAATGCTATTAAGGTTTTGTTTAGGCCAATCCCTGAAAATGAATTAATCTTCTCCTTATTTTAACAGACTAGACAGAAAACAAAAAATAAAATTCAATCATGGCTCAGAAATTAAGGCAAAAAAACAAAAAAGCAACAAAATGCTTTAAAGCAGCACAGATCATCATGATAATGATGACGATGTTAATGATGACGTCTATGTTGTCTATGTACTTTGGCGATCCCTATTTATATTGAATTTCTTTGGCAAGTTAACACAAACATTAAGATAGACTGGCAGACGGACAAGATTTTTGCAAATGGCAATAACATTTGTTAGTAAGTGATCTGTTTTATTGCAACCAATATTAGTGAAGTTGTTGTCATTGCTTTTCATTTCCTTTTTTTTTTTGTGGCAAATCAATAAAACATTTTGTTTTATTTAGAAAAGTAGAACTATAACTTAAAACGGAGTTTTGTTTACAGTCGAAAAGTGTGTAGTTGTAGGTTTTTCTTGTATTTTGTTCCTCAATAAGCCCTAAGTATCCCAGTTGACCATGTCTTTAGCATTTGTTTAAAGGCAAGAACAAGAATTAAAAATAATTAAAAAATTTGGTCGTTGACGTCGTCCTAGCATATATATGTCATCACCATGGTTGTATTAAGTTTCTCACTTAATATTTCAGAATAAGCATGTGCCATGTTCAGCTTGGACAAAAAGCTCTAGTGCTCTGTAGTGTATCGTGTGATAGTCTTAAGCCACACAGAAAACCGTTAAGGGTTTTGCTATTTCCAAAGGCTTGAGAAAATATCTGGGACGTGTCAAATGATACTGCTGGTATATGGCAAGAGGGTGTGGATCACTTTGAATTTTATTACATCGAACAAGTTATACAGGATTCACTAGCTTATCGTTTTTTACCAGTGGTGCTCAGCCTAAAGGTCCTTAGGGCCAGGTAAAGACTATTTGCATTTACTAAGAGTGTGGAGCACTTTGGATTTCATTATATATAAAAAAGGTGAACTTCTTATCGTTTCTTTTTGTCTGCTAACACGCAATGGATCCATCAAGGGTTTCCGGGCCAACTAGTTAAAACTCGCCTTACCCACTTAGAGGCTTTTTAACCAACTGTGAATTATTGTGGAGTAGCAGGCGAATAGTTACTGTGTTGAATTGTGTTATGAGAAAAAGTGGCAGGAAACTTTATGCTGATTGTAAAGACGCCTCTAATTATCCTTGCTAAAGATTTTTAAGCACTAAGCAATGGAAAACAAATTGTTTCCAATTCCTCACATCCTCCTTTTTTTATAACTTTTGGACTAATTTTATACCATTGTATAGTAAAGTATCTCATATAGCAGTCCCGCATAAGCGCCCCAACTTTAGAACTAAGATAGCTTCTGCTTTCAACTAGAAAGAGGTTTATACTCAATTTCTTTAGTCTAGAGACCCAACTGGAAAGTGGACTGGTCCAAGACTATCAACGTGAATGGTTCCTCAGGGTAGGGAGTGTTTCTAGTTCTTACACTTTATATAAAGAGAACCTGCCACTTTTACATTACGTTGTCATTGGAGGGGGCAATTGGTTCAAAACTAACACCTTAGAACGGGTCACAGGCCAATCCCCTATAAGCAAATTTTTTATTAATTGTTTAAGATCCTGTTCAATCTACTTTGTTTGTATTTACGCGTGTGTGTAGATATATAAACAAATGTATGTTTACGTGTAGGGACCTCTTTAACACCTTTTAACCAGTTACTTGATGTGTGCCTTTTTAATCGATTACGACCAATAACTTTTTTCCAATTCATGTTTTGTACCTGTAACAGGACATGTACGCCGACCAATTAACACCCATTTCCCGCAGGGGATCTTAAGCTTAACCCTACCTCCACACGTTTGTTTAATTCTATTTCACACCCTTATTTCTATTTATCCTTAAGTAAGACCAGAGCTCCTACCATCCTTAACCTTATCCCCACTTCCTGGACTATTTCTTTCTTAGAAATTTATTAAAAATTTAAATTCTAGTTATTTTATTGTTATTTCGTTCAACTTTGTTTCTGTAGCCATGAATTTTCTTATATCACATTAACAATCGTTCATAAGTCAAAATTAGATTTTTCCCCCCCAAAAGCCTTAAGCGCTGTCTAAGTGTCGATATAGAGGCTCACGGCCCTTAATGCCTAAATGCCTAAGGATTCTTTCTCAATTGGTAACCCGGTTTGCCCTGTGAACTATTGTTCTTGATATTCTCGGGTTCCTTAGTCCTAATAAACTTCCTGTTGCCGTTCTAAATATTCATTATTAAATGCAGCATGACATTTACGTTGCTCCAAAGGCATTTTAATTATCCATTGACAAAACTTATTTCAAATTTTTCCTTTTCAAACTCTTTTATCTTATGGCACTTTTGTATCTAATTCCCAACTGCCCTAAGAGTCGTCTCCCCTTTGACCTGATTTTTAGATATGATATCGATCACGCAGGCTCACGATGAAAAAAATTACGGATTTTTTTTTTTAATCCCGACACGAGCATACCTCTAATAAAAAATAAAAATCAAAGCATTTACGAGGGTTTTGTCAACTGGGTTTCTTTGATGGAAAGATGCAGTATCTATACATACATATATACATTCACATATTTGTATATTGTTGTGTCATTTATATATGTGTGTGTGTAAGTGTTTTTGTTCCAAAACAATTGTATGCAAACGTTAAAGGCCAAATAATTTAGATCACGAATTTCTTGTCGTATGCAAATTAATCAAAAACGAAATTCTCCAACAAAAACCACAAAAAGGAAAATTTTTAAATCTTAAATAAATTTGAGCTCTTTAGTGCCACAAACAAAAATTAAACAAACTTACAATGAAAACGAAATGTTTAAAGAATATAATCCTCGAATGTTGTTTAAATATGGCTTAAGATGGATGTATTAACGGATAACTAGGCGGACTGAAGTTAAAATGTGCTTTTTTAAAAATATTAAAATGCAATTGAATTTTTTTATTTACACAAAATAATCAATTGCATTTTGATTTCTTTAATTGGCAAAAAGAACGATAAATGATTTATGATACTCCGTAGTAAAAATGCTTAAAGGATTTAAAAAACTAAAAAGGAGTTAAATTTCTTTGGGCTGGTAAAAGTCAATATGATTAACAGAAAAAGGATTAAATGTTTAATGATTTAATGATGTTATAAAAATAAAGTTACTTAGGAATTATAATCCGAATTTTGGCTCAAAAATGAGGAGTTATAAGGATATTGTAATGTCAGAAACCACTCTTGATAAACAGCTTGGCCTAAAGTCGACTCTGAACTCTCTTTGTAATTTAGCAGATTGAGTAGCATTACCGTAAAGACATAGTACACCTAATTCTTCTTTTACCTTGAATACTTAGCCAATATCTTCTTGTGGTGGAAAAATTATTCTGTCATTATATGGGATACTGAAAACAAACTAAATTTTAAACACATTTTAATTTTAATATTTTTGAAACTTCTTTAAGAAGAAAGGTAAAGCTCTTAAAGAAAGTTTTAAAATTTTTTTGTCTATAAAAGAATAAACTTTATTTAATTAAACTTTTATAACCTTATTAATTTGCTAAGTTTCCTTTGTTTTTAACCAGAAAAGACATTAAAAATGTTGTTAAATATTTAACTATGAAATACATCTCATCATAATTTCTTTAAATAATTTGCAACTTTTTTCGCTAAATAATCAACTTTCTCACTAAAGCCTCCAGCCGGGTGGTCTTTTTATTTGCCATGAAAATTTGCAAATTTTTTCTCTAAATCATTACTTTAATTTAAATCATTGGCGTCATCTTGAAATATAATGTCTTTACAAGCAGCTTAAACACAACAAACATTATCTAACATCTTAACGATAAAAAAAAAATAGAAAAATTAAGGAAAGACAAAACCCCCCAAATATTTTTTTAAATGATTTTTTAACTTATTTTTTTTTCTAATTGATGCTTTTAACCAACAATCAAGACTTTAAAAACTTAACTGAAAACTTAAAGCAAAAACTATTTTTCTGCAAGACCAAAGACAGCTTAAGCCTTGCAGCCAACTAGTTGAGACATGAAATAAAAAAAAATAATAAAATTAAAATAAAGAAAAAAATTTAAAAAACCAACAGCAGAATGAGCAAAGCGCTGATGACTTTTAAGTCATCATTCTGAATTTGCAATGAAATTGATAAAATCAGTTTTAAAGCATTTTCAATAGAAAATTTTTAGTCTACAATTGCAAATGTCATTGGAAAATATCTTAAGACTTTGAAAGATACTCAATGTCATGTTAAATATTTAAATAACTATTTTTAAGCTTTTTTTTTTGTTCATTTTAACTCTAATTGTTATTGTATTGTTTGATCTTTTATCGGCCAGAGCAAGGAATATTAAAGAGAAGAAATTTAAAATTGAAATTAAATTAACTAAAAAGAATTTGACGACAATTGCAAACATAATGGAGTCTTAAGGAATGTATTACCAAATCAACTAAATTAAATAGAATCACTTAGTTTTAGGTTACACACGGCTTGTAAGTGTCCTCCCTTACATTAACACAGGGACTAAACATTTTTTTAGTTGTTTTAATAAGCAAAAAAAATACGCCGATTATTACCTAAAACCATAGGCTTTGTGCCAGGGCCAAGGAACTCATTCGTGCCAAATTTTATAAAAATATCTTCAAAATTGCGACCTGTTGCATGTTTACAAGAATACATGTGCACTCAGCCAGGCGGACGGATGGACATGCTTAAGTCGAGTCAGGAAACGATTCTGAGTCGATTGGCATAATCAAAGGTACAACGGATGTGTATATCCAGTACCTATTTAGTTCCTGTAGGCATAATAGGCACTGAGGACCTTCCTAACCCTCTCTTTCATATTTTCACCTAAGTGTTGGAAAAATTTCACTGCTTTGTGATTCTTTGGGGCTCTGAAAACTTCGCCCTTTATAAATATTTTTTCTCTCTTGTTATGCTTTAGTTGACTTAGCATTAAATTTGAATCACTTTAAATGAAATTCAGAAACGAATACTTGTTAATGTACATATGTATTTATGTGTATAAAAACCCCAATTTTCTGGTTATGCGCCAAAGCCACAAATAATTGAAAACAGGATTTTATGTCAACAAACACATTTACACTGTATCATATAAAGAAAATCCTTTTTATACTCCTATTTGATTTTCAAATTGATTAAAGAAAAGTATAAAACAAATCTTTAAACAATAGAATAATGACAAAATAAATAAAGTTTAAAACGTATAATAAAACCCACACATACACACATATTAACCTGCATTTTAGATTCACCAAATCCTTTGCCAAAAAAAATTAAGGATGCATGTAGGTTTCTTTAAAAAAGGAAACAGTACAAATTTTTCAGTTTTATTTTTATTTCTTTAAACACATTTATTTTTGGCAATTTATCTTTACAGAATACAGAATTTTTTTTATGTAACCAGTAAAGAAGGACAATATCAGTGGCAAATCTTAGGCAGCAATGCAAAGGATTTGTTGGATATTTGTTTACATTGAAAGAGATAATTTTGGTTTAAATTTGAAATTTTAATTAAATATTTTGGTTGAAAAGAAACGACAACAAATATTTTAGGTTAAAAAATTTATCATAGAATACCTGTGGGGCTTAACTTTAAAGCTGTGCGACGACTTATTAGCCTAATTCTGCAAAGCTTTTGTCAGAATTTTGACTCGTAGATTTCCGTTCTAGGTGTGCACCGAGTTTTCTAACAAAAGTAATTGTTAAAAAGTGGAAGAGTTAAATTCGAGCAAAATTTAAGGTCTTTCAGAAACGTTTCAGTCGTTTACAAAAGCATATTTAAATATGTTTAAATATTGTATGCTTTTTGTAATGAGGCTAAGCGCGTTGGTAACAGTTCTTCGTAAGAATTTTTAAAATTTTCTTTTTGTTTGAAACAATTTCGAAAATTAACTAAAAGCTATAAGGAAACAGAAAATACGTTTAGAGGAGCAGGATAATTTCCAGCTTCAAACGGTTAATCAAATTCATAATTCCTTACTCAAACTAAAAATTTTAAATCGAAAAGGAATAGCTTCGATCGCAAAAACCATAATTTTTTCTTGGAAGATGTAACATACCAATTCGTGGTCACCGAGATGATGATCCGTTGCAATCTTCAAAAAATATCAACCCCAAAGGTACTTTCCAAAAACTCTTGCAATTCTGTGTGGAAGCTGCAGATGGTATATTAGAAGACCATTTAAAAGCAATTGTCTAAAACACAATGCAACTCATTTTAATTAAGGTTGCCACAGTCTTTTTTAAGAAAAAAATATTAAATAACATTACCAAAGCTAAGTACCTTTTAATTATTTTTGAGTAAGCTACAAACTTATGGGCGAAATGCTAAATTTTTTAAGCTTCAAGATCCTAACGCCCACGAAAATAAACTGAAAAAAAACTTTACTGGCCTTGTGGGCACTTTTGAAGGGGCTAAAAAATTGGCGGTAGCTTTGAAGTGTTTTTTAATTCAAACACGCTTTTTACAATTGTAGTCAAAGCTTTGAAATTAAAAAAAATCCGTGGGAACTCGAACAAAATAATACCTTTTAATTCTGGATGACAATGAAACTGTTAAGAAAATACTTGAAATCTAGCCAGTTGCAAAATCAGTAATTCTATTTCAAAAAGCAACAAGGTACCAATAATTTTTTTTTTAAAATAATAACCAGCACTCAGGGGATGACCCCTACACATGCATTGCAATGTGTTGGTATCAGGAAAATAGGTTATGGGAAGGAGGATAAAGGGAGTAGTGTTTGTGGACATTTGATTTAAATTTCTCGATATTTACTTTGGCAGGAAAGACATCACTAGGAAGTTTATTCCACATACGAACTGTGCGATCGAAGAAGGAATTCTCCCTGTAATGAGTGGTGCGATTCACTGGCCAGTCGACTACGTATGGGTGTGCCTTCTAGAAAAACGTGTATCACGCAAAAAGTTCCGGGTTTCGGGAACAAGTTCCCTGATTTCCTCAGAGCACATTCCATTATAGTATCGATAGAACAGCGAAACACACCCCACATCACGACGGTGTTCGAGTGAATCCAGACGGTTAGATACCACAACGTCGCGGATGAGTACCTTCTCTCGTTCCTGTACGTGGTTAAGTGCCCCAAAATAGACTTTGGGGCACCAGCCCATACATGAGAATTGTTTTTTCATTTTTGGTCGGATATAGGTGGTATAAATATTGAGAAGATCAGATGGTGTAAAGTAATTCCTACACCGTTTAAGATGCTTCTTTCGACACAAGAAAAAAGTGTTCCGTCCAGCGGACATCGCACTGGATTCTCATGCCCAGAACATCAAGAGTCTCTGTCTTTTCAATACTTGCATCGTCCATTGTGCGTTTATGTGTCAAAAGACCACATTGGGTTTTACGGACATTAATATCGACCCTATTCGCACGGCCCCAATTGGAGATTACCATCAGATCGCGGTTAATTGAAACATTCATACTAGAGCTAGGCCTATGGTCAAACGAGTATGAATGGCATATGCTGCTGTGAACAAATTAGCTTTTTTTGTAAAGGTTTTTTAAAAATCCACCATGCTAGAATACTGATAATGTTATTAAAAAAACTAATAAAAAAATTAGCTAAATAAAAAATGCAGAAATATTTCGTTGTCAATAAAAGTGGAAAATTTGGTTCAGATTGTCACCCAAATTTGCGCAAAATATCCTTAACACCTGTTTCATTGCCTATCAGCAATGCCGCAAGTGAAATGTAATTTTCTACCTTATGCAGATTTAAAACATAAATAAGACCTTAATGTACTATTAGATAAATTTGGGTTAAATAATTCTCATAGATTTCAAAAAAGTATTGTGCCAATAGAATCAATCTCACAAAGATCTATCAATGAAACTTTTAAACCATGATTTCCTAAACCGTAATTTTTAGTTTCTTATTTATTAAAATTTTTGAAGTTCCGTGTTTCCTAAATATAATTTCATCATTATGAAATTTAATTTAAATAAACTACTAAAAGCACAAAAAAAAATTTTATATAAAATCCCTAAAGGTCAACACAAACGTAAAAGCTGGATCCGTGCCTGCCTATAAATGATTTTTCACATTTTTCCAAAAAAAACCCCTTACAAGCTGAAACTGTGTTTTTAAGACTATATTCAATTTGTTTAAAAATAATCATTTTGTCTTCCACAACGCTTGGTTGCATTAAGTATTTTATCGCCCCTTTCATTTCTTGCACAGAGAGTATGATACAATTTGAAATCCCTGCAACAGCACTTGAAAGTCTAACCCAAAGTTATTGGTAACTATTTTGTTTCATTGACGTAAAAGTGTTCTTATATTGATTTTACTTCTTCACATTTATTTGTCTTGATAACTTTCGCAAATACTCTTATGGGTATTTATAGACACCTTTTGTTTCATTATAGTTCACTTGTTGTAACAAAGCAAACAACCATCATTATTTTACTCTTCAATTTGTAGATTTTTGTTTACTTTTTATTTTGCTTTTTTTTCTTTTTTGTATAATATTGTCTCAAAGTCATTTACAACACATACGGGACTCTATTAGAAAACCATTTTCCTGTGCTCTGTTTATTTTTTTTATATTTAACAGAACATATGAAAAATACAAGGATTTCGTACACACTTTCTTTCCAGTGAAGGAATATTGTCTTTAGAAAAGTATATCAAGCAGCTATAGGAGACATCTTAAAATGCACTTGCGGGTTACAAAATTTTTTTGTTTAAGTTAATTTGGTTGAAAGATTTTGTAAAAAAAATTAAAATTATTTAAAAATTTTCTTAAAGCAGTTAATCCAAAGTTTTTAATAAAACTATTATATGTTCCACAATTTTTCTTTAAAAATTAACAGAAGTCCGAGATCTTTTTTAAATGGTAGCAATCCTAGTCCCGGTGTATCCCGCTGCCCCCAACTGTAGCCAGCAAAAGCTTTTCGACAAATTAATGTTAAAAAAAGAATACCTTTCTGGATATTATTTTAAAGGGCTGCTAAGTGTCTTTTTAAATGTTTCCATACTAACCGATAAATAAAAAATAAATAAAAGTGCTAAACAGTATCAAATATATAACAAGTAGTTTTTGTCATTAAATGCCTTCTAACTTCAATCTTGGCCTTTATTTCTTATTTCTAAACTCACTATATCGAAATGCGCTAAAAAGGCACCAATACTTTGTTTAAAGTACTCGTGTCTATTATATTGAATTGCTGCTTTAATCGGGGTTAACAGCTCTTTGTTTTATATTTCTGGACTAAGAACTCTAAAAAATTAGAAGAGATGCTTAAAATGTGGAAAAACAAGTTCTTGCTTACTTAATTTACTTTCTACTACTGCTATCTGGGCACAATTAGCATTTAATGGGAATTTATAGGTTAATAATTTTGATACAATTAATTTTTTTCTTTAAATCAGAAAAAATCATTAAAAATTCCTAATTATAAGTCAGCAGCAAGGACGGAAATATCCTCTAAATATAAGTAAAATATTACGGCATCCTTCCTTTTATATTCTGAATGTGTTTACATAATATTTAAAAAAAAATCGAGTTTTTGGTGAAGGATACATCCATGTTAATATCTACATATATGTATGTACCTGCAAAAAGCTATAAGAAAAAATATTAAAAAAAAAACATTTTAAATATTCAAATGCTGCTGCCATTATTCTCTGTGTGAAAACAAATCCCTCATTTACCAAATGTTTTGCATACAAAACAAGGACTTGAGTGAATCCCAATATTGCAAGGACTTTGCACTTCGTGCACAAACTACTATTGCTATTTAATACCAAGCAATTTTTGGATGCTTCAAAAACAAAAGAGCACGTTTTACCAAGTAAAAAGTGTTTATTTGTCTGCAAATATAAATATAAATATAAACAAATAAATAAAGAAGTTTTTCAACGAAAAGTATCAAAATTGCTATGTAATGATCTGTAAGAAAAAAACTTACAAGCAAATTTTAAATATATTACATATAGGGTAAGATGTAAAGAAAAAACAAATATCAAATTGTAAAATTTTTTTATGCTTAAAACTACCACATTTTTTATTCAATTGACCTAATAAACTATTTTGTGGTCAATATTTATTTTATATAAAAAATATATTTTTAACTGTTTGTTTTAACCTTTTTTTTTGTTAAATTGCAGCTATTGAATTTGAAAAATTTGTTTTGTTTTAGTTTCATTGGCATAAAGCAAATATTAAAATATACAGTAGATTGAATATTTTCCCTATAACCGCAATTTTAACTGTCATAATGACATTGCCACTTTTCTTATTTGATTTGATTTAAAGAAATGTTCACATTAAACAAATATTTGACAGATATTGTTTAACAATAACTTCTTTTAACTTTTTTCTTTGAAAAAAATTACAAAATAAAAACTATTGTAATTTAAAAAAAAATATGAAATTTGGCGAGTTTCTTCATATGATAAGTAATGTTTACATTGTGAAAAAAAACAAGAAAAACATGCATCATGCAAATTGATATGTTCACTGTCCAAAATCCTTCGTTATATCGCAATTTCATAGATATACACAAAACACGCACAGGTTGTTATTCTAATGAAAAATTACAAAAATGTAGTAGGAAAGATAATCATTACTTTTGACAAATTACAAATTTCTAGTCTAAAAATTTGGTTTGTCATTTTAATGAAACTTTCATTTAATTAACGAATAAAAACTCTTACAAAAATATTTTGGTACTTTCGCAAAATTAAACAATTTAATTAATTAATTTTTTTCGTAAAAACAACAAAAGTTTCGCGTATATTATAAAAATAAATTTAACGAAAGGTTATCTTTACTTTCACGAGATTGTTTAATTATAGCATGACTTTTTTTTTGTAATATGAACGCAAATTTTTTGTATTCTACGAAAAAAAAAATTAAAAAAGTTTTTTCATATTTTGCTGCATTGATTTTTTTCATTGTATGTTTAGAATTATAGCACAAATTAATACTACTTAATGTTAAAACTTACTCTGTGATCTAGTTCTGGCAAGTCGAGAAAAAACATGCTACTTGCAGATTTAGCTTGTAAAAAAGTTATTTTTCAAATATTTTCTCAATATGCAAATACCTTAAAAAATAATTGACTTAAGTGTGCCACAACTTACAGTTGGTGTATTAAAGAAAATTATAGTTTTATTGAAAATTATAGTAAAACACAAATTTAAATTAATGTTGTTGGCGGTTAGATATTGAGTGTCAGTTAGTGGCTTTTATAAAACTGATTGAAATCATAAAAAATTTTTTTTAACAATAATTTTTCTAAAAAAGTAAAAACAAAAAAAAAAAAAAGAAAATTTTTTTAAGAAGTTTTGCATTAGCTTATAATTTACATGCAAAAATTTATATTTTGAAACTTTCGTACTTTTATACTGATTTTTTAAACCTTATAGGTAAGACATGCTCATAAATATTTTTTTTCTCCTTAAAGGTAATTTAAGGCATATAATAAAAATCGACCAGGATAATGAGAAATGTTACAAAATTTTAGAAACCAGAACCAAATGTTTCAGCTTAAAATCCCCAAGTATTTGTTAACATTTACTCCAACACTTTCATAACAACAACATATTAAACTCCAATTTCTCTAAATTAAAAAAAAAACTTTTCGAAAACACATCAAAATCAATTCTAGGTCTTTAAACAGAACAACTTCAAAGAAAACTTTTACTCTTTCTCCAGTTAAATTTTTTTAATAGCCTGTAATACATTTTCCTAACTATAGTGAAATTTAAAATGATTTTTCTTTTTCAATTTTGAAACCTACACTTAAACAAGTATACAAAAACTAACAAGGTGTAGCTTTCAAGTCAGTTTCTTTGGAAAATAATACTGCATATTCATGCAACAGTTGTTAGTTAATAAGCAGTTCGTTAGAAAAACTAACTAAAAGAAAACAAGCCGGGGGTATTCCAACTTTGTATATATAAACAAGCAAGAAAGTTATAGTCGGCCAAACCCGACTATATTATACCCTGCAACATATCTACTATGAAACAAATAAGAGCGCTATATGCAGCTGTGCCGAATCTCATAGACCCTTCCCATTCGTCTTATTATATACCCAGCCATCTGGTCAAGCCGAGTTATTTTATACTGCAAATATTGTAAAATAAAATACTTTGTATGGGGCTTGAAGTCGATAGATCTCTTAGTTGTTTATATAAAAAAATTTACAAAATTTTAACTTTTGTATGTCTTTCTCATGCAAATTTAACTTATTCAGGAAGAAAAAATTTTTTCTAACATATTCGCCATGAGTGGTCGATTAAAAATGGTTTAAAATTAATAAAGCCATGCCTTTGATTTTCCCTTAGAATAAACAGTTTTTATCTTGTAAGAGAAAGAGAGATTTACTAAAAGTAAAAGAGAGGGAAAGAGAAGAAACAAACACTAAGTGAGCCATATTACACCTGTACTTAAACTGTTGTTAGTATATGTATTAAAAATGATGTCCCTTAGCATTGCTTAAAATCTTTAATTAGCTGCTTCTATTGGTTCCTCTTTAACAAGTGACAAACTTCGCCTTCTAACGGTAAAACATGCTTTATTATCTAATTCACAGAAATGGAAGGTTGTTTTTGCTAATCGGCCATATAAATTGAATGAAAGATGAGTTTATTCATTTTTAAGTAATTGTTGTTAGTGTATTTTTCTGTACATTTTCTAACAACCATAATTTTTATCAATCTGAAAGACATGCGCATTGCAACTTGTTATCTGTTTATATAAAGGAACAACGTAACTGGCTGATTCACCATCGCACAGCCCAAATGCGTAAAGCTAGAGACTTTAAATTTAGACTATGGGTACCTCTCCATATTTATAGATCCATTAGAACAGGATTTCGGGAAATTCGGACCAGAAAAATGGTTAAATGGGCCAAATATGGAAATATGCGAATATTAATATTTTCACAACTATAAATGATAAAAACAAAATATAAAAAGTATCGCATTTCTCTCATAAAATACGCGGGCCACTGTTTCGATATTTTAGACCATAAGGGGCGAAAAACGGTGAAAACTCAGATTTCATAGTGCCTTGGTCCACTTTGTAGCTTCTAAACGAAAAAAAAAATATATATAATTTAAATTGCATTCGACAGGACTTCAAAAAATATGAACACATTTTTGAAACTTTTTTAAAATTTGGACTCTAAGAGGTAAGCGAATGGATCAGAAAAGAGTCAAAATTCCATATTGGTACTTTTTGTAACTTTTAATCCAATAGAGATGGAAACATGAGTTAAATTGCGTCACGAAAAAATACGAGTATTATTTTTACACTTTTTCAAAATTTTGGACCCTTAGGGTCAAGACAGGGTAAAAACTATATTTTGATACTGCTCAGGTCTACTTTGTAACTTCTGAGTCAATTAAAATAAAATGGAAATTGCGTTCGACAGGTCTGAAAAAAATACGAATATTGCTTTTTTGAAATATTGGACCCTGAGGGGCAAGAAAGGGTAAGAACTATATTTTTAAAATGCTTAGGTCCATTTGTCAACTATTGTGTCAATAAAGATAGAAACATAATTCAAATTGCGTTTGAAAGGTTTAAAAAAAATGAATAATTATTTTTAGAACTTTTTTAAAACATTGCAAGGGTTTAAGATGTGTGTGTATATAAACCCTTATATCCCAGAACTACTTCCCGAGACAATTTAATCATGACCGTCCATCCATCCCGCCGGCTGTCTAGAAGACCATATATTCTTGTGACCGTGCTACAGTTCGCAATTTTTAAGATATTTTTATGGAATTTAGCACAAATAAGCTGCTTGGCATTGACACATGATCAGTTTATTGTTTTGGTGTAGCCCCTATACAAATGCCATCCCGGAGTTTAAGACTATAAATGGCTCGAATATTATTTTACCTTCTCAAAACTTTGCACACATGATTTTCTTTATACCAACAACTGAATGCAAAAAATATGCTTTAATATTTTTTCCTATAGCCTCCAAAAAATGTGGTGTAGGGTATAATATTGCCGTGCTTGACTTACTATAAAATTCTTATTTTTGTTTTTTGGTATATTGATTACAAATTTGTGTACTGAACTGTACTGATTTTTAAAAAGAAGTACTAATTGTACTAAATTTTAAAATTAATTTGACATTTAAAATTAAATTTTCCCAAAAATTATGCTAAATTATAACAAAGCTAGAAACTTAGTGTACTCTTAGCCCGTTGGGATTTTACTTTTAGTAAAACATTGTGTTTGATTTTTTTGTTGTTATTTTTTTACTGTTCAATTCTGGTTAATATTTATTTTGATTGGTAACAGATTTATAAAGCAAGACAGGTGAAAGGCTAAATTGTCAATTTGCAACTTCCAGCCAGCTAAAGCAAACAATCAACTAGACACTAAACTGAAAAGCCAATAACAATTTATATTTAACCAAGTTACCAGAAGTGGGCCAAGTAAAGACGATGCTTTTTTATTTTAAACTTTTTTTTTTTTAGTTTTTAGTGTAAAATAACAAAACAGTTTCAATTTTACTTTTTTTGAAACCACAAAGTGGCTGATTTGAAATTTTTTTTTTCTTGTTTCACAAATTTTTTGATGTTTAGGAAAATTGTTACATTCTTTTTTTTTTTTGTTTGCTGTTAAAAACAGGTTACTGGTAAATTTTAATAGTCACGCTGGTACCATAGCCTAAGTGGAGAATTTTCAATACAATTTTTATTTTTAGGTTTTTGGTTAAATTTAATAAAGAAAAAACCTTGAAACATTAATGGGTTTTCTTTTGTCTACATTGATAAAGTAAGCAAAACAAACGACCGAGCAGTTAACTAATAATTATGTTAAAATTATAGTATTTTCATAAAGTTTTGCCAGGTTAAGTATATTTGATTTTTTGTTAGTTTGTTTTTTACGATACTTTTCTAATATAAATGAAAATTATAAATAAATTTGTTTTTGTAAGTGAAGGGGATATAAATAGAAATAATATTGTTTGAAAGTGAAGCAAAACGTAGTCGATAGTTTGGAAAGGTTTTGAATTGTTGAAACAATTAAAAAGCGTTGGGTTTATTAAGACCGAAGGCAAATTTTCTTTTACCAGTTTAATAAATGTTTAATTCATAAAATAAATTTTGTACTTTATCACTAATGGATTTTTCCCCATTCGAAAAACTGTCAACCAGTTCGTTCCAAAATGAGTGGTTTGTTAGTTGAACAACGCTGAGTAGTGTAATGTTGTACTAGCTGCCACTTTGTCGTCTCGGAGCTGCGATTCTAGTTCCACCAACTTATAATTATGGGGAGTAGTTCAAAATCGATGTTATCATCATAATTTATAAATATACTTTAAAACCATTTAAACATAAACAATAAAAATCCGAAACGTTTGTGAAATGAAACCAACAGGCTACAACTGCCTTAAAGTGAACTTTAGTTTATATAAGATCAAGTAAAGTTTCCTTTTGAATATTTTTGAGGTTGCTAGGGTTAACATTAGAAAATATAGTGTAAACGAAGGATGACCTTTTCATTTCTTTTAATTTTAAAATCTGGAAACAGAATATTCGAAATGTATGGTTGGTAAAAATTGGTGTCACATATGGACAATATTCATTAAAAAAAAAATGAGGACCAACAAAATCGCTTCAAACAAAAAGAAATGTTCCTGCCTATCTTGGCTGAGGAGTGCGTATAATTTTAAGTCATGCTGCAGAGCTGTGTAAGTTTCGCAGAGATACCAAGTTTAGCCATAGTTCGAAACACCTTTGAACCTTTGGGGCTATCGAAACCGACATTATAATCGAAAAATGTCAATCTTTTTTTTTTGGTTTTTTTTCAGAATTTGACGTAGTTAAAATATCCTGCATTAATGTGGTTAAATATATCGTCGAATTTTGATTTTAATATTTCACAATATATGCTGGATAGTATCTTGTTATCAATGGGAATTAGACTGTAGTTGGCACATACTGTCTTGTTTCCTTTTTTGTGCACAAGGTTTTAAACACTGATATTCCAATCCTCGAGTATACGTTCTTCTAAGCAGATCCTAGAAATAAGCTGATGTATACCAGGGTGTCGCCTCCGGTCTTCAACAGTATAGCTGGCAGACCCTCAGCTCCTGCTACCTTCTAATTATTAAGCCGGGTAAGTGCTATTCTGACTTTATACTTGCTAATCGGCAGGCACTTAATACCGCCATCCGTGGTTGATTCAGTGGTAATTTCATCGCTGCTACCATTATATGCCAGGGGCCTTAAAAAATTTTTTTTCATGTTCTCAGGATACTATATGTATCAGTCACCAGATTACCTCATTCGCCTTTGCAGTAAAAGGTGGCTATATCAAGCCTCCAGTTTGGCGTATTACAATTTGGTAGAACTTTTGAGCTTTATTTTGACCTCTAAACATCTTGATACGTTTACACACTCACGCCTATCTCTTTCATTATGCGATATATAAGTTTTTCTTCTCTCTTTTTCTAACGACACCTTTCCTTCGCAGGACGTGTTGCCACTGACTGCAGTTTTGCCTTGTATGCCGCATTCTTCCCTTCAGTAACACTTCTGTTCGTACCATGGGTTCCTTGGGGTAGACATCTGATACCCAAGTGCGGATATTGCAGCTTCTCCATGGAGCTGGGAATATTTTGCTAATGCGCTAGAGCTAGCGCTAGTACAAGGATTTCTTTTTTAAAGCAATTGAGCCAATCTAGCGGAGTGAGAAGTTGCTGTTGGCTGTGTTTGCAGTTTTCCGACGTCAAGCATCCATGCTGTAAATATAAAATAAAATATGGTGTAGGTTATTGTATACTCGCATTAGGAGACCTTTTTGAAAATCTAACATAAATTTGCATTAAGTCAAGCATTCTAAGGACTTTAATTTTTTTATTACTTATCTTTAACATATTATTATCTTCAAAAAATACAATTATTTCTACCAACTAAAGACTTGACACTGTGTGTGGCATTGCAATCACCTGATATTTTTTTAAACCCCATATTTCTATTGAAAATCAAATTGTTTTCTATACGAAAGCAACACCTACAATAATTTAAGCCTTTCAATAACAACGGATTGTAGAAATTATTTGTAAACGTTCCTTCTTTTAAGCAACAAAGCTTCCCCTTATTTATTTCCAAAAAGTTTACAAAGATTTTTTTAACTGTAAATTTTCTCTTCTTTGTTATAAAATATTGCGTTTTTAAAGTTTGCAATAGAATACAAAAAAATTAACAGATTTTCTTTTAGAAAACTTTCTACGAAGTGATGAAAATGAATGATGCAAAACAGTTTGTATATGAATTCAATGAAGTTAAGTAGAAGATGAAAAATTCAATTATAGTTTATTACCTTTTTGGTGTAAATTGTATATGTAAATGTATGAACATGGGATTATAAGTTCTAGGAAGGAGTCTTAAGCCAGCTTGGCAAGTGCGTTTGTGTGTGTGCGGTAAAAAGATAAATGTTTGTTTTACAAACAACTCATTTATTCATATGGTTGTGGTTTTCAACGACAATGACGATGTTGCTTTTAGAGATGATAATGTTGTTCTATTTTTCACTGAAAATTAATACAAACATATGCTGCTGTTCATATGCATCATATGAGAAAAACCCTAAGGTAGCTTACGGTTTTTCTATTTGTTAAAGTTTTGCATAAATTTTATTATGGATAAACTTGTTGTTACGATGTCTTAAGAAGAAGATTTAATTAAAATTAATGAGTAAGCTGGGATTTTGTAAAGATTTTAAAATAAAAAGTTTACAACGAATTGTTTGGGAAAATATGAACTTTTGTTTGAGGTTATTTTTATTAGCAAATTTAAAAATGTGAAAAAAATATTTGGAGAGGAATAAATATATTAGAGTTTTCTATTAAGAAGTTTAAAACTTAACATTAAAATTAACCAACAAATTACACTGTACAACACAAAAAAGGTAAAAGGTCCGGCCTACAAATTTTGACAGAGGAGACAAAACAAACACGCGTCTTGTTTGCATAAGAAACAATGTGACCCTTACATTTAAGGTATAAAACGTGTTCCGCAAATTTATGTAAAATCTTTCGGAGAATATTTCTAGGATAGATTAACCCTCTAACTCCTTAAGTTATGAGTCTTTTTTGTTCTTTTTTAAAAAAGATCAAAAAACACTACTTAAATAGAAATTAAGGAGTTAAAATGTTCCGCTAAAATATTAAAAAAGGCTGGGATGAGTAAGAACCTGATAGCTATCGTATCATTTAGACAGAAGTTCAAGCAGCCAAGATTAGAGTTTCAACTGAGAGTTCTAAGAAGCTTATTATTATTGTTAGCTACGCGGCGTTTAAAGCAATTTTCGCTAACCTCAACGCTCTCTAATTGTACAAGAGCACAAAACTTTTTGTTATATTATATTACAACACATGATTTTACAAAACCTTGTGAATTTACCAATTATATACATATTAAAGGGATTCACAAGGTGTTCTATTATGTTCTATTGGCATAATGTTATAAGACTTTACAATGGTTTAAAAAAATTCATTAACTATTGGACACCCGGCGAAGATGTGTGTTTAATTGTTATAACAATTTTATAAACTTACTATAAGACTTAATAGTTTTTTAGAACTATTTTTGTATGAAAGACAACGATAATGCTTTAAAACCATTGTGAAGTTTTATAACATTATGACAGTAGGACATATTAGAACACATTGTGAATCTCCTCATTATATATCTCCCAACATATAAAACGATTTTTAATTTAACAAATTTCGTCCACTTTAAACTTTTTCAATTCCACAAATCATTTATATTAAGCTACACTATAAATTTCCTCATCGAAAGCAATTTTCATATATCAAACGCATAAAAGTCTTGCAGAGAAAGAACAAAAAGCTTAAAAGAAAAAAATTACTGACCTCAGACACTATAAATTGTCTTGTTAGACATTATCCTGAAAAAACCTTAAGTTGGTTTTCTTAAACATGTATGTATGAGTCTAACTCAGCGGTGCCCAACAAGAGAAAATGATTTATGAAATTGTATGAGTGCATTTTCAGTGCATATTTTGTCTAATATATAAAGCAATATTAATTTGTTTTGTTTTTGTTATTTTTTTTTCATTTCACCCTGTTTCTTAGGGCTTTTTGTTGCTTCTTGTGTTGTGTACATGTAAAAGCAAATAGTGTTCGGTCCCCAGAGACACTCTTGGCTACATTAGTCTAAATTGCAGTAGAAATTGAGAAAAAAAATATTTTTTAGAATAAAAACCCAAAAACACGGACAAATAAAATTGTTGCGCTGGTAGCCATAGTTATATAACAGCATTTACAGTTAGTGCACACACATTATTTAGTTGTTGAAGCAGTCATTGTGGTTTTACTTTATCTATGTTGTAGGAGTATTTGACTTTTGTAATGGCTCGTTTAATTTTAACGCTCAATTTAAAATAATATATGCATACTAATGCAATTTTCAAAAACAGACAAAGGCAAAAGGATGTGCAACTGCATATCCTTATTTGTTGGATAACTTATATTGTTGTACATGTATTTGTGTGCGTGTGTGTATATATGGGTTGGCGCTTATGATACTGCTTAAATCAACAAAACTTTGTACTTTGTCATCTTAGCAGGATAATAAACTACATACAGGACTTATATTAAGGACTTCATCCTTTTTTCTACACTTAATGCTTTGTCTTATGTTTTTTTTTTACTTTTATATAATTTTTTTTTTTTTTTTTGTTAATATGAAAGAAGAAAATATGATATCTTTACAAGACATTAAGTTAATATTTAAATATGCATATTTATGTTGTTATTGTTGTTTTTAGAGTTCTCTAGCTTAACCGTGTAGATAATTTAAGCAACATTTTCTCATCGTTAAAATTTTGCATTGAGTTGCTTTTAATAAAGCAACGGCAGGTGTGTTAGTGTTGTGTTTAAAGTTTGTTTAAGATTGCATATTTTGCGCATGAAGGCGTTCTAAGATACGCTACAGTTTATTATTATTTTGAGGTATTTAAGCGGTTGACTGTGATTTCAAGTCTATAAAAGCAAATGTTTTATGAATGAAAATTTCTCCTTAAATTAACTGTTTATTTTAATATAAAGGAATAATAATATTAGTTAATTATAATTTTATTAATAATTTAAGAAAAAAAATTTATAAAAAAATCCGGTAATTAATTGTTAGTTGCTTTTTATATTTTAAAGCCAACCTATTTGTTAACATTTTTTCCAAAAAAAAAATTAAATAAAATATTTTTTAATTTTATTATTTTTAACCAAGGAAGGGGTATAATAAATTCTGCATAGCCGTACTACATCTTATCACCCATTCATTCATCTTAAGAAATCTCAGTTAGATTCTCTTATGAAACAGTCTGGGTGTGTATTCCACACACTATCCATTTGAAAGAAAAAAGGTAATTTAAGAACATTGTTAAACGTTTTTTTTCCTCGCAAACCTTTCCCTTCCTTTAAAGGCGTTTAAGATTTATAAGTGTCATATGATATTTTATTCTTTACATAAAACCTTTAATAAAATTTTACCTGCTTTGACTATAAGGACACATATTTATTTATACATACCCACATACACATAGTAAGCGTGTATGTTCATATGACAATAATTAAGTTGACAAGATTTTTTCATACACAAAAATTAAAAATTTTTGGTTCCTTAAGCGCCTGCAGTTCAGTCTGTCCGTGTGCGGATAAAATATTTTTATTCTTACCTCAACTGTTTTATTTATACGTTTAGATGTCAAATTATTTTGAAGTGTTTAGACAGTTTGCAATTTTGATTGTTTTTAAAATATGATATTTTTTCTTTGGTTTTCATAACTTTTTTCCTTTAGAGCACCCTTTTGTTAAATTTTGAAGGATTTTTTTTCAAGGGCGTTCCATTTGTATTGAAAGAAATATAAAAAAAATGTTTTAATATAAAAATTTACTTTTGATTGCATTTTTCTATCAAATTTTTTTAAGATATCAGATTATTATTTTATGTCAATCAATAACCAGACCGGAAATAAAAGAAGTTTTAAACGAAATTGAGGGATTGCGGAATTTTTTCTTAAGAGGCAGCTGGATTTTCTTAGTTTTTTGTCATCTGAAGAATATACACAAATGAAAATAGTTGATTAAAAATTAATGTTGTAACAAAAATATTTGAACTAACCAGCAATAAGAGAACTGCGTCCAGTCTTACCGATTTTAATCATATAAGTATACTTAACCAATTTGTTTAGTGATTGCTTACAGAAAAACCTAAACTAGAGAAACCAATTAAATAATTTATGAGTTGAAAGATATCCAAATTTAAGTACAATTAAAATTTATAAAATTTATTTTTGTTTAATTATTTTCAAAATGTTTGACAAATTTTCAACGAATTTTGTTTAACTTTTTTATATTATCACAATAAATTACACCATATAATATTAAAGTATATTACTCACCCTTAAAGACAGAGAATCCTACTAAGCCAGGTGCGTCTTTCCGTCAGTTGAAATCAAGTTACTTAACCCAAGCCGAGTTCTAGAAACCAGATATATCCATTCAGATATAAGACACATATCTAAAGAAACTTCTGGTCTTGCGGTTAATTTCGGACTAAAATAAAGTTTTCAAACCACAAAATTTATTAAGATATTCTTCTAGGACATTTGGGTAACAACATATGGTCTTTGTTATTAGAGAACTTAATGCGGATATTTAAAAGACGGAATATTTATTGTTTCTTTAATAGGAGCAAGGTGGCCTCTCACTCCTTTTACTATTACCAAAGGACTGGTAAGGAAAATTATTTCCTGGATTACCGGCTCTAAGACAGTGTATCAAAGCAAGAAAATTATCTGTGACTACTTCAAGTTTTGACAAGTTCGCATTATATGGGTACCTGCACATCGTGGGATGATCGGAAATGAACTTAAGAATGATCTGGCAGAACAGCAGAAAGTTGACATAAAACCCCCGAAGCATATTTTGCAACGAAGGCCGAGTTGAAGGAGTAAGTGAAAACTACCCATAAATCGCCGGGTCGCAAAACTAACGGAATCTTTTGGGACGACCCAAATGAAATAAGGCCTAGGGAGAATAGAGGGGGCTTAAATTAAGCAAGGTTTTCTTGTGTCAAAAAAAAACACCCAAACGTCTTGGCTTTTAAAATGGTGTACGATTTTTTTATACCATCTGATCTTCTCAATATTAATACCAAACATTCGACCAAAAGTGGAATATAACTCCCATGTACGAGCTGGTGCTTTAAAGGCTATCCCTGAGGCTCTTGACCGCGTACGGAAACGGGCAAACGTTTTCAACGGTTACGCTGAGGAACCTAACCCTCTTGATTCCCTCTGGCACCGTCATAATGTGGAATATATTTTTCTGTTCTATTGATACTATAGTGGAATGTTCTGTGAATAAATCAGAGAACATGGTTTTAAATCCGGGGCTTTGTGCAAAATATTCGTCTTTCAAGACTCTTCTTGGTCGACTGGGCAGTGAATTGCCCTACGCATTACAGGTTGCGATTAAAACTTACAATCACACCTACACTGGATAACATTGATTGCAGGTAGACTTCCAATTTATGGAGGATTTTCTGTTTCACTTTCCAGCCTTTCTGCGTGATCCTTACAGGGAAAAGGACTGGTTTAAAACTATTGGCGTGGCTGGTTCCTTAGGATCTGATCCTTACGAGGAAGAGGACTGTTTCAAAACTATTGGCCTGACTGGTTCCTGGACAGGGGCTGGTTTTAGTTCATATACTATACTTATATAAAGAGAGCATGCCACTTTTATATTGAGTTGTTGCGGTTCAGAACTAATATCACACAACGGGTTCCAGGTGAATTCCTATGAGCTCGTTTTGCAAAAGTTGCTGTAGAGTATATTCGATTTTAGTTTTCACTTTGCATTTTGTAAAGAGCATTTATGTGCAGTCTTCAAAATTTATTCGGAAAATCCAAAAAAAGTATTTAAGCACTTATAACTAACTTAAATATAATTAATTTTTCTTAGTTATTGGTTTACTTTTTGTCGTTAAAATCTGCCTTTAACTTCAATTCTTATTAACCAAATTAAGTAAATTTGTACAATTAATGTTTAAAGAATTCCTTAATGTTGACTTGGTTTTTCTCTTTTACCCATCCAGATAAAGTCACCCACCATCATATTTATTTGGTTTAAAATTACGAACAAAAATTGTTTTAAATCTCTCTTCAGATAAACCTTGAAAACATTTTTAATGGTTTATTTAGGTCTTTGTACGTTAAAAAACTTTGGTTTTTCTTATTAAAGCAAAAAAGAGGATAGAAAAGCAAACATAAACTTCTAAATCATATCTTGCGTAAAATTATAATTAAACATTTTTATAGATCCATAACCACAGACCATAATAAAATATAATAAAAACTGAAAAGAGAACGTATAGTTGTTAGAAATATAATACCAGAATAAGTAAGTATTAGGTGGATGTAAAAGTTGTATTGCAAAAACTTTCTTAAGGAATTTTTTCTTTTTATTTAAAATATCTACTAAAGAAAATTCCAGTTTCTTTCATTTTGGATTTTTAAGTATTTTACTGATTTAATTTTTTAAGTTTTCCAATCGAGTGTTTTCTGTTGTGATCAGCGAATTTAGGTTTTTAGAATCAAAGTTGTTAAGGAGCAACTAGGTTCTTAACCTCAAAATCCCAAGAAAGTTGGATTTTAAAATCAATTGGTTTCACCAGCGCTGATTCTAGTTATAACAAGTAAGAGCGCTATATTCGGCTGCGCCGAATCTTATATACCCTTCATATTGGCCTTTCGAAACCCGCGAACTTTTTTTAATTTTTATCCATTTTTTCCTTTATGAAATATTTCTAATTTTTTAAAAGGGGTCGGTGTCATATTTTAACCCTCTAAGGGTGACTGCGGGAAAGTTACAGGGGTTTTTATCCTAATTTTGTATGGGAACCCCGAAGGGGGTGGAGATAGAAAAATGTGTTGGGGTCAGTACTACATTTGATCTCGGGCACCCTGGAAATTACAAGGGGGATTTATTACAATTTTCAAAACTTTGTATGGGAGCCCCCTTAGGAAATGTGGTTAGGGTAAGTATGTTCTAGGCTGACTGAATGAAAGTTATGGGCGTTTTTACATATTTTTTGTAAATTTTGCACGGCAACCTCTCAAAGCGATGAGGATAGATGGTAAGTATATTTCAGGAATATGTTTAGGAGGGGAAGTAATGGAGATCGGGCGTGCACTTTACTTCTCTAGGGCTGACTCCAAGGAATTTATGGGCATTTTTACATAATTTTTGTAAATTTTGTACGGCAGTCTCCTTAGCCGATGGAGATAGAGGGTAAGTATGTTCATAGAATATGTTTAAAGGTAGAAACTAATTGAGGCCCGTTGTACACTTTATTTCTCTAACGCTGACTCTAGTTTTGTAAATTTTGTGTGGCAACCTTCTTAGGCGATGGAAATAGGGAGTAAGTAAGTTTAAGGGATATCTGTGGGAGGGAAAACTAATGGGGGCTGGTGCTACACTTTACTTTTCTAAGGCTGACTCTTGGGAAGATAGGGCGTTTTTATAATATTTTTAAACATTTTTTATGGGAACCCCTTAGGTGATGGTAATAGGCGGTAAGTATGTTTATGAAATATGTTTGGGAGGGAAAACTAATAGGGGTCTTGGATACCTTTTATTCCTCTAATGTCGTCTACGTGGAAGTTTTAGAGGTTTTTAACCTAATTTTTTTTTTTAAATTTTTAATGGAAGCCCTGTTAAGGGGCGGAAAGAGTGTGCAATTATTTTCCACATATATGTTCGTTAAGAAAAATAATTTCGAGTTGTTCCTATATTGCACCCGTGTAGGGGCAACTCCGGGGCAAAGGGCGTCTTGGTTTTTGGTTTATATTTCGTTAAGTTATCCAGTGGCTTAAGTGGAGTTTCATAGCGGTTCGCCCGTAGACATTTCTGATGGTCTGGTACCACCTATGGGTCTATGCAATTTCGGGGGGGCTTCAAAAAGTTGATTTAACCCATAACACGGACAGCCGGAAATCGTTTAATCGACTTCCCTATCTAAGTATAAGAACCAAGAAAATATATACTTTATAGGGTCGCAGATGGATACTAAAAAAATTACAAATGAAATGGCCAACTAATATACACCCTTATCACTAATGTGAATGGTATAAAAACGGTTTCCCACTGTGCAGGCATAACTTTTTGCTCCACCTAATACACTAGCTTGGCAGAATTATGCATATCTTCCGTACGTTAAATTTTTTTTTATGGAAAAGTTGAAGAAAAAACATTCAAATATGGCAATACTTGTAAGAAAAAGTCATAAGCAAGTTTTATTATACATGCAAGTTTATATTATTCATATAATTTAGTTCCTTTTTTCCTAACCATCTACATCTTCTAATATTCATAAGAAGGCAATAAAAAATGGTATGGTATTTTAACATGGAAAATATCTTCAAGAATAAAAAAATAATATCTCTTCAGGTGTACTATTCTGAATTTTAGTTCACATTAATTTAGAAAATTATAGAAAATAATAGAAAAAAACTTTACAATAGCGGCAAATAATGAACTCATATAAGCCTTTTTTAGTTGTCATTGCGAATTCTATTTCATAGCGAATGCAAGAATTGTCATAAAATGCAAGACGCTAATTGACGTAAATTTTCTTTAACTACGCTAGTTACAAGCTACTTTGGCCTTAACACTGAAATTACTAGATAGGTAGTTAATAAATGTATTGTGGGTTTGGGAAGTGAAAATACCCGGCAGTTCTGAGATTGGCATCAACATGTTAGTAGACTTATTAAGCTTGCTTAAGCCGGCTTTGCTTCATTCGAGGCTATGATAAATATTAATATATCAAAAAGAAAAAGGAGCTATTTTAAGTTTTGACCTCGGAATAAACGGGGCAATTAGGACTACTTCGACAAAGGCTTTGAAACCTTTGGCAAATCGCCTCTAGACGACAGTGGCATGTATTGAGAGGGGCTTCAATTCTAACCATTTAAAATATTTTGAGATGCTGGAGGGCTATACGGACACAATGGAGTTGTCTGATCGTATACCTCTAACGAGGTTGAGGGCTAACTGCACTGGGCTTATAGCTGTAAAGCAGTCTTAGTTAAATGGAACTGTAGGGCAAATGCCCGACGGGTCGTATTATTTTACGGATGGTTTTAGATTTAAGAGGAAACCAGGAAACGGAGACCGGAATTTACTTTCGCCTTCCTGACCATAAGACTGTCCTACAAGAGGAGGTCCGATAAATTACAGTGTGTCTGGCCTGGCTCAGGGCACACGCTGGTCCAACGGAGGTTAGCATCTAAACAGATAGCCAAGCGTCTATAAAGACAAATATGTCAGCTATAACCGGATCTAGGACCTTGTTGCAGTGCAAGAGGATGATAGATAACCACTCGTAATATAGACCGGTTTGGACAATATAGGTGCCCGGTCATCAAGTGGTGGTCTTTTGCACGGGACAGAGCCCGATTTTTTAGGTCTGATGTTTTTCCAGATATGGCTCACTAAAGAGGTGTAGATTGGGAGTTGTTAAGAGATTTTATGCGCAACACTTAGCTTCTGTAAACTCCTCAGCCGATATTCTATTTCCTGGCCAGGAATGCACAACAAGCCGATCACTGGCTTAGGTTCTACGTGACTTGAGGCCTTAAAGGTCTAACCTAACCTTATCTAAATATTCTGAAAATATATTTACTGAATTTGTATGTAAAACTGAAATATTTTTACATCTGTGTAAGTTTATGACTTCTTGACTATCTCTAGTACTCACTTGCACATACAAACAACTGAATTATTATTGTTATTTAGCTGCAGTAAATACAGCAGCACTTGTTCTTGTTAACATTAAGATATTTTTCTTTAGAATTCGGTTACCAGCTTTATTTGGTTTTTGTGTGTTGCACCATGTTAACAAGGTAAAATGATTTTTTTTACATGTTACCACCACCAGCACTACTAACAACTAACAACAACTTTAGAAATCATTACATACATTAAGATTTCTTCTTAAGTTTTTCCGGCTTTAGCTTCTGCACAACTGTCTTTATGAATTTGTTTTTAGTCTCTTGATTAGTGCCAGTGCAATGTAAAGCAATGTACTTTCAGTTGTTTAATAAATGTTCAACATTAAATTCTTCAGGTAGTATTTTTTTTATTATTATTTTTATTTATTTTCTATCATTCTAAGTTTTTTTTTTGCATATAATGTTTTTCTCTCTTTCTTGATATTTATAATTTTTTTTTGCTCTACTTTAGTTTTTTTTAATAAATAACTACAAATGTTAGTTGCCTTCTACCATGAGCTTGACCTGATTTACATTTGAAACAAAAAATGTAACAAAAAAGTTAAAATATGTATCACTACGAACAGATTTGTAGCATGTTGTTTCTGTCTCTTTTTGCTTAAAATTAGTTGTTGCATATCAAATTAATTTATAAAAATTTCATTCGTTATCTCAGTTGTTTTTTACTGAATGTGAATTACAAATGTAATTAACTCAATTTAAAAGATTTAAGATGTGATAGGGTTTTATGTTTAGCATGGAAATAAAATTTCTAATTTTAAGCCATGAAAAAGTCACAATAGTTAACAGCTCTTAAGCTGATTAGTCGACTATCTCTGTGTCAGTGTAAAAGTCGAAGTGAAAAAGAAAAACCTCATATACTTAAGCAGATGCCAAATGCTGCATTATTCTCTGCATTGCTTGGCGATACTCCTCCTCGTAGTAAAAAAATTTTTAAAAGTTTTTTGGAAAGCAAACACGGTTCTTACAAAACTTTTGAAAAGATCAAGGAGCAGTTGGGCTCGCACTTTCACGACTTTTATTTTCTTGTGTTCGTTCGTACTTTGGCTGCAACAAGGTTGTAAGCCAGTTAGTGATCCTATTTGATACAAGCTTTATAGAGATTTGAAAAGTTGCACCTGCTTTAAAAACATTCGGACATTCAAAGTGAAGATCTGTAGATCATAGTCCATCAATTGTTTGTAGTGATCGTCAACACAGCAAAGGAGTCGTTTTCCAATTTTTTTTGGGTGATATTCGTATTTGGGAATCACTGATGTATTCAATTTTTTAAGTGACATAGAAAAAAATATTGCACGTATTAGAGCTTACCCCTACAATGGGTGTTTGAGACAGATAATTAGGTAAATATATATTTACTGGAAATGAAGACGGCCAATACTGGTATTGGGCTTCTCCATGTTAAAACCGATCAGAAGGTTTTTTTGGTATACAATGATATCCATAGATCTCATATCGCAGTGCTCCGTGGAAATCCCAAATATGTTTCTTAAATCTCTTTTGTTTAAATTGAGAAGTGCCTTATATAGTCGATGACCTGCCATTTTCCAGGCATGCCATACCTTATCTAAGACCTACGCATCTTTTAAACCGTAGTAAAAGCCAAAGAGTTGCCATTCCGGCTTACGGCAAAGTCTACAGCTTTAAAAAGGCTTGAATGTTGACATAGTTTTTTATCTTCCCGTATTTCCATCAAATAATTTCCCGGCCCTCATCACTACCAGAATCTTCATCTGGCAAACACAGCGGTGTCGATATCAGCATCTTAATCAATCAAAATCAACTTCTCCAGGGCTCAAAAGTTTTGATCAAAACAAAGATGGTAATGGCAAATATGGTATTCCAATTACTTTATTATTTTTATTGCCAGAATCAAAAACATTATGGCCAAGTTAAAACTTATTAATTTGGCATCAATCAGAGAACCACAAATTTTTTTTAAATTATGTAATGAACGATAAAAAGTGTTTTTGCATTAATAACTAAATTAAAAAAAAAAGTTTTCTCCTTGCTCGAAATTGCTCGAGTAAGCTATTCTATTAGGGTATTCAAACAGTACGCTATCAAGTCATATTGTCTTAAAATTTTAATATTTAACAATAGTTAAAAAAATATGTTGTTGTGCTTAAAAAAAGTTCTATAATAATAAGACTTTTGAACTGTGTTTATTGTTTTGTCATAAAAGGTAGAAACCTGAGCCGGGCGGCCGAAACTCTTTAGTGAAGCCGTTGATATAGTTAACAAGTCGCAGTCATTACTTTAAAAATATTTCTGAAATGACTTATTTTTCTGTTTTCTCCAGCAGCTGGTTATGAGCGGATGCTCACAACAGTAGTATTTTTTTGTTGTATTTTTTAAGACATATGACTTTATGACTATCTTGTGAATACCCTATATATAATAAAAGAAATTGAAAAATTTTAATATTAATCTCATTTGAAAAAGATTCAAATTTCAAAGTTTCTTTTCAATTTTTAAAAACGTTTAGATACTTTCTTATTTTTTACAAATTATTATGTAGCCGACTTAATCTATTATATAAAAAAGGGGTGTGTGTGTACTTATGTATGTATGTATGTATGTATGTATGTATGTATGTATGTATGTATGTATGTATGTATGTATGTATGTATGTATGTATGTATGTTTGTATTTTATAGCTTGCCACACGAGTGGATCGATTTTTGTGAAATTTTTACAGAGTGTTACTTCAAGTCTAAAAGGAACAATAGGCTACTTTTTTTTGGAAATTATTGCTGCCACGCCCACACTACGCCCATTTGTGTGGGAAGGTCAAGTAACAAAATTACCCAGAGCCATAGTGCTCAAACGCGTAGAGCTAAATACCTGAAACTTATAACACGTGTTAAGCTTTACATGTTTGTTTAAATGCACATGAGTTTTTAAACATTGGACCCGTAAAGGGATAAAAAGGGGACAAAAAGGGAAAAATCGGTAACCTACTATCTCTTGATGTCTATAAGATAGAAACAAAATTTAAAAAGTTTAGCGTTTTCCTTAAGAAATAAACAGACTGGTATTTGGAGCTTTTTTTTTAAATTTTGGTCCGAAAGGCCGAAAAAAGGGGTTTAAATTATATTTTGGTACTTTTTGTTACTTTTAAACCAATAAAGATAGAAAAATTTTTCAAATTGCGTTCGATAGGTCTTACAAAAATATGATTACGTTTTTCGTACTTTTTTTTAATTTCGGGCCCAAAAGAGGAAAAAGGGCTAAAAATATATTTTGATTTTTTTATTCGTTTTTTGTAACTTTTAAACCCATACCGATAGAAACATTATTCAAATTAAGTGTAACAGGCCTAAAAAATATGAGTACGTTTTTAGATACTTTTTTAATTTTATAGACCCTAAGGGAAAGAAAGGGTTTAAATTATGTTTTAGTACTTTTTGTAAGTTTAAAATAAATTATGATAGAAACATAATTTCAATTCCTCTTCGAAACCGATTTTTGGAAATTAGTTCGCACGTAAACGGCTTTTAAAGTTAAAATTTTGAAGGTAAAAAAGTGGGCGGTGCCACGCCCATAAAACTTAAACTTTTTATGCTGGTACTTTTATTGCACTGATTTTTTAAAATTGGCACACATATAGAAGGCCTCTAATTCCGAAGTTCTAAAGGACAAAAATGGAGGATTGCAGCGCCCACAAAAATGTAAGTTTTCAAATTGGTTCTTTTATTGTTGCGATTTTTATAAAGCTCAAAAATAGACCGATAATATTTATTTTAGGTATAAAAATGGGTGGCATAAAGATAGACAAACGTGCAAAATTATGTGAAGATAAGGCCATATTCTAGCCAGTTATAGCCTAAAACGCTTAATCCGGGAGGACATTTGTATGGGAGCTCTGTTGAAAATAACCTGATCATCACCACAAACAACATGCTTTTTTCTTATGCCAAAAAACTTATCTGTTCCAAATTTCATCGAAATATCTGCAAAAATGCGGTCTCTACTTTGTTTACAAGAATACATTAACGCTGAATTCCAAAACGCAGTTTTCTTTGCATCACAAAATTTCAAATTTTTCCTGAAAGCAAAGATGAGGTTTTTGATAATATCTTTTACTTCTAAATAGTTGTTTGCAGCTATATTAATGTCCTGGAAGCAAAAAACGTTTTCAAA
Organism: Melanophora roralis; assembly: GCA_963583895.1. NCBI lineage: Eukaryota > Metazoa > Arthropoda > Insecta > Diptera > Rhinophoridae > Melanophora > Melanophora roralis. The sequence goes on from OY757191.1 coordinate 4,641,423, forward strand.
ATTGTAGGGAGTGTATAAGGGAAGAAGTTGAAAATTTGTAATGCAAAGCAAACTGCGTTTTGGTATTCAGCCTAACACCCAGCCGGACGGATGGGCTGACAGGATTTAATAGACTCAGAAAGTGATTCTGTGTCGATCGGTATAATTGGAGGTGGGTTTCAGACCTTTTTCTTTGGTGAGGCACAAAAATTTGCCCAAAAGCATTATAAAATTTGGATTTAACGATATAAGAGAAGTTTGAACTTCTTTTGAAAAATATTTGAAATGTGATCTCTGTATCTATATATAAAGAAAGGTTGTATGTATGTATGTATGTATGTATGTATGTATGTATGTATGTATGTATGTATGTATGTATGTATGTATGTATGTATGTATGTATGTATGTATGTATGTATGTATGTATGTATGTATGTATGTATGTATGTATGTATGTATGTATGTATGTATGTATGTATGTATGTATGTATGTATGTATGTATGTATGTATCTATGTATGTATGTATGTATGTATGTATGTATGTATGTATGTATGTATGTATGTATGTATGTATGTATGTAGGTATGTATGTATGTATGTATGTATGTATGTATGTATGTATGTATGTATGTATGTATGTATGTATGTATGTATGTATGTATGTATGTATGTATGTATGTATGTATGTATGTATGTATGTATGTATGTATGTATGCATGTATGTATGTATGTATGTATGTATGTATGTATGTATGTATGTATGTATGTATGTATGTATGTATGTATGTATGTATGTTTGTATGTATGTGTGTATGTATGTATGTATGTATGTATGTATGTATGTATGTATGTATGTATGTATGTATGTATGTATGTATGTATGTATGTATGTATGTATGTATGTATGTATGTATGTATGTATGTATGTATGTATGTATGTATGTATGTATGTATGTATGTATGTATGTATGTATGTATGTATGTATGTATGTATGTATGTATGTATGTATGTATGTATGTATGTATGTATGTATGTATGTATGTATGTATGTATGCATGTATGTATGTATGTATGTATGTATGTATGTATGTATGTATGTATGTATGTATGTATGTATGTATGTATGTATGTATGTATGTATGTATGTATGTATGTAAGTACATATGTATGTTTGTATGTATGTATGTTTGTAATTTATAGCTGGCCACACCAGTGGATCGATTTTTTTGAAGTTTTTACAGCGAGTTACTTCAAGTCTGGAAGAAACAATTGGCAACTTTTTTTTGAAATCTTTGCTGCCACGCCCACACTACGCCCATTTGTGTGGGAAGGTCTGGTTATGAATTACCTAACCAAGTTACCCAAAGCCATACTGATCAAACGCGTAGAGCTAAATACATGTTTGCTTAAATACATACGAATTTTTAGAAACTAGGCCCGTAAAGGGATAAAAAGGGGACAAAAAGGAAAAACCTGTAGCCTACTATCTTTTAATGTATAGGTATATAAGATAGAAACAAAATTTAAAAAGTTTTGCGTTTTCCTTAAGAAATAAACAGGCAGGTATCTGGAGTTTTTTTTTCATTTTGGTCCGAAATGGGGGAAAAAGGGGTTAAAATTATCTTTTGGTACTTTTTGGTATTTTTTGTTACTTTTAAACCAATAAAGATATAAACATTATTCAAATTGCGTTCGATAGGTCTTAAAAAAATATTATAACGTTTTTCGTACTTTTTTAATTTTAGACCCAAAAGGGGAAAACAGGGTTAAAAATATATTTTAATTTTTTTTATGCGTATTTTGTTACTTTTTAACCAATAAAGATAGAAACATAATTCAAATTGGATGCGACAGGATTAAAAAATATGAGTACGTTTTTGTGTCTTTTTTGAATAATTGGACTCTTAGGGGGAACAAAGGTTAAAATTATGTTTGAGTACTTTTCGTAACTTTAAAACCAATGAAGGTAGAAACATAATTTAAATTGCATTCGTCAGGTTACCAAAAAAATGTTAATATGTTAATAAGGGGCTGAGATTATATATAGAAGTTTATAAATAATTTTTGCTTATTAAAGCTTTCTGAATATCTCCAAAACTGTAAGCCTGGTAAATTTCCAATTTTTATGTGCTTAGTAAATAGTAGGGCTGACTTATTATAATTAATTGCAACTTATGTGGGGCAACCAATAATTTAAAACATATGTAAATTCTTTTGTTTACATATTTTAATAATTTTACTATGATTGGGGTAGCGAAGCACACCGGGGCTTAGCTAGTATAATATAAAAAAATTAATGAAATCTTATTTACAACAAAAATTTTAATATTCCTTTTTAATACAAATCTCAAGTTCATTTAAATGTCCTAAGGCAAAACTATAAATTAAAGTAAACGTTTCATAAATTTACCAACATTAAGATAGACACTTACACGCATAAAACATGCAGGTTTCCATACCACATACATATGCACTTACACAAACTATATTTATTAATTATTCTATTCATATCCTTAACCCTATTATTTAACAATTCCTATTAAGGTAATGAATTAAATTGGCACCACATAAATACTCTTACACTTAAACACATACACAAGAATATCCACGTACGCAAGTGTATGCATTTACACTAGCAAAATTTCCTTTTCGGTTAACTATTAATTATTACACTTTTTTTTTAATATTTTTTTTTACTAGCGCTTTTAATATTCATACCAACTAGTTCCTTTGGTCTTTACGCTCGAAACACATCGTAAAAAACACCTGCTTTTAATTTTATGTAAAAGTTTGCTACATGTGTAGTTGCTTGTGGTTGGGTTAGTGCAAGTGTTCCTGAGTTTATCTATGAGGTTCCTTTTTAATAAATATTCAAATGTCTGTGTTTTATTTTTTGGTGGCAGTGCTAGGAGCAGTAGCAGCAGCAGCAGCAACAACAGTGGAAGTTATAGTTTTGCAATATTAATAGTCAGTCAGACCCTTTTTATTGCAGTTTTGGCCTCTGACTGTTATGTCGGTGTAAATAAAATAAAATTGCCTGAACATTGTTTGGTAGATTTACCTTTTGCATAGCTAACTAGGCCAATAGTCAGTTTAATAGTTTTTTAAGCTTAACCTGGTCGAGGTTGTACAAAAAACAAAAATGATTATAAAGTCATACAAATAAAAAAAAATTAATTTTTTAATAGCAGTTATAATAAAACTATTACGTTTGCCTGTTTAAACCACTACTTTTGGCTGCAATACAGCAGCAGAGCTAACAGACGGCTGTTAGTTAAGGAAAACAACATCTAAATAACAGTGTTGCCAGCTTAAAAACCTCAAGAAATTTGTTAACATTTTTTTTTATTTGTTGTCATTACATCAGTTGTTGTGTTCAAAATTTTATTGAAGTTTGCTTCTCCCATATACAGGAAAATAAAATAGAAATTTGTGAAATAAAATTGATATTTGTAATTTAAATAATTTTGACAAATTTTGCTTTTTAATATTTTTTAGGTTCTACCCTGCATAAATCAAGACTACTCCAAACATACGTGTAAAGACTACCCCACAAGGTCCAAGACTAGTCCAAAAGTAATACAAATATATGGGAAAAATTGCTCCACTTTCTGGATTTTTCGCGGTTTTGGAAATACTGTTTTTGTTGTAAAGAAAAAAATTTTTATTAATTATTACCTATATAAAAATAGCAGTTTTATAAAACAATCGGCAACACTGAATACTACCAATTGCACAAAGTTGGGGTCTCTCTTGTTTAATTTTGCTCCCTCATTCTATTTTGGCTTTAGCCTAGTGGTCAAACTTAATCTGTTGGTTTTGTATTTGGTCCGTTTGCTAGCAGGACAATGAATTTATTCCTATATTGAATGTGTATGCCTTTGTAAGTGTTTATGTATTCCAACTACCACAATAATATTTCAGTTATATTGGTTCATGCAATAGTCTCGGTTAGGGTACAACAAAGTTGTGGCTGCAGCAGCATGACTGCTGCGTTATAGAATATAGTATTAAGAAATTGACAAACGGTATAATTATGTGTTAAGCCACTACTTAATATTCAAATAAATAGTTGCAATAATTGAAAAATTTTTATATTTTTTTATTTATATTTAACTAGAACACAGAACATTTTAAGAAAATTAAATTGTTGAAGTTGAATTTTAAAAAGGCCTTAAACAACAAACTAAGAAACACCAAAAAATGTGAGTAATGACTTTTAGGCATGAAAATTATAGCATTTAATTTAAACGACATAAAAATTCATAAACTTTTAAGTATAGGGTTTAAGATTTATGGTGTTTTTTTTTTGAGAAAAAATTATGAATAAAAAAGTTTTTAAAGAAAACTTCAAGGGACAGACAAACTGTTTATGTAAAATTGTACAAAAAATTTGTTGTCGAAAATAAATCGGAACTTTTAGCTGGCCATGATATCAATAGCAGATTTCCTTTATGAAACATTTTGGAGACTTCAGCTGTTACAGTTATAGAGATATATAAATAATTGTTTTTGTTGTAGGGAAGTGCCACGTCCATTACACTTTCTACTTATGTACGTACTTAGCCAAATATAGGCATTAACAACATAAAAAATCACACAAAGTTTTGAATTTTTAGCTACAACAGTCATTGAGATATATACAAGAAACTATTTTAGTTGTGTGGGTGGTGCCACACCCACTATTTATTTTCCGCCCATACTTATCTTAGTTATGCACATAAATAGTTGATTTATTATTGACGTGTACCAAATTTAGAAGCTTCAGTTATATTAGTTATTAAGCTATTTGGAAAAAAATTGTTTAATTTAAATTGGAAGTGCCACACCTACTAAAAATGTCCAAAAACATTTTTTGGCGTCTTTCGAGATATTGTTTCCTCCTCTTTTATAAATTTCCGTTAAGTCAGCCCAGCCGTTCTTGACTACTAGTATTAAAACTAATAAGAAAAATTTATTAGACATTTTGAACAAATTAAAAATAATCATTTGTATTGTCACAAACAATAGGTTTGCCCTAATTGCAGCAACATATATGATATTGCAAAAGTCAGTATGTGTGTACTTATTATTGAAAAATGTTGTTGTTTAAAAACAATATTTAATAACATTTAACATAAATATCGCCCTATTTGTATTATCCTCTACTACATATTCGCAATATGTAATTATTTGTCTGTTGTCTGTTGTAAGTTTGTCTGTCGTCTGTCTGTTCTTTTTGTGCCCTTACTGCCTGTCTGTCTGATTATTCCTTTGTTGCGCTATACTGACTTTATGTGCGTGTTTTTAATAGTTTTAATATCAATTTTTCTGTAAATCATGTTATTGCCGCCATTTTTGCTGTAGATGTTGCACGTTGTAAATTCGTATTTAAAAGTTTAACCATGCGTTGGTCGTCTGTCCATTTCAGTGATCATCAATTACACATGCTAATGCTTTTACATGTTTAAACATAAATTATTTTTAAGTTTCTTTTTTAACATTTATTTTTGCAAAACTAAGAAATAAAAATTATTACACAATTATGTAGTTTAAAAATGAGTTTACTACATGAAATGTGTTTAACTCGCCATAAAGTACTTTAAGTTGTATTAACACAAATAATTAAAGTCAGTTTAATAAGCTTGATGTGATATACCAAAGTTCCATCATTGGTTGTTTAAAAGAAAAATTGGTCATATATAGAAAACATCCAGAAAGCGTTATATTCGATTGTGCCAAATCTTAAATAACTTTCACATTGTTCTTTTTGTAAGCCCAGTGACCTGATCCTGCTAAATTGTTGTGTTTGAAATCGATAGTTATTTATTTTTTTAAATAGAATATTTCACTTAATCATCTCGTTTGTATAGGTGATACCACTCCCCATGCATCAACCCAACATTTTTTTTACAAATAAAAGAAATCCTAATAGAACTACCTTGTTTTAGGTCAATAAAGGCTACTGCTCCTGCCTAACATGTTTTATTGCAAAACTGCTTTATAGTATGTAAATCTAAAATCGATTCTTTTTATAGTCTTCAATATATTGAGAATTAAAAATTTCGTTTTTTGGAGTTACGTCTTCCCCTGCCCCTATTCAATAATTTTGTCTACAAAATATACACATAATACCAGGACTATTCTGTCGGAAATTTGAAGTAGATAGCTATAATATTTTTCCAGATTAAGTGTCTGAAACGTGTCCAAAACTATGTGCAATTGGAAGGCGGGATAGGGTCTTTGAGTGCAACTAAATTTTGTTCGTTCTTTAATCTAGATCGTAGTTTTTCCCTTAGTGTACCGTTTACAAAATATAAATTATGACATCTATGGAACTGATGTAATTTTTGAAAGATGAGATACTAAGTGGCGCTTTGAAGGCTATAGAAGCTCTTCCCGTCCATTCACCATGCCACCAAGCGTCGTAAGAATTTTTTTAAATCAGTGCATTTCTTCACAAAGCCTCCAAACGAATAATACCATTTCTTCATAAAATCATATTGATTTTTTTATGATCTGCATATTTCATGACATATTCCCAGCATAAATGTCCGGAATAAATATTTTAGCTTAAAACTGCCAACATAAACCACGAGTCTTAAATAAGTCGCTTCACAAAAATCGTAAAATAAATTAAATTTTTTTTAATTTTTCTGGTAATTTATATTGAACGAACTGCGGTGTAGGGTATAATAGAGTGCTTAAGGATTTTTTACCTGTCATATTCTATGTTACCACAATAATTGAAAACGGTTTAAATTGTAAAATATTCTTTTTTAAATTAAAAAAAATGATATCAAAATTTACTTTAAATATATTAATAGTCTTTTCCATAAACATACTTTTTCTTTATAAAAAAATTAAAACACTAATTTCTTCATACAAAATCTTTCTTATAAACCCTTTTTTAACCAGAAAATTGTTAGTGAAGGTGCCCCTAAAATATTTCCTCCTTGGTTGGTTAATGTGTTGAAAAATTATTAAAATGTTGACTGTGATTATATTCCATATTTACAGCAACATAAAAACAATAAAAGCAATAACAATATCAATTAGAACAGCAGCAATTTCAGTAATTTCAAAATCATTTTATAAACGTTACGTGTTGTATCGAAAAAACAAACTTTTATTGAAAACAAAACAAGTTTTAAATTTAAAAGGCGGCTCTAAGCCTGTGATTTTCATTTGAAACATGTATGCACGGATGTATGAAAACTTTTAGAGGAATTTGTTAGTTCTCCTTAACCGATATATTTAAGTAAGTTTATTAATTAAAATCTTTTTATATATTTAGTCGGCTTGAATTTTGTTTTAGTTGCCTCTTTCATTATAAATAATATATTTTTTTTTGTTGGAAATATTGTGATAAATGATTCCTTTAAAGCGTTTATTAAACAGTTTTCTTATAAAGAACTTTTTACAATAAGATAGTGGCACAAGGGTATTTTTGTTAAACATGGGATTTTATAATTTTTTTGAGCTAACAAATAAAAATAAAATTTGGCGTAACTAGGTTATCGTGGTTACCTAGTTTAAGTTTAATTTAATCTAGTTTTAAGTTTAATTTAAACTGGTTTTAAGTTTAATTTAAACAAGTAATAATTTAAAAGTCGGACATTGTGGAAACATAAAGTTTTCTCTTGAGTATTTCAAGCAAACCATCAAAATATAGGTTTGTGTAATGCCGGCAATACACTATGCAATAAGTAAAATTATATATGCCGACCACTGTATTTTTCTGATGCGTATAAGTTCCCTAAGTACAAAAACAGTCAAAATTCCAAGTTCTATGGAAATGCTTTATTTGTAATTTTTTTCTAAAATTTTGTATTTCTAAAGAGGCTGCTTTAGAATTTAGTTCCCCCAAATTAGTTGTTTTTTTAAAGAATTAAATTTAATAATAAATTAAAATTTCCTTTTCTTGCCCAACTGGTCTTAAGTAAACGTTAAAATACATATTTAAAACAGACAACAAAATTATGTTTGTGCCAGTGTTTTGTAGACAACAGACAATAACTGGCAACAGCAGCAATAACATAACAGTGGCCTGTGCAAATTAAAACATACATTCAGGGCACTCACACCACATTTTGTCTATACAAACAGCAAATGTGTTTAACTTGCAATGCGTCAATTTTGTTGTTCAAGTTCATGTTTTCAATTTATGTGTTTAATTTTTTGCATTTATTTAGGAAAAAAATATTGTTTTTTCTTTGCCTTTAAAGAAATTATTTTATGTAGCTGCTACACGCAGGCACTTGCAATCAACACCAACAGTTTTAGTGTGTTGCATATTGCAACGTATAGTTTAAAAACAGGTTTATTGTTGTTTTTGTATTTTATATTTTACAGCACTCAAGGTAAGAAAAGTATAATGTATTTGTCCTGAGGTTTGTAACACTTGCAGCAATGCGTAAACATATACCCTTAAGATAAGTAGTAAACTTAGAATCAGTTCTAAGGTCAATGTCCGTCTGTCTGTCCAGGGGGGCTAAAATAAATAATTTATTGAAATTAATTTCTTTATGCTATAGTATATATGTATATAATTTTGATGAATTCATAATATTAATTGTCTTTATATATATTGAAATTGCCAAATTTAGGGCGTCATATTGCCTGGCTTTATAAACCCTACTTTGGTATACTTTGTTTTAGTTTGTAAATTTTTGTCCACAAAATAAATTTCAAACTCTGTTTTGCTTAAAATATTTTTGGTTTGTTTTTTTTATTAAAATATGTAACAACCCAGATACACTGTAGGACAGACATTTGGAGGCGCTTGTAGAGTGGGTTATTACGAACTTGTTAAACTACAACTGCTGTCTGTAATTTTTACAGGTTATTTAAATACACATAATTTTAAGCTTTTTTCCATCTTCAAAAGCCATAAATCGAATTCAAAAATTGTAAATTATTTTTAAATGATTTTGTGTATTGCAACATGTCACCAAAACGTGTTTTTTCGTAAACAGAGTGAAGGCAAACAAAAGTGTCATAAAGACAAGTAAGCAAATTAATAAATTATTGCAGAAATTTTTAATAATTTTTGCAAACATTAAAATACATACTATAAATTTAAAATAACATATCTATTTTGTAAAACCCTCCTTTTTTGTACCTTAAAAATGTAAATTTAACATATAAATTAGAAAATCTCAAGTTCAAAATCTTGTGTGTTCTTGAGGTGGCTTAAAATAAACACAAAATTGGGGGTAATATTTCGCGTTTCCTTAAATTTTTTACACAAGGGGATTAGACTAGCCCCCTTGTATATATATATATATATTTTTTTATTAAATACTTATGAAACATATTTTGCATAGAAAAATTCGTTTAAAAAAACAATTACAATGTTATAGTTTGCTTACGAAAAGACCCATAAATTTATAAACTCACACTTGCCACATTGTTCTATTGGCAATCCTGAGCATAGTTCATGTCCTTTTAGGATAAACGTTATAAGTCTTGCCATATTGGGGACACGTAAGATTTTTATAAATCAGGGATCTACAATTTTTGAAAAAAAATTTGTAATTGCAGTGTCAGTTTTTATACCTGAATTTATTGAAGTCCAAAGTTTTTGTACAATTTTTCTTGAATTGTTTTTTAAGGTAATATTTGTGAAGCATTTTTTTCGTTGTAAAGGTAGTTACAGACAAAATGTATTTGACACATAACTTGCCATTTTTGCATTCCATAAGCAAAAAAAATCATTCAAAAATATCATTCCACAGATGACTTATAATTTTTTACTTTTACACGTTCATATCTAATACCGTCTGACATGACCTCTAAATTAAAACCAAAAACTTACGCTGGTTTTTCATTTTCTAAAAACAATCGATGTTAGATGCAAATAAAAACAAATTTTAAAATCGGATAAAAACTTTTATTCAAATTTCGAAAAAAATTAGTTCGAAAAAAATGTTCCAAATGGACAAACATTTATTTTGTCTTTTGGTTTATTTTGTTTGACATAAACGTCAGATTACAACATTTTTTGAATAAAATATTTTTTTGAATAAAACTATAATATAAACAATAAAAAAAAATTTATTTGAATAAAAATGTGTGGAGTTTTTTCTGTGCGAGCTGTGCAATCACTACTCAAACGTAGCAAACAAATTTATTAATCCGATTTTTGAAACTTTTTTCAATATCTTGTGGTGCAAAGATAACGTAATACCGCGCCGCTTTGTTTAAGATATTTTGCAAATGTACTTAATCTAAAAACAAATACAACAACTATTGTTTTTAAATATTAACTTTTGTGACATTTAAATCGCTTTAACGCGTTTTTACTTTTATATAATAAAAAAAGGACAGTTTAACATGGTTCTTATCCTTGAAATTTCGCATTTTTTTATATAAAGGACATTCTTCATGCGCTGGCATAAATTAACGTTTTTAGCGTTTTTAGCTTTAGGAGATTGTTTTGAGTCTTCTACCTTATGCGCATCTGAAAACTTTAAATAATTTAGTTGAATTTCGGTTATATCATCTTTGTTATTTGTTTGCGAAAATGCTTCCCACATATAAACTACAACCCTTGATTAAGCTGGTATTCATAATTCTAATTTTTTGATTAGGAAGTCAAAAATGGTCATACTTCTTGAGAACGGCTGCTTTTTCCAATTTAAAGGCCAAAAAAGAAGATTTGGTTTATTTTCGATTTCTTAATACTTACTTAAATTCCTTTAACTAATTAACATAAAACCTCATAAATTACAAAAATAAAAACAAAAAATTAAGGATTATAGCCAACGTTTAAAAAGGAAAAGGAATTATTGAAAATATGTTCATATTTGCTTAATTAACTTCATGTTTTTTACGACTTTGAGTTTAAAATTTAAAACTTCTCTCATACCTTTATTCCCTGCCTACAGATAGTTAGATGTTCAACAAAGTTAATGAATTTTTAATAACATCCATCCATAGCAAATACACAACAAAGTATCATTTATTATATTTAATACTTCTGATCTGCAGTTTTACGATTTGTTTTCTTCTTTTTTTTTATTCTCAAAATTGATTAATGATTGTTGCGGGGATTATGATGATAAAGAAAAAGAGGCATCTTAAGGCGAAGATAAAGGAAACATATAAAAATTGTTTAAAAAAAAGAAATATGTTAAAAGCAACTAAATCAAGTGTGATTTTTAACACTGATCATACGGTGCGCATATACGCATCCGCACTCGCATCATTAAGCAGCTGTGGCTGCAAATCATTAATTAAACAAACAAAAAAAGAGAGCGAAAAAGGAGAAGAAAATATGATCCTTTTTTTATAACATAAAGGATACTAAAACCGCATGTTTATAATAGCTAAAGCAAATTTTAAATAAAAACAATCAAAAATACAAATTATTTTTTAGGGCTGTTACTCTTTAGATCTAAACAAATTGTAATCAAAACACCTACTGTTTTAGAAACATTTTTTCATTAAAAATGCACTTAATCATTAGTCAAAATATTCTTGACAGAATGCGTTTGAGTATTTTTATATATGTATGTGTATGTGTAAGTGTTATAGAGATCAATAGAAAACGCTTTAATTTGAAGATCATTAGAAAGATTGATTTGGGTCTATTTGGTGGGTTCTACTTGTAGTCACTTTCGAGTATTTTCTTTTGTTGAGTGAAGCAAAAAAGTGTTGATGATGTGTGAAATGATTATTCCGTTTTTTTTAGATTTTTTTTAATTTAATAAAGAATAAATTGAAGCATTTGAGAAGTTTTGTTTTTAATTGTTTTTATTTTTTATTACAAATTGTTTATTGATGACTATACAAAGTGTTTTATGTTTATGTATAAAGAGGGATTTTTTAAAAGTTAAATATATAAAAATTAACGTAAGGTTGTTCAAAATAATTTAAAAATGGGCACTAAGCGTCACGTCCCAATCAAAAATTTAGAAAAAGCCATTATACCTGCAAAAAGGATAATAGACTAGAAAAGTTTGGTAAACCACATCCTTGGACCTTTCATTTAAGCTCCAAGGTCTCCAATTCTGATATCGCTCTGTGCTGTACTTAAACACAATAAACCTTCCCAACAATCTCGATAACTCAAAAAAAAATCGTTGAAAGGCCGTTCTAATCTCTTGGCATAGGTAATAGCGGCCACGAAGTGTCTTAGTCCCCTGCTAAAAGCTTGTTATCGCAATAATCCTTAAAACTTAATAAATTTTTTTGTCAAAAAAATTGTTTTTTAATCAATATTGGACTCATTTAAAGGAATAACCCTTCTTATATTTAATATGATTTTAAATTCTTTATCCATAAAATCTGTCACTTTTTTATTCTCAATATTTTAAGCTTTGTATCCCTTATTTGTTTTTTTTATTTTTTGTTTTCATTGTAATTAACTTATTTTAAGTCTCATCATAACTTGTAACACTGAATACAACAATTCCGATGCTTAACTAGTTTTCCAAGAATATAGCAAGATGGCTTTTTCCTCACTTTCCTTTATTTTATAGGAGGAATAAATTTTCATTAACATGACTTCTGGTCAGTTTTATAGGGAATATTTTATGTTTCTTTTGTTGAAGTTATGCTAAAATAAAGTTTACAGAAGCTTAGAGAACTGGAATTAAAAACTTTAAAACAACTGTATAACAAGGTAGTAAACTATAGCAGGGGAAACGCATAAGAATTAACAATTTGTTAAAAGATCAATAAATGCCTTTTATAAACTGGTAAAGTAAGCCTTATAAACATTTTATTATGTTAGAAATTTGTAAGGAGACATAAAACTAAACGACAAAAAGTAAAATATTTAATTTTATATCCAGATTGATTTTTTATTTAACTGGAAAAAATTTAAGTGACTATTTTAAGGTTTTTAAATAAAAAAAGGGTAACAAGAAGACCTTTTTTTTTGTTGGCTCATATAACACTAACTTTAAAGGCAAGTTCTAATAGTGACCCTTTAAAATCCAACTGCTCTCTATATTTATTATACCAACTCATACTTAGTATTAGTATAATGCGTTTGTTTAGATATTTAGAACGCATTAAAATACAAGTTTGAGACAAGCATTCTGTTATTCCGATCGACTCAAACTATTCTCTGAACCGATTGGTGAATGTCCTTCTGTCACTTAATCTGGCCAGATGGATGTCCATAAAATCTGATAATAAAAATACAGTTCACAATTTAAAAGAAACTTGCATGAAATATGATACAAATAAGGTTTTTGGTATAGAAGCCAATCTTTGGGAAACCTATTATTTAACATATAGTCTTGTTTCACAAAATTTTTCATACAAATATGGCCATATGCCTTCAACTGTCGCATAAAACTTTTATTGAATCGCCCAGGACCTTCACGATGCCCATATTCAAAGGTGGTCCAATAAAAATAAACCCTTAAATAAATACCCCATGAACATCAGTGTCAAAACAAACTTTACCTCAAATACATTTTATAAAAAAAAAAATATTTTCCCAAATTTCGCGGCATTTTTAATGCGTCCCATATAAGTCACAACCACGAAAGCCATCCTTGTGCAAACAAATTATTAATGTTTTAATAAAGATAGCTTTTTAAAAGTGTGATTTATTTCTTTTAAATCAGTAACTATTTGGTGCTACTTTTTAAAAATATAAGGCGAAAAAGGATGCGAAAAACTTAATAAAACTTTTCCAAAAATCCCATATGGACTTAAATTAAACAAAAGTTCTAAGGGCTCATCGACCTGCTGCCTCAAACAGGCGTTTAACGAAGACTTAAGCATTGAAAGAAAACCTAGTCGAGCAACTCTCTTGAAGGGCATCGAACATTTCTATCAGAAAAGTAGCTCGTAATGTTACATGTTCTGATCATTTTGTGCGCAGATTCAAGGCTGATGCTGGGTTGAAGTCTTATAAAATGCAGAAACTTTTAGGTCGAAATGCCGTAAAGAGTTTAGAGGCAAAAGAAACAAGCGAAAAACTTTAGTCAAATTTTATAAAAAAATACACTGATTGGGTCATGGATGATTAAACTTATATACTGGCAAACTTTTTATTTCCTGCTCATGATATTTATATAGCTGATGGAGAAAAAAATATTCTTAAGCAATACTGGGTATAAAACAAACAAATCACCCCAAAATGCTTACTGTGTAGCAAACCATTTAAAGCAGTGGCAAGAGAAGCCAATCATTGATGATATTAGGCACCTTATATTATATATATATATATATATATATTATATTACAGGGAGTCTACAAAAAGGGTTTTACCTGCTAAAAACAGCACAGTGTACCTTTCTGTTTCTGGTCCGAAAATATAAAATACAGATATTTATGAGTTTAAAGATAATGAAAGGTGCCACAAGGTGCATTGACAATAATTTTTGCATTTGTTAATTGAAAACAAGTGAGCCCCAGAAAATCATAAATTTTCAAGCAAAAAACATTAATTCTGGGTCGTTTTAAATAATAAAAATGCAACACAAAACAGGGAAATTAAAAATCTGTACCTAATGCTAAACGGAAAAATAAACATCCAATTTATATCGTAATAGAAATTAAATACTTTTATACAGATTTTAACACTTTACTTTGCTTAACTTTTCCAATTCTAATCTTTATATGAAATTCAAACCCATCAAATAAGTAATAGGACGAAATTATAATAACCATAACACTAAACAAAATATATAAGATAATGCAAAAAAGAAATCAAACCCGATATCTATTTAAGTTTAAATATTTGAAAAAAAACAAGACAAAAACGGTCAGCTTAAGAACGACAATAATTTAAGTGTTAAACTTATACATAATGTAGTTGGTTTTATGTATCTGTGTTTATACTTATTTATATAAAAAACATTTTTAATACAACAAAGCACTTAAAAATTAGTTACTTAAACTAGGGACTTAACTTAAATATTTACAAACAAACGTACCCATTAATATATCGCAGACTAAATCAAAAACAGTTACAACTAAAAAATAATAATTTTCAGGACTCCTTCAGTTATAAGCTAGGCTTTAAATAAAGTTTCCCAGCAAAAAGTTGGTAGTGATAAGTCATTACAAAACAACTCACTTTAAAATTTCTATTACATATCCTTTGCATTACTTAGCAGTTGTTAGATAATGAGTTACATATTTCTTATCTAAAATTTAAGCAGACAGTTTAAGTTTTTAAATTTTTTGATAATATTTTAGTTTAATATTTTGAAGCAGTTTTAACCAAAACATCTGAGAAAAGAGCTTAAGAAGCAACATGAGTTATTGGAGCCCTTGGTAGTAAAAAAAGTTATTTTAATGTCATTAAAATGTTAGATTTTTAAATTACTTCATTGTAAGCGAGAGTGGTAAGTACTTATTTAACTCGCTCTTCGTAAACGAAAATAATGAGTTAAAATCCTAATGAGTAAGTAGTGTCGTTGCGGGTTATTTTTTTAACTCATTACAAAGCAATGTAAATTTTTTGCTGGGTTACTTTAATGCAAATAATATTTTCGTATTCATTACAGATTTCATATGAAACTGGCTTAATAAAAATAAAATAATATTAATGAATTTTGAGTTGTGACTGTTTTTATTTAAGTATGCGATATGTTAGTTAACAATATGATATTGGTATCTTTCATACTTGTTTTAAACACACATTTTTGAAACTTCAACAAACACTTTAAACATCATCATTTGACACTTTTTTAAAACTGAAATGTTAGACGCCAATTTTTCGTTTAGATAAACATTTTTGGCTTTTAATATTTTATAAACTTTTTTTCATGGAATTTTCTTTACATCTGAATTTTTTTCTTTGACACTCTTTTTGTTTTCTTTAAGTTCCTAAACGTTATTAGTTTTATTTCTCACATATTCGTGTTGTTGTTTTAAATTTGATATCATAATGTCTGTAAAACTTTAAGATATCAGTGTGGTGATGCTATTTAAGTCTGTTAGTGTTAATGGGCACGCTACTTTAGTTTCAGATAGAGTAAATGTGTAGCCAAAACATGTTGTTGAAGTCAAGCAATAACCTTGAAATAGGCGAAGCGATTTTCAAGTTATTGGGCGGAAAAAATATTTCTTATCTTAGAAGTTTAAACTTAAAGTGTTTAAAATTTTAAGAAGGCGTGGCATAACCTTCTATACAAAATTTAAGTTTTTCTCGTACCCTTCAAACTTCTGGTGAGTTTAGGTTAGAACGCCCTTCAAAAAATAGGTGACGGTGACGACTCATATACATCTAAAAGACTTTCTGACTTATATATAATGAAAGCGGTAGGTCTCTTTTTGTATTTTAATTGCAAATTAATTCGCTCTTTAAAAATTAGGTGAGGCATCAACTTTTTAAGGGCTCACTTCTGAGAACGTTCTGGGCTTTACTCTATTTAGTGGGAAAATGACGTTGAAGGATAGGAGAATGCTGTTTTGTCCACTTATACAAATGCACGAAATTGCAGAATAAAAATGTGTGTTACCTACGATCGTTTAAATCTGCCGACAGTGTAGTACTCTGTAGGAAATTTGACACTCCTTTAACTCTGCATTAATTGAAATGAGCAGCTTTGAGTACCTCACGCCAAAATCCTACTGTTTTTTAGCTTTAAGCACCATATTTTTTGCCTGTTTACGTTTGATGACCCCACAATATCCAGACACCTATACTATGCGTACTTGGTCATATTATCACTAATCGGCTGAATTCCAATACGCAGTTTGCTTTGATTCGCTTAGACCCTCACATGCCCTAAGCCAGTAGTAGGAAATAAATGCTATTCTCCGGATTTTTTATAATAATGCCCAGTCACATTATTTTCTTCGCCCTAGAGCTACCAGTGTAACAACATCGCACATCTGTCCCAAGGTACCTTCCAACTAAATATTGATTAAAGTAGGAGCATAAGAAATCGTTTTGGCAAATTTTTTCAGAGAAAAAAATCAGTAATTGCCTTTGATTTAGAGTGTATGCTTGCTGTAGAGTGCTTTCAGAATGGCCAATACTTTTTACGCTGTCATAACTGTTTTATTTCGGAAAGCAGCTCCATTTTTAAAACATTAACACAAACATACTTTCTTACTCCCAGACAAGTGACAACAAGTGTCTCTGTGCGACAGAATGTGTTACTTTTAAGCTGGAGACACATTTATTATTAATATTTTTTTTTTGTCCGCTTAAACTGATATTTATTGAAATGTCTTAATCGTTTTAGGTTGCTGACTAAAAAACAACAATAAATTCGTTAAGAGATTCATTGATTTTTTTTATTTTTAATTTTTATTTATAAATTAAAATTTGTTAAGCATTTTGTTTTTGTTTTCTGTTCACCATAAAATTATATAAATTCAAAACTTTGTTGAAATGACTAAACAATAAAAAAAAATTTGTTTTCCTTTTGTTTTAAAATTCATTCATTTATTATTTTAACAGTTGTTTTTGGTAAGAATTATTTTTTCTTATCAAAAAAAAAATTTATGCATTTTTAAGTTAATTGCATAAAAACTTTAATGACGATTGGAAAAATGATAAAAAAAACCAGTCCATTCAGGTCATCATGACATTCGAAGAGAATTTGATAATTAGGCGTAAAGTCAAACACCACAATAAATTTGTAAAACAAAGAAAAAAATGCATATTTTATCATAAATTATTAGTTAATATAACAAAGGTATTTGTTATATAACAGAAAATCTTAACCAAAAAATGCATTAAAAAATATAGAGATTAATAAAAATAAAATAAAAAATTGAGACAAATTAAAAACGTAATAAAATTTTTATAGAAAAATATAAATTATTTAAGTTTTTTTGGTTAAAAATGTAAACCAGTTAAATGCATTAGATTTGTTTTGAATGTTTTCAAGGCAGGTGATTTTATTATGCGGCACACGTTTGTCGCCTAAATATTTTCCCAGAACAAAAGAGATAATAAAACTTGGCTACAAAAGAAAAGGTTAAAGAAAAAGTACTAAAAAAAGCGGTGGCGATTGATGTTGTTAATTAACTTTTAAGTGACAGATGTAAGTTCTTTGCCTCCCACTCCACACGATACTTAGGGTCATCATTATCATTTTCAAAGTATGGAAATTATATAGAAATTCTTTTAAAGTGCACAGAGGGAGCAAGCATTTCAAGTGTTAAAATAGAGTTTTTAGATTGTTAAAATGGGCCTAGATGAAGAGAAACAGAGATTTGGGAATTCTTTTGGAGTCGTTCGGATCAGTATTTGGGGTCATAAGCCGCCATGTTCTTGTTTAAATGAAATGGTGTTTTCAATAGAGACTGGGGCATACATGGGATAAGTTTCACGTGAAACGCTTTTGAAACGAAAAAAAAGGCTGCTAGGGCAGTCGATTGTTAATGACTATATAGTCGCAAGTCTTGACATTGGTGTTCCCAGTCAAAGATCACTACAGAAATTAAAGAAACATTTTGAGGGTGGGTACAGAACACAGAAAATGGTCATAGGACCGGAACTGGTATTTAATACAAGCATACTTACGAGTAAATGTAGTAATTCCCAGGCAGTAGTTCTGGCGGCAATGAGTGCCGTGGAGCTTAAAGAGGGAAATGCGGAAAAAAAGAGGACGCGATAATAACAACCGACAATCAGACCGTGTTCTAAGCTCTAGGGCGGTACTACGCTTGTGGACAACTGTGAAAGCAACGATAATTTTCTGATACGCTGACTAAGACTCTGTTCAGTACATTGTGAAGTCGCCGTAAGGGAAAGGCAGAACGCCCCTAAAAGTACCGCCAGATAGCTACTCGTTCAGCACTCATTACTGTAATGGAAAGTACTACAACCTCGTTAACTATCTGGAGTCCAGTGGTTTTTAAAGCAACCACCAATGCGACTTTCATACAGGACGTTCTACGGGGGACCTACTGACATTTCTAAGATTAAAATGGTGTGTGTCCACTCATGATTTTAGCGAAAGCAAATTCTTGGTTCTATATATTTCTCAATCGGTTGATAGAGTCTGGCATCGTGCGTTTCCATAAAAACTTGCCTAATTTAGCGTCGGCCATTATTTCTACCGATTTATATCGAGTTTTCTCTGAAATCGTGCTATTCGTGTTGTTATAGTTGGGGTCGCTTCTGATGAGTTCAGAATCAATTCAGGGGTACCGCACGGCTCAGTCATCTATCCTACTCTTTTTCATATCTTCCAGCAGCAGCATATGCCTTTCATACTCATTCGACTACAGGCCCAACTCGTTGGAGATTGCAGCTACTAGGCTGAGCATGAATTACAATCTTAACTGTGATCGGATACTAATCTTCGATTAGGGCTGTGCGAACTGTACATAAAAGTACAGTAGAGTAATGCTATATCATCTTTATTAAGAGATAATTAAAATTTTGGGAAGACTGAAATTATTGAAAGTTTGGGCACTAATCCAGTGCAATGTCCGCTAGGCAAAACACGTTTTTGTTTTTTTTCGAATAAAGTATCCAAGTGTCTTGGTTTTTCAAAACGTTGTTGGATCTATTTTTCTTATTATTTTTCTATTTTGGGCTGGCATTCTAAAGTATGTTTTGGAGTCACTGGACTGCGTACAAGAGCGGTCGAAGGTACTCATCGGTGACGTTGTGGTATCTTACCATCTTGACTCTTTTTGTCTTGATAAGGAGGAGCCTGCCTCTGAATATTGGGTTGATGGTAAGGCCAAGGTTTGCTTTCTATTACGGTCAGCTAAGGGCATAGGCCTTGTACAAAGTGAACGGGCAGGGCTGATTGTGAGATCTCAAGACTTCAGTTTTCCGGAATGCAGAGGAGCTGTACTTCACAACGAGAGCAGAACAATTCTTAGGTAGGCGAGGTGAGATATATATATGTAGGGGCACCTTTATATATGGGCCAAAATCAGAACGTTTTTTTGTAAATAGTTTTATATAAAATACCAAATAATATTGCAAGATCAGTACAAAAAGTCCTAATTTTTAAAAATTAGTACATTTTAGTTTACAAATTTTTAATCAGTACATAAAATAAGAAAGCAATACATGTACTTATGAAGTCAGAAGGAATGGTCTTCATTGTTTTATGAGAGTAAATGGGACAAATTAAGCTAGTTCAAGTTGAGTTAGGTTTAACTGACTGACTGGCTGACTAGTTAAGAATAAACTATAACCAGTTTCAGTAATTCGATATATTGAACTCCATGGGGATCCACACACCCTTACCAAATTCCAGGGTCCTTGTCTTGCTAACCCCAGATATTTTTAATTTAACAAGTTTCAAACACATTTACAACATTTAAATTCCGTTTAAGTTCTTTTAGTATTTCAGTTGCAATTCGCTTTGCCAATTGTTGTTTTTAACACAAAGAACAAAATACCCACAACTACCTACATATAAACAAATTAATTTTTAAAATTTCTTTGCAAATCTGATAATCCTAAAATTCTTTGGAAATGAAGTAATATTAAAAACGTGATATTCGTATGATGTCAGAAAAAAAACTTTTATATAACAAAAAAAAAAAAATTAAATTAAATTATACTACCGTTTAAGTGTGAAGGAGATTAAAAAGTTTTTTTGGTCGTAATTCCTTAATTTGTATTTTTGCTTTTAAAGCCAAAAGAAGGTCGCTCTTAAAATTCTTTTAAAACATACAAAGTATTTGCCTCTTTGCCAAATACATTTGTTTTTGCACAGAAAAGGAAATAAGATCAAACGTTGCGTCTTTTAAGCGCATATTTGTTGGGCAAAAAAAAGGTGCGGGTTTTTTCATATACAAGTCTGTCAGTTTAAAACAAAATCAGAAATATAACTTATGACACCTCTTTTTAAAAATTGCCAAAATATTTCGGAAAGGACATAAATTAAAGTTATATGAAACATTTCTGTGAAAAGGGATTTGTTTCGCCAGAAACAAGTAATAAATTAGACAAATGGCAAATAAATAAAATTTATAGCCGAAAGGAATAAAGATAAATGAGTAATGACCTCATTTTGGATATTATATTTAAAAGTTTTTAATAGAATTTTAGAAAACCTGAGATAATAAGAGTAAAATGTAACACAAAGTTGCATCTTAAGAAATAAATATTTTAAAACGTATTTTTTTACTGCTGATTTGTCGGTTGAGACTGAAACTCACACTTGCTAATCTTTATAACTTATTTTTCAAGCCCTTTTATAATATAATCTAGCTGTAAGTGGTTAGTATTTTTACTCAAAATAATTAATATATCCTTAATTTTTTTAAAGAAATAATAACTAAATAATTTTTACTCTCAAAAATTTTATAATAATTTTAATTTTTTAGTTGAAAATTTAAAATTCAAAAATTACTTAATATCATTCTGTCGAGGACAAATATGTCAAAAAGTACTTTTTGTCCTCTTATTTGATTTCTGGCCTCTTAGTAGATTTTTTTTTCTAATCTAAATTTCAAAAAAGTACTATTTGACCTTATATTGAAATTTTACCTTAATCTTGACTTACAGTCTGTGGTTTAATATTTCAAAATATTTCAAATATTAAAAAACATAAAAAGTACCAGAAATTGCGAAAAAGGCACTTTTTGACCACCTTTCACTTCCGGCCGTAATCTTGGTAAGAAATCGTTAATTTTATATTTCTAGAATCGTTGTCGTAATACTTACAAAAAAATATTAAAAATTTAAAAAATTGCTTTTGAATGTGGGTCAAGAGTCCCAGATTTTAAACATATGTTTATAAAGACCAAAAAACAAAATACACGCAGGACAAATAAAATGAGTGCTCAAGGCTTAATTTATTAAAAAAAAAATTCTTTTTTTGCACGAATGATACACTAAATATTTTTTTTTTTCAATTATTTTAAGACCCATCCGATGCTTTTGTATATTCTTGTCACTTACAAATGCAAGCAATAGATTATACCGAAAAGTTCTGTCAGCGTATTGCAGGTTTCGGTGAAAACGCCGAGACCTATACATGGTCCGAAACCCACCTTATACCGCACGTCGAACTCAAATGTTTAGTCGGACTATAGCAAATAGCATTAAGAAAATACCTATACTGGTAAATCGATACCGATATGATTAAAATACCGATAACGATACCGAAATAACCACTTTAGTACCAATACTTTTAGCGATACCGATATAATCGAAATACCCATACCGAAACGACAAGTTTCTTAATACCGATGCCGTCATTCGTTTCAGTTGCCAACCTTGATATAGACTTGTAATTTTAAAATATGCAAAAGTTCCAACAATTACATTTTGAACACTTATTGATTTTCAACCCTAATCTGGGTCCATAGTCGTTACCTTCAAATTTATAGATTCATAATCAAAAAATTAAGAAAAGTTAAAAGTTTGCCTATTTAGTTGACTTCTTGCTTCAACTGACAAACGTTTAGGGCTTAAGATACTAAAATTAGCAAATAATTGGCATAAAATCTTTGAAAACTGACTTATATCGCTTATCCGGTAAAAGATCAAAAACTCAATGGTAGTTGTTTCTCACAACTACCATTGGGGAGCTATACACTGTTAAAGCTGGACCTTTTTGATGGTTTTATTTCAACATCGGGTATTTAAGTCATTTGTAATGGTATCTTAAGCCCCAGAACATAAATACTACTACTTTGTTTTTTCTTTTCAAGATTCGTTTTCGCATTTAGTATTGTTATTTAGTTAACATATAAAACTGCGCTTACGAAGTTGCGGGTTAATTCCTAGTAATATGAAAAATAATATTTTCCTATAACTTTGTACTAGAAAAGGGGAACCCAATTTTTTTCTTGTGATTTTTTTTGTTTTAATCGTTAACTGCATTCAAAGAAGGTAATATCCTTATTTAGTTCCAAAAAATTATAATTAGAAATTGACGATATTTTTTCCATATTCCCCAACTATTGCCGCTTATATATTTCCCAATAACTTTTTTTTCATTAAATATTTTTGTATGGACATATGTATGTAAGTATGTCCTTAAATTATTCTGTATTTTAAGAAAGAAGCAAAACAAACAAATTTAATAATTTGCATTAAAACAACAATGGCAATCAATCAATCAAAACAGCGAAAATCTAAATTTTTTTGAATAAAAAAAGCTCTAAGCCAAACATATGTGCATACAAATTAACATATGCATCACAAAAACTTACAAAGTTGTAAGCAACCCTGCAAGAATTAATAGACCGCATGGTCCATTTGAACTGAAATAGACTGGTAAAAACAAGGTCCTAAGTATTGCATGTCATGGTCAAACTAGAACCTATAGCTAAACGACAGATGTTCGTGTATGCCGTAGTAGTAATACTACAAAGGAATCAAAAACACCTTTTGAAATCGAGAATTTTATTCTTGAATTTATCCAAAATCGTACTTGAAATTTTTCAGTACAATCTCTACTTAAGTTTCCTTATTAAAGTTAATTCGGATTGCTTCAAAAATATTAAGCTGAGAAAAACTTGTTATTTTTGAGTATATTTTGAGATTAAAAACAAAGTTTCTTGGTATCCTAGATGGTAGCTTGCTGGTGCTGCAGTCCGGATAGTCTCGGGTTCAAATTACAGCTACGTCAGGTAAAGAAAAAATTTTTTATTTATGAATTTTAAAAATGTATTAAATAAATATAAAAAATATAAAACTCTTGTTCTTTAATATAGCTCCGTCATAAGATATCATAATGTTAAATAGACGATACTAGGAACATACAATTGGGTTACTTTTGGAGTAGTCCTACTTCATTATGGACTAGTCCATTAACGCATGTAAAAACTGGTTCCTTCTCCTGCAGGGCAAACAACAGACACACACACAAATATACATTTTTGAATGTTTTTGATGCATAAAGACGTTTGTACATATGTATGTGTGCATACAAATTTGCAGAGGCTAAAAAAGGGTCATATTTTTAACTGAATTTTTAAATGTTCAAATAAAATTATTCCATATTTTTCAAATAATTTTTTTTATTTTGAATATTGTTTACAAAATATCAAACTAAAACATGCACAACGTAAAACAAATATGAATTTTTTTTGTTGTGCAAAGTCAAATGTCCCAATAGTAAAAGCTACATAAAGAGAAGTCAAGTTACACCTATTAAGAGTCATAACTTAAGCCTTAAAAATATTTACTCTACCAATTGAAGCCTTTTATTTTGTTAATTTTTAAATAAAAAAAAAACTTTTTTAATGATTATTTAAATTTATAATTAAAAATGTTTGTTTTTTTTTTAAATTTTACTGATTCCTATTACAAACGATATGAAATCAATCCGAATGTTTTTATGTTTTTAGGAACCCATTTGAAATAGTTTATTATTATTTCACTAACTAAAGCACTTAATGGTTCGCTCTTTAAACACAGACTAACGAATGAATACTCGTTGACCGTGGTACATTTCGAAAATGATTTTTTGTGATTTTACTCTAATTCAAAAAAAAAAAAAAAAAAAATGCTGAGAGAAGACCAGGTTAATAGTATTAAAAAATTTTATTTAAGAAACTGTTTACTGGAGTTTCTACCTATCGCCAGAAAACGCAAAAGGATATTTAATTCTTCAAAAATTAACAAAAAAAACCTCGCGGAATTACTCAGTAGAGTAGAGTACGGTTATTGTAAATAAAAACATTTTAACGGTCGTTACAATTTAGAAATGGCGATTGTAAGGTAACATAAGCAACGTTCGCGCATCAAGTGCTAAAATATTTCTCAAAAATTTTGTTTCAAATATTTCAATACCATCATCGCTGCCTATGAAGAGCCTTCCAGTGATTGCAAAAAAACACAAAACTGTTACTGTTGATTTACTTGTGAGAGCCAAACATGTTTTATTACAACAATCGTCGGCGCGCCGCGGCTCTATTAAAAAAGGAGGCGCAAAATAATCGCTCTTGTCAAGCAGTCTTTTAAAAACCAGCTGGGTCATTTCATGTGAATTTTCTGGACTAACAAAATATGAAATTTTTTATTATTTTGCTTCTTCTATAAATGTACCTACGAAGCCACGTATTCATAAACATCTGTTGTACTTTTTTCAAATGCATGACAAGTTTCCCTTTTGTTATTCGTAGTTTTTTTACGAAAATTTTTATTTTATTCTTTTTTTAAAATATTTTCTACGTTTTTCCTTAGAAAATTTGATAAAAGGACACGTTTTTAAGCGCAGTTTATTTTTCGTTAAGCTTTTGTTTACTTTCAAATAACAGATTTATTGTACAATGGGTTTTACAAATATATGTTTTTGAGAGAGAGCATTTGTTTGTAAAATATATTCACAAAAATATTTATTTTTGACAAGAATTCATTTATTCATAATGAAAACTGGGCAGTGATAAAAAACATTACAAAATAAAATACGCCCAAAGCGCACATATGCAAAAATCAATTATATTAAGTCGTTTACTAAAATCAGGTTACAAAATTAATAGTTATTTAGGTTTTAAGAAAATATTGGGATAAAAAATGCGATTTAATATCTTCGACTTAAAATTTTCAACAAAGATAATAAAGACATCAACATACAAATATAATCGAGTTACATTTTTTAACTAAAAAGCGTACTGATTTTGATTTAAAAGTACATAATTGGTGACCCTAATTATTAGCAAAAATTTGAGCTAGGAACTTAATTGATGATTGTCAGACTTAAGCCTGCAGTACACGAAATAAAAAAAGCTATGTTATGTACGTATATATACACTCACATACAGACACATTTCATGCAGGAAATGCCAATGGTAAAGCTATAGTGAATTGCTATTGGCGTTGCCAAGACTACCACTTACTAAATATGCAGGCAGACAGACGGACACAGCTATATATACTTCCTTATCTGCAAGGATCTAGAATGTATAGACTTAATTAGGTCGCCAAAGGAATTTTGTGAAAAATGTAAAAACAGGTTAGAAATCTCTTTTAGAATTTCTATGAAGCACGCATCCTTGATATATAGATTATGATTGCGCGAGATGTTTAGCAAGAGACTTATTTCACTATCTGTCCTATTTAAAATTTTTGTCCATGTATTAAAATTTTTTTAATTCACACTCATGTCTAGCTATAATATTAGATATGGTGACTTATAACATTCATTCGCCACCGTTGGAATTATTTAAAAACCACCGACATGTGGGTATGGAGATGACGAATTGTAAATACTGCCAGTATGGAGTTGATACCAGTCTTTTCTGTAAAATAAAGGATATTGGTGCAACCGACCACATGCACTACTTCAAAAGGCAAACTCCTCTATATTGAGCTATAGCCACTACTAGTTTAAAATTTAAAACATATTTTCGACAGCTAAAGTTAAACTCAGATTTCGGCAACTACTTTTAATTAGGATGTGAGCAGGGGCAATACCAATTTCCACGTTTATATTGGTCGCTTTAGTAATAGTAGATCCATTGAGTCACAGAAGAAAGAGTTAAAATAAAAAAACTTATGTTTACGCATATAAGCCCGACAAATTAAAATTTTAGGGTGAGACACTTTTGAACTTGGTAAGCTGTAAGAGGAAATAAGCAAATTTACTTCCTAGATAGACCTGGGGAGTGTATAGGCCATGGGAAGTCCATATGTCATGACTAGCTGATAGCCAAGAGCTATTTTATCGGCGATTGCGACTAAGGAGTCACGTTTAATGAATTTTTATTAACTTCTGTATGACATGGTAACCCCAAAACGACGTTGTTTTATAGTGTGATTAAAGTTTATTTGTAATTTTGTGAATCTTAAAAATGACTCTTAAAAATTTTTGGATTCTTAAATTTTCTTCCACTAATTGTGTTTTTCTACGATAACCAAAACCATTCTGCAAAATTATTAATTATTCGTTTTCATAATATTTTGTTTAGCATAAACAAAAACAACACGTACATGTACTTAGAAACAGCATCCAACACAATTTTCATTTAAATGCAACGAATGCTCTCATATGGTGCAATAATTGAACAATATTTTGTAATGTTTTCACAATCTTTGTTCTTGTTATTGCTTTAATTATTATGGCCAAAATAGAGCACAGATTTCTGTGTTAATGGTGAAATTAATAAAAACAAGGAGATTGTTCTAATCTTAACTAAAAATTTGATAATGATTTTGGAATTAAAAAAAAAAAAACTTAATTAGTTTCAAATGTTGGACATGGACACAAATGCGTTAAAATCAATGTGAGTTGAATTCTTTTCTGTTATTAAACAACGAACAAAGCTTAAACACAGAAAAAACAAAAATAATTTAGAAAACATTTAAAAACAATTCCTGCTGCTTTTAGAAACACACACACACAGCTAAACTTCTTAGGGCGTTTAGTGGTGTTGGCTTATTGACCTTTCGATACCAGTTAATTCATTTTAAAAGTTTTAGAATACAATTTTATTAAACGTTATATGTATGTAAAGGTACATACATACATTTGTTTGTATATCCGTTCCTAATCACTACAAGTTCCATATTACCAAGTAGTTCATTTACAATATTTTAGTTGTTGTTGCTGTAGTGTTTTCATTATCGAAAAATCAGTAGGGAGTCATTTGTTGAGGGAAATTATGTATGAAGAACAATATAAAATAGAAATTATTGTAACAAAAGTAATTAATAGAATTTGTCAGTTTAACAACAGGTAATACAGTTTAATATAAAAGCGACCATAAGATTTTAAAATTTTTATTAATTATAACAGAAGCGTTGAATTTGGGATATGTTAAGCGTGAAGAAAACCAATGAAGATAACAGATGGATAAATTATAATTTTTTTCACAAACATTTAACTTGTAAAACTAAAGAACAAACTTATATTAACTAAACGATATGGCAAGCAAAATTTAAGAATTCTTGTTCTTTTATACAAAAGCTTACAAAGGTCTGCTTATTCGTTTCCTTTGCGAAACTCGTAGAGAAAGATAGAATGGGTAGAAATAGAAGTGAAGCTGAAGTGTAGAGAAGAATTGGAGAGCAAGGAAAATATTATAAGGCATTCTCACCAGAGTCTCTGGCGGGAGCCTAACCTGCGACCTGAGAGCTGTTAGGATATAGTTCTCAACACCTTATACGCAATGAATAGACATAAAATAAATTTTTGTAAGTCAAATATTGATCAGAAAATGAATTAAAGAATAACATAGAGATTTTGTTTACAGGACCGCAATTATGCAAAAAACCTAATAATTCTGTTTAACGTTTAACTAATTTCGGTTCTATTTACATTTGAGCTGATGATTGTAAGTTTTATTAATAACAGTCAAGGACTCGCCTTAAATCACATACATATGTCGATGGCATTCTTAGTCGACTATCTTTCAGTTCAGTAATACGTCTGGTTAACCATCAGTGTATTTTCAGTATTAAAGCTCTTTGGAAGTTAGTAATGATTAGACCATTATTTTAAAAATTCCTTCAAGGAAAAAACCTTAAAAAATATATGTAGCTCCATTCCTAAAAGACTTTGTACTTAGTTAACAAAAATTAAAAAATTGTACAAAGATCTGTCCATAATTGTCCCAACCCCTTATACCTTATAGTAGGCAACTACCCAGAAATTATGTTAGCCCCTATAAGGACCATAACAAAATTAAATAATATTTCTAAATAGTTTTAATATAAAGAGAAGCAAAAAATATATAAAATATCGCAATATATACCCTTATTTAGATGTTGATACTTTGTCTTGAACAAATCATGTTGTAGGATATAATATGATCAGGCTCTACTGACTATAACTTTCGTAATTTTTTTTGAACTAAATTTGCAATTAAAGGTAAAATAATATATTTATATTAAAACTTACAACGTTCAAGCTTTAATAATATGAAAGTTTGATATGCATTGTTTTATTTATAAAATTGAAATCCTTCGTATGTATTTCATAACACTTGCCTTTAAATTATTAATAAACAAAAGCGCTTTTGTTAACTCAAACAGAACTTTATGTTTTCATTATATAAAAAAATAACACAACAACAACAACAACAATATTAATTTAAAAAATAAACTTTTCCATATAAATATTACTTGCACAAACATATTTTTACCTGAAACGCAAAAGGACCTAACTAGGATTTCATTATTTTAACAAGAGAGAAAAAAACTCCTAAAATTAAGACTCAAATATAATAAAAAACCCATGACGAGTTCATATCTCCATAAATTGTTCTTATATATAAATTATGATATACAGGCAAGATTGATGTGTCGATTAGGAATAGCAACGCAACTTCATATTGGTATTCAGCTGCCGAAAAAATATTACAGATAGCAACTGATGAACAGTACAGTAGTTTTAGTCGCCGTTTAGCAACGCAATTCATAATCGAAATATAAAACAACATTTACACGATGAAACTGTTTATGAAATTACTTCAATGATTTTTATTATTTAAAGTCGAGAGGTACATAAAAGCAGGCTCCTAATTATCCTTTTTGTCTACAAACAAAGACAAGAATATGGAGGTAAAGCGATACACAAATAAAAAAAAAAAAAGAAAAGGAGTGCCGATTGCGAGAAGTTAAAAGAAGTCAGTTGTCATGGGCGCTGAACCACTTATCTACCCAGCCACCCAAGCCCTGTGATCAATCCTGTGATGCTCCGCTGCCTAAAGCCAGAGACCTCACAAAGCCCATCTGAGAAGCCCTCTCCCAACCACCTCCGTCAGTGGAGCAGAATCCTAGGGCAGTGGCAGACAAGTTATTCCACAGTTTTTATATCCTCCTTATCCCTGCAAAAGCTGCAGAAATCCTTAAAGTTTTTCTCCTATTTGCTTGTCCCAAATTTCAAATCGCAGGGCCCTGTAAGAGTCCAAAATATGCACCCCAGAACCCTTTTGCTCTCCTTGAGCAGCAAGTTAGTGCGCATCTTGTTCAGCCTTGGCCAAAAAAGTCTGGGGATCTCACAATCAGACCTGGAGGGACAGTTTGGCCAGCCCTGTCCATTACCAAAGTCCTTATCAGTCCTAAATAGAAGCCCATTGGTGGCCTCACCGGGTCACAACTAAGCCCAATATCCCGGGCCGAACCCCTCCTTGAAAATTCATCTGTAGTCTCATTGCCGGCAACGTAACAATGCTCTGGAACCCAACATAGCCCAACCATGCCTATCGCCATGATTTACAGTCGTATACAAGTCTACACCCGACATAACGTTCCTCTAGGGCCTTGAGCGCAAACTGACTGTCAACGTAGATCGTCATTCCGTGGCCCTAGTCACGGCCAGAATCTCAGCCTGGGAAACGCTGCATTCGCCCGGAAGTCTGTATGACATCCCCACCCCCGTATTCATTACATTAGGAACAGCCTCGGTTCCCGCTTCCATCCTCATCCATCAGTAAAGGCTGCACCCCCCTCATACAGCCTCTTGTATACATTCAATGTCTCCCTTTTCGAAAACACTACCTGAAGCTTGAACCCAAAGTCAAATTTCGCGAAATAGTCCGTCAAACCTGAATTCCGCAGAAATTTACCATTCCCGGCCCTTTCTGGAATGATGGCATGTCCATCTGACACTGCCCTTAGCATGCCTGAATCAGTGATTCTTAACTCCTTGCCGCCATTCGGCACAGCACATCGGCCTAGTACTGCACATTTCCCCCTTGCAGAGGTCTCCATCATATGAGGCTATCGTACGTAAGTATTGGTATAACAACGGCGGTGTAAATCCAGATCAAAATAACTGGTTGAACCCCCAGTTGTTACCTTTGGAGTTCCTGCAGGCATAACAGCCATTATGAGCCTTCCTAACCCTCTGATCCACATTTGCGCTCCAAGATAACTTACCATCCAAGACGATAGCCAGATACTTGGCCCAATCTGCCAGTGTTAGCTCAACTCCGTCAAGCACCGGAAACTCAAAGTCTGTCAGCTTGCACTTTCCGGGGAAGAAAGCTAGCTCCGATAAAAGGAAACCTAAGTACTTAAAATTTCACGTCTAATATTGAATAAATTAAAAAAAGTTTTAATTTCTGGTTTTAGAACATGTTTTTTCTTTCTGTGTAACAATTTTTACCTCGATGAGACACATCAGAATTTATAAAAAATCAGATCTAAATTTTTTTGTTAATTAGGGCCTTTTGCTTTTCAGGTAACGATATGCATATTTGTTTTTTTTTTTTTTTGTAAAAAAAACATTTCATAATAGAAGAAAGTGCACATATGTACACACATACATTTTTATATGAACTTTAAAGTTGTAGTTTTTGTTGTATTGGCCATTTTAACCATTATTTACAAGTTTATTTGTGGTTATTGTCCAGGCCTGCATCTGTTGTTATTCTTGTCATCAATAGAGTTATGTAAACAATAAATATTTTGTTATTGTTGTTTTTTTTATGGTAGTTTATGTTGTTGTGGCCGTGCTTGAGTTTAAATCGGGAATCAATTCCATATGTCGCCTGTAAACCATATCTACATACTTGTGCAGCTTTATGTTGCAAAACAGTGTTTATGTTTGTTGTTTTGTAGGAACAATTTTACATACAACAGCAATAACAACAACTTAAACCACTTGCTTTACTTCATGTACCGACAATGGTGGCAACAACCCTTTTTTGTACTTCTTAAACAAATGTTGTACAAGAGTACAACAACTACAGCTACAATCTAAAAAAAACATAGATTCTCTGTTGCTACTGTCATAAAACTTTTGTACTTCCTATCGCTACTGCTCTTGACTAAATTTTTTATATGTTTCGTATTGTTGTAACATTTATACATTTTCAAATAATGCAAGTAAAAATTTACATGAAATACATCACATCACAATTGTTAATAGCAGCAACAAGAGGCAAAATGAAAACAATGTTAAAAGCAGAGTGATATAAACGATCGTTAATAATACAAATCATAATGTATTGTAAGGAGCGGAATAGAGGGCGGCTGTGGATGGCGAAATAGATTGATTGTAAAAGGAGACCATAATTTGTTAAAACGAAATCATGAGTTTATATGAAATGTCCTCTGAAAGCAGTTTCTGTTACGTTTCTATATGTCCTATAATTTTGTTTTTATGTAGGGATCAATTTAAAAAAAATAAAAATACCTTTAATTTTAAGTAAATGTTTTGATTGTACAATAATATATTCTATTTTCTAATATTTAGTTAATTTAATACATAAAATAGATTAAAGGTAATTCAATAAGTGTTGGCTGGACAATCATATTTAGTCCTATGCTTAAGGCAGTTGAAATCTTGAATCTAGTCGGAGCTGACAACTTTACTCCTACAAGGGATAAACAGTAAGCGTTCCTGTTAGTAGCTGAGGAATGTCGATGTTAGAAATGATATATCTGTTGCGGCAATTGACTTCTGGCACGTGAAAATAACAATAAAAGTTTCTAGGATTTTAAGTAGCTGATTGTGATCACGACTGATTAAAGCTTTGGAAAATAGTAGTCGCTAGCATGGTGACCAGCCCCTAAAATTTTTTAAAATTCAACTGGCGTAGCCTTTCCTATGAGATAACACTATAGACCTTATCGTCGCGCAGCTCTGCCTGTGAGATGCCACTATAAATCTTATCATGTTATTACGGGACGCAATGCAGAAGCTTTAGGCTGCTTGTAATATGGTGTGGTGTGTAGCGTCAAGGTGATTGAGATTTACACCTTAAGCCTTGGCTTTTGGTGTAGAATTGCGTAGATCTAAAGGATTTTTTGCTCTTTTTACTAATAAAAGGAATGACTATCCTAAATGCATAGCTAATGGATATTGTGGTGTTGGTTCAAACATTTTACTTACTCTATGCATAGGTCCATGTGGACTTTTTACCTCTTAAAACATTTACGTAAAACCCGTGACTTTTATTCTACCCCGCCATGCATTTTTAAAATTCCCTTAATTTTTTCTTTAATTCATATTCAATGCTTTAAAACTAATAAGTACTTAAGCATCTTCGCAACGTAACTACTTTTTTCGAGGTGTCGTATATATTTATGACGTCCAAATATGTGCATTTGGACGATTCCATTGTAACAAGTGGGACCATTTTGCTTAATCTTTGAACGTTTAAAGAATTTAAAAAATTAATTTAAAGAAGCCTATGATTCCTAGTAATGGCACGTTTTTAAGTGTTAAGTAGACACTAAAAGAAGTTGAGTTCTGCTCTTAATGACCATTTGAAGACCGTGTGACCTAACAACTTTGAATTTTCGCAAATAAGATCGTGATGAGTGAGTTAGGACACTATTCAGCCTAACGTCTCCAGCACCCGTGTGGGCCAAAGCAAACTTTTAAGATTAAATCTCTTCCAAAACCTTAAAAACTATTTGGAATTGGTAGAACCATACTGCTAGCGTTTTCCAAGAGTGAGTTTAGTATCCTGGTTCTCGTTAATTTAAAGTTGTTAAACTGGAATCACACGGCCATTGTTTATTTATGTCTGGTATCTCACAAGGCCTATTTGGGGTCTTTCGGGTCAGCTAGTTGAATCTAACCTTAATTATCTAACTCAACTTAATCTAACCTAACCTAACCTAACCTAAACTAACCTAACCTAACCTAACCTAACCTAACCTAACCTAACCTAACCTAACCTAACCTAACCTAACTTAACCTTACCTAACCTAACCTAACCTAACCTAACCTAACCTAACCTAACCTAACCTAACCTAACCTAACCTAACCTAACATAACATAACCTAACCTAACCTAATCTAACCTAACCTAACCTAACCTAACCTAACCTAACCTAATCTAACCTAACCTAACCTAACCTAACCTAACCTAACCTAACCTAACCTAACCTAACCTAACCTAACCTAACCTAACCTAGCCTAGCCTAGCCTAACCTAACCTAACCTAACCTAACCTTACCTAACCTAACCTAACCTAACCTAACCTAACCTAACCTAACCTAACCTAACCTAACCTAACCTAACCTAACCTAACCTAACCTAACCTAACCTAACCTAACCTAACCTAACCTAACCTAACCTAACCTAAACCTAACCTAACCTAACCTAACCTAACCTAACCTAACCTAACCTAACCTAACCTAACCTAACCTAACCTAACCTAACCTAACCTAACCTAACCTAACCTAACCTAACCTAACCTAACCTAACCTAACCTAACCTAACCTTACCTTACCTAACCTAACCTAACCTAACCTAACCTAACCTAACCTAACCTAACCTAACCTAACCTAACCTAACCTAACCTAACCTAACCTAACCTAACCTAACCTAACCTAACCTAACCTAACCTAACCTAACCTAACCTAACCTAACCTAACCTAACCTAACCTAACCTAACCTAACCTAACCTAACCTAACCTAAC
This sequence comes from Melanophora roralis, assembly GCA_963583895.1. Lineage (NCBI taxonomy): Eukaryota > Metazoa > Arthropoda > Insecta > Diptera > Rhinophoridae > Melanophora > Melanophora roralis. The sequence goes on from OY757191.1 coordinate 4,675,571, forward strand.
CTAACCTAACCTAACCTAACCTAACCTAACCTAACCTAACCTAACCTAACCTAACCTAACCTAACCTAACCTAACCTAACCTAACCTAACCTTACCTAACCCAGTCTATGTACGTTTAGTGGGAAATAGCGAAAGTAAGCTTTTAAAATTCCACATGATTATATATGAAAATACTTTTTGTTGCTTAAATGTATATTTTTTTAATTAGTTTTTCACTTTACGTCATCAAAAAGTAGACAACAAAGGATAATAAACAATATTCTGTTAACGTTTGTGTATTTGAAATTCTTTGCAAAAGTACTACATTTAAAAGCAATAATATATAAACATTAAAAATAAAATATATGTATAAAGAAAATATTTAGAAACAAAACAAACATTACAACTGCAAGAAATAACAAATGCAGTTTAAATAACAAACAAAAATACTTTATTGTATAGACGGAGGAAATAGTAGGAAATTGTTGCATGCAATATGTAACATAACTTAGTACAGTGGATCGATGTGATAAAAACATAGTTTTAACTTAAAAATTTAATAGCAAAAAAATTTGGTTGCTCACTAATACTTAGAATTAGGTTAAGCATTTGCTTCTGTTCTTTAGAGTAAAAGTTACCAATAAAAAAAAATCATTAAACAACACCACTGTTCCTTAAAAAATTTGTTTATAAAGGAATAACTGCATGAATGTGAACTTGATTGTGTAACAAGTACAAGCAGAAAAATTATAAGTTTTTGCACATATTTTGCATATGTTTCCTAAATTTTTATTTCTAAAAACAAAAGAAGAGTTCAGTGTGGCAAAAAGTACACAAGAACATATTTGTAAGGTATTGTTAAAATTTTGCAACAGTAAAAACTTTAGAAAAGTAAATAATGGTTCCACTAAAAACTTAAAATATTTTGATAAAAACTTAAATTTATAAAATTTTTTTTTATTACTTTAGGCTCAAGTTCGATCTCTACTAAATTCCTTTTTCTTGCAAATAAAAAAACTAACATACATTACGCTATCCCGTCGTTTCACCATCTACTGTCCCTTTTAACTTCCTTGTTTTGCTCTTTGAAAAAGAACTTTAAAATTCACATGATTTTTCTTAAGTAACAAACTTTAGGTTATTATAAAAACATAATAAAAAACATTTTTAAGGAAAGAAATATAAAACGAATAAACTACTTAAAAAAGAAATGTTAAAACATCAACCCTCTTAAGATTTACGAGTATGTCAACCAAAGAAAAATGGCTTATTTCAAAGGTATGTAAATGCACTGTAACATAACTCTAAATGTGTGTTGGTATTTAAGTACATATGTATGTGTAATGCATATATTATTTGCTATTTGTTACTAAAGGAATAGAACTAACGAGTCAAAGAGTTTGAGGGACCTTCTTAAACAAACATTTTTTTGACTTAAAACTACTAAATACATTGACATTTACAATGGTATATGTGCTGTTAAGGCTCTGTTGAGAAATGTTCACTTATTGTTATTCCACATTGTTGTTAGTGTAAATTAAGCAAAAAAAAAAATAGCCTTTTTGAAATCTTAAGCAAAACTGATTAATGTTTTTTAAATCTTTAGAATGTGTGTGAACACGAACCATAAAAGCGTGGTGCATCAATTGTGCCCAACTAGAGAAAATGCTTTTTGAGAATGCACTAATCCCTTTTCACTCTGTGGCAAAAACATACCTTGAAAGCTTACATTAACTTTTTTAAGTTAGGTTAGTTAGAACAGGAAGCCGTTGAAGGAAAGGATACAGCTCACTTGGGTCTGCTTAACTCGGTCTCTTTGTGTTACCTAGAGAGGCAAATAGAACAGGTTAAGATGGAAGCAAAGAAGAAAATCAAAGAAGGATAAAGAGAAAGGAATAACAGAGGAATGAAACAGACTTACCAGGGTCTCTGTTGGAAATCGAACCTACAACCCCCAGACTGGTAGACTCGTGCACTTACTATTTAGCTGAATAACATTTTTAATTAAATTAGTCTTATTGTTAACGTCTTGTGTATGCATATAATCTATCAATTTCTTCCCCCAGAGGATTCTCTGGGCATTATTGACCAACATAAACAGCATAGAGATGCAAAGCCAATGCTTCTCAACAGAAAAATTTTTTTAACTGATTTTGTTAGATAATTAATTTTAACAAGTAAGAACCGTAATATCGCGTAAAAAAAGCACTGAAAGTCTAAAAATTAACCTCGTATTCACAGGGTCAAAATAAGCGTTACAACAAAATGCAGCTAAGTGCGAAATAGCAAACAAATAACATACCATAGGTAAGAGGATTTGTAAACTTCGGCGCCTTGGCATTTTCATACAAAATTGCCTATGGCAACGTAGTAGTTCTTGCTGGGCAAATATAATTTTAAGTTCAACTAATTCGATGCCACTAACTCAAGTGTTTCCTACGCTCTCAAAGCAAATGCCAGCGGTCTCGTCTCATCAATTCTCAATATTTTTTTTATAGATTTGGGCAGTTAGTTTGCTTGAAAGGCACTAGTGCTGAACAGTGGCACCTTCGCTCTTTGATCAAAACCTCTCTATATAACCCTAGGAACTCCACACGAAGTGAGGTTGTATCAAGATTTTTAAGATTCTAACCATACTTGTGGTAACCCTTCTAGATTACTGAGACAAAGAACAAACTTCCATTGTTATTTTCCTTAATTAGCAAGATCTTCCTTTATCCTTTTCACAGAATTCCAATACATTTTTTGCAAGTTTGAACAGAAGGTGAGTTTTTTTTTATTTTGTTGAGTGGCGCCTGACTTTTAATAATATAATAATTTGGTAGTTCTCAATTTAAGAGGACTGGGGAAGATAAGTAGCTAGTGGGGTCCCTGCAGTTTTTGTCTGAAAAACACTGCAGTCATTCGGAAGTTTAGATACCCTTTTCTCGAAAGAAAAAGCAACGGGGACCCCCTTGCTATCATTGATCTATCCATAAAGAAGTTCCCGGTCGTGTGATCTAAGCGAAGGCCCCTTAATCAGCTGTATTTCTCAATAGTTACACTAGGCTTCCCAATGATGCTCAAATTTGGAACGATGTAGTAATTGCTAGATTTTGCCACTTTATAGCTTTGCCATGATCTTATGGCCAAATTTTTTTTTTAAATTTTCAAACCCAACCGAGCGCAACACCCTCAACCACATTATTTATTTAGCTACAGGATTACTTCCAATAGCGGCGAAGGGATGCTGCATTTGGCGCCAGTTATGCAAAGTCCTGTATGTATTTTCAGGCTCTCTAGATGCCTTGCTTGCCCACCTTGCTTTTGCAGTTCGATCCATTACACGAATATTTTCTAAAGTAAGATGGGGCTAACCATTGCATTAAGGATCCAATGCAGAATATTGGGCGTAAGACCCAATTCTTTCCCTAGCATTTGCCTGCCAAAAATTCTCTCCCGGATGCGTTCACCTGATAATTCATTTCACCTTGTTGCTATTATGTATAAGGGTAGGGTTACCTATGTTTAGTATTAAAAAATCTTAAGGAATTCTTAAAAAAAACCCTCGATAATTTTTTTATTAAAACACAAATAATTATTTCATTCGTTATTTCTGCCACGAATTTTTAACTAATAAAACAAATGTCATAATTCATTTAACACGCGCCAAATAGGCATATTTCTATACCGAAAATAATCAACAACAACTAAGAACACAGTTCTATTATCATGCTTAACAATTTCAAAGTTATTTTTTTTTCTTTTTGCTGCTGCAACATCAGCAGCAACCTGCATTACAGTCTTAGCTACAACAAGTCAGCAATCATAATGATTAACAATAATTTTTCCGCTTGTAACTTTTGCTAGTTATTTTCTATATTTCAGTTAACAACTTTGTTGTTTATCATTTTCACTCGTTTTTTATTTTTTATTTTTTCATTTTGGCATTTTTAATTGCCACAATTTTTTCGTTCACTTTGTTGTCGGTTGTTGATTTTTTTTTTGTTTGCCGCTCATTAATGTTAGAGCTTCTGCTGAAATGCCACAGCCACACACATGATCTTAACAAACAGCAATAATATTAGCAGTAACATTTGTTAAGGCCTATGCAGCAACAAATGCAAGTTGTACATAAAAACACATATATTGCAAACAACATTATGACGATGATAAGTGAGTAGCATTTAACAGAAAGACAGATGAACATATTCAAGACAGACAGTGAGATGGAGAGACAGACAAGTAAGAAGTTGTACACACAAAAACTTTCTGCGGATTATACTTAAAAATTTAAAGAATCATTTGTATAGGTAAGGTAAGGTTAGGTTAGGAAGAACAGGCTGCCGTTGAAGGAAAGTATACAGCTCACTTGATTCCGCTTAATTCGATCCCTTTGTGTTACCTGGAGAGGCAAATAGAATACGTTAAGATGGAAGGAAAGAAGAAATTAAGAGAAGGATAAGAACAGAAGAATGAAGCTGACTAACCAGGGTCTCTGGTCGGAACCGAACCCACAATGCCCAGACTGGTAGACTCGTGCACTTACCACTGATCTACCGGGGCACCCAATCATTTGTTTGCCGCTAAAATTCTTGATTTTAGAAACGGCTTTTTCTTTCTGTGTAATGATAGATATTAAAGTGACTGTATTGTATATGACGCTGTTGGCTTTTGAATTTACTAACTCTATGGATGAATAGTTCAGTGTTAGGATACAGGACCTTCAAGAGTTAACAAAATTTTGTTAGAAAGAAATAAGTACGAAAGATAGAGTTGCTAAGGCCCGACCATGTTATCACCTACACCACATTAGTGTGGGGCTTTTATGAAAAAAGAGACCGATAGTATTTGTATTCAGTGTAATAGTTGGTGACATAAAAATATCAAATAAACCGATCATCAGAAAAAACAAAAGGCTTCATGCCAGTGCTAAAAAACCGTTTTAAGCTAAATTTCATTCAAATATCTTAAAACTTGTTACCTGGAACGCGTTCACAATGGTACATGGACACCCAAGCCAGATGGACGGACGGACGGACATGTCTAAATCGCCTTAGGAAGTAATTCTGGGTCAATCACTGCAATTATAGGTGGGTCTCCTAATAATACTTTTGGGGCTAAAAAAATCTGCACAAACGCATAAAATCCCTACCAATTATGTGGTGAAGGTATAACAAAATTTAATTTCACTCTTTTAAATCTCTGTTAGTTTGAAAAATATGCAAATTAAATGTTAGTTTGTGTTAATTCGTAAAACAGCAAGCTAGCAAATCTTTAAACATTTTTTGCACAAAAATTAAGCAGTTTTATTTGTTGCTGGGATTCATACGAAATGCTAAATCTTTTCAAGCTGTTGCCGCTGCTGCGGCTGATGTTCTTTGGATAATAATATGAAGAATGCACGAACTGCTTTGGCCATTGCTGATGTAATTTGATGCTGTCGTTACTAGCTTTGACAACTGTAAATGTTGATGACTTAATCTTTGTAGTTAAAATGCCAATGGTATATCAGCAATACTATAGCTTTAGCAGAACGTAAATACGTGCATTGGCCACCACCACATTGCTGTTGATTATAAAGATGAGACTTCAAAAATATACCATATTCCTGGGTACGTTTAAGTTTGTTAAAATAAATAAATAAAATTAATAATAAAAAGAAATAATCATAGTCGTAGAGAATAACTTGTTAACAAGTTGTTGGTTCATATTATTGTTCCTTAACATTGAAAAAAAAACGAATTATTGCTGATCATTTGTCTGCCTTTCATACAATTATTGAACAATTCATGCAACTAGTCGTCAACTAATAAGACACCGTCTAACTGAATATTTCAACCAAACAAACATTCATCAATTATAAAGGCTTGAGTTAACAATGATTGTTGTTGTTAGAAAACTGTTTTTAAATTGTTGTGGCAACATACTTAGCTACAGTTCACATACACTACGTGCATCGTTTTTTTAGGTTCCTTAAATTTTAAAAGTGATTTCTCTAAAAAGTCAACAGTTAATCTTCAATTTTATTATAATTTGATATCTTTAATGTCAAAAAACGGCAACAAAAAAATCTCAAAATACACAAACTAAAAATGTTTGTTAACGTTTGCCACAAAACGTCAGGCAAACAATTACATTATTAAGATAAAAAAGTTGGCTGCCAAATAACTGGTACAAATTTTTCGAGCTCCAAGCAATACCTACATTTTGTAGATACTTGTGTAATGATGTAAATAGATGTGGTTACACTCAAGTGCACTTGATTGTTATAGAGCAAAGATGTCAAGTTATAAAATGGCAATTTATTGTGACAAAATCAAGACTTTATATTTTTAATAATGAATCGCTTGTCTCTTCAGATCAATTTAACAAATTTTGACATACATATATGGTATTAGACTAATAAAAAGCAAAAGCTATAGTACTATAGCTTCACAAATTTTTATAAAAAAAGAAGACCTAACAAGGTAGACTTCTGCCCCTTTGCAAGAACGTGGGCGAGTTTGAGACAATGGAACATATATGTACTTTGACAATGTGTGACCCTTGTCAAAATATAAAACAGGTATTTTGTGGATAAACTTTATCAGACCTTTATAAGGTGCGTCAATCACCTGAAATGGCTGATGCGAAATGCGGACGCATTATATTTACGTGCCTTCCTTTTTATTGTCATACTTTCACTTACCTCTAGGATAATAATTTCTCTTCTCATTCTTATTTTAGAGCAAAACTAAAGAAACGTTTGCCTTTGGGTGTAGTAGAACTTTACTTTGAGATCTACTTATAAGGCCCTACAGACAAAAGCTTTAAATTAAAAAGGAACTGCTTTATAACCTTAAAAGAAAATCAATTTTCTCTGTAGAAAACTGTGCCCTAATACCATATTTCATTGCGCTTAAGATTGCCCTTTAGTGATTAAAAAAACATTTATAAAAAATGGTGCAACAAATTTTAAAAAAGCGTGAATAAAACGGAATTAAAATTTGCTAAATAGACTAGTCCAACCCTTGGCAATACAAACTAGGAAATCATTATGTAGCAACTTGGAAAAAAAAAGGAATCAAAAATATAATCGAAATTCTTAAGATAAATAACTGGATGGGAAACATAAAATTGTAGCTAAAATTTAAATTCTGTTAAGATAAAAAACAAAGACAATGAAATGGCAGATCATATCAAAAACTAAAGACAACATTTTTTAATTGCAATGTCACCGTTGTTTTTACATATTAGTTTGAATTTTCTATAATAATCACTTGTGACCCCATAAAGTTTATATATTTTGGATCTTTTTAGATAGGGAGATCGATAAAGCCATGTCTGTTTATCCATCTGTGTCTTTTAAAGTTAAGTTTTCGGGCAAATTGTTATATATGTATATTTCTGAGAAAATCTGTATTTCAAATCAGCACGATCGGTGTACTAAGGATCGAGATATAAACAAAACCCCGAAATAATCCCATTTTTTAGGACAAATTCCAAGCATATATCCCTACATATTGAAGTAAATAAAGCAGCTTTTTCCATAAGCCTTGGAACGGATACGTTAAAGATAGTAACCCTAATTAAGGAAAAAATTATATCAGATAAAAGCAGATATAATTTGGATATAATTTTGTAAAATTTTTCATGCGCTTAATCTGAACAACTGTAATAGTTATCTACCTAAAATAAGTTGTCAAGTAGTTCCTGTATTATACGTTCATTATGGGAAAAAATTACATACATAGTTGAATAAAAGCAGGGAGAATGGTAGCACCGAAAACAAATGTACAATTTCTATGCTATTTTTGTTACCCTACATCTCTATATGAATAATCGACTTTACATTTTACTGCCAAGTGAATGCACTATAATAAAAAAACTGTCCAATAGAAGCGGGGAGAGCGCTAGCTAGCCGCTGCACAAATGGAAAGAATTGTACAACAATGCCTATATTTTGAAAAAAAGTTTCAGATAGGAGCATGGGGCTGGTAGCTCCCGTAAAAATTAAAAGTAGCTGTGCAACAATATCTATATTTTGCGGTAGCTCCGATATACAGGAACAACTTTTATAAAACTTCTACAGACTTTGGATTTCGAACAAAGTAATTTCAGAGCAATAAAACCACGTTCTAAAGTCAAAAACTTTATTATTGAATTTATCCAAAATCGTACATGGAATTTTCAAGTGTGATCCAAACTTTGGTTTTCTTAAGTCAAGCTTAAAAATTAAAAAAAATAAAATTTTAAAATAATTGGGGTATTCAAACGGTATGCTATCAAGTCATATAATCTAAAAGTTTTAATATTTTACAATAGTTTAAGAATATTGTTGTTGTGCTTAAAAGAAAAAAGTTTTATAATAATAAGACTTTTTGAACTGTGCTTATTGTTTTGTCATAAACAGTAGAAACTTGAGCCGGGCGGCCGAAACTCTTTAGTGAAGCCGTTGATATAATTAACAAGTTGCAGTCATTAATTTTAAAATATTTTTGAAATTACTTAATTTTCTGTTTTCTCCAGCAGCTGATTCAAATTTAAAATGGCACACTTAATTATGAGCGGATGCTCACAACAATCGTATTTTTTCGTTTTATTTTTTTAAGACATATGACTTTATGACGTCCTTGTGAATATCCTTTATAAATATTAATTATGGATAAAACAAAAATAATATATAAAACTTTTTTTCTAATAAAGCTTAAGAGGACTGAGTATTTCAAAATGCAAATGTGAAGGGTATATAAGATTCAGCCCAGCCGAGTGTAGCGCTCCTATCTTATAAAAAACATCTGATAATACTTTTAAATATATTTGATTCTTTCAATTACTTTTGCGTCAAATATATGAAAACAGACAATCGAAAAAACCTTAGTGAAGAGAGCTTGACGGTAAGCTATGGGTTGCTGCCTTCGAGTATACGGAAGTCCTAGAAACAAATTGTCAAAAAATTCTTTCTTTAGCGGATATTTTTAATACTTCTGTTTAATTTGGATAAATTATTTTCCACTATTTATTTCTCTTTTTAACTCCTTATTTTCTGGTTTTATTTTTGAAAATACCTAAAGCGTTTAAATATCTGTAAAACTTTTATTTGATTGTACGTTTAGTTTAAACTTTGATTTTAAACTTAAAGAAAAACCTGTTTTAACTTTTGTTTATGTCAAAAATGTGTTCCTTTGACAAGGTTTTCATTTTAAACATAATCTTTTTAACAGAAATTGTTAATAATTTAAGATGGTATAAAAGGTTGGTGTCTTTGTTCCGCATTGTGAGCTTTGCACAGGGTGTAAAAAAGGAAAGTGTCAGGAAAAGTTTTTGTAAATAAAAAGCAGAGAATTTGTCGGCAGTTAAGTGGTCAATTGTTAAAGCGTTTTTAGTTGCGAAAAAATATATATAAAAAACTGTTTTCAAATTGGGACCCTTGCAAAAAATTTCAGTCCTTCTTTAAAGAATGTCAAGCCACTTTTGTAAAACCCTTTTATCGCCGATATAAATAAGTTGCTGTTATAGTTGCAATAATGTTGCTGCTTCTACAAATGTTGGTATTGTTGTTCAGTGTCTTAAACATTGTATTTTTGTAGGCGTCAACCTGCTATTTAAGCCTTATTATTTATGCGGTTGCTTAGCGATAACGCGCTTATTTTAAGCTTTAACTTAAACAACAACTAAGAGGAGCAAAACAGGCGTCTTGTCTATATGGCGATCAACATCAACAACTACTCATATACGTAGCTGACACAGCAACAACAACAGCAGAAAACCAACGATCACCTTAACTTTAATCTGCAAAATTTCCTTTTATTTGTTGTTGTTTTCGTTTTTTGTAAATCATACCTTCCAGAGAAAAATTACAAAACTTATTGGCGATTTACAACAGGCAGCAACAGCAGCAAGTGGCAAAATATTGGAAACAGCTTTATATCTACATACTAGTATGTTTGTTGAGTGTTTGTGCGATTGTTGTCTGAGACATAGAATTTTTAAGTTTTGGTAGTTGCACTACTTTTAGGGCTCCTCACTTGTTGTTGGTCTGCAACCTTTTGTTATTGTTTTTATTGTTATTATTACTTTAACTTGGCTTGTTGCTGCTGTTACAAAATGTTTTTTGGTATTGGTTGGTATTTTTGTAGCTATTGTAAAAATACATTATCATGGTAGTGTTTTTTGTTTGGTATTCTGGCGTTTCTTATCAGCTGGTATGCATCTGGGCACCTTTAGGGCCGAATTTTTTTCTTTTCTCTTTTTTAAAAGGCGCTGGAAAACATTTTTATTTCAATATATTTTTTGCTAAATATTTATTTTTTTTTGTCAAGATTTTTATTCTTTATGACTTAACATTTAGGTGAAGATACAAGGATGTACTAAAATGGCATGTGCATTGAATCAATTTGGGTTAAAAGCGGGTTAACTAAATGCAGCAAAAGAGCTGCAGTTAGAAGAACAGTTTTTATGACTTTATTAAGAAAATTTTTTAAAAAATTTTCTTTGGCTCTCCAATATAAATCTTGCATATAGTAAACTATTCAAATATGACAAACATATGCAAATGATATGCGGTGTGTTTTGATACCCGGCAAAGGTCTCTAGGTAGTTACCCAATAATGAAAGATTTTCCACAATGTTAGTTAGGTTAGGTAGAATGGGCGGTTGCGGAAATAGTGGCGGAATGTGGTGGAGCCCGTTCATTCGTTTCTTCGTTACCTTTCGGATGCCTGGGTAAGAAAAAGACAGGACACCCAGAAGACATGTAAATAGATTCGATTAGCTTAAAGTAAGAAAAAATTTAAATAGAAATAGAAAACTTATGTATATGGCGACTGCTGCAGCCCTATAGTGGTACCTATCCTCGAACCAACCGCTATTCCAGATAAAGAATGATAGACTGGTTAGACTAATGTGTGGTATATGCGATGTGCTATATTGTCTGTGCTTCATCCGAATGCCATTCAGTGCCGGACAAAAGCAAATGAGGTGCTTTATACTTTTAGCCTCCTCTGGGGCCTGACAGCTTCTACAGAAGTCATTGAAAACCAGTCCCAATCTGCTGGCATTAGCACCAAATCAACAGTGGCCAATAATTATGGCCACAGTGTCCCTTATCCTTCATTTATACAAATCGAAAGAAAAAACTTGGAACGTTTTCGATTTATTCTCGGCAAGGTTATTCTAGTGGTTTCACATCTAAGCTCGTTGAACCAGCGATTATCCCGGAGTATTTATCCACGCGCAGCTTACAGGAAGAGAGGGTAATACCGAGTCTTTTAGCATCGTTTACGTTGACTAGATCATTGTATGAGAATAAAGATGCTGTAGAAAGTCATTTTAATGTAAACATGGTGGTAGATCACACAAAATGAAAAACAGAAACTCCAAAACAAGCATCAAATGCGAAATATTTTTACGGAAACTAAAGAAAAAGCACAGAGAACTGAAGCTCTCTAGAACGGATTCTACGTTGGACAAACTTTCTGCATCAACCACTTGAATATAGGATTATAGGGAATATAGGATTCCCTGGCGGTCGTTGCCCAATCCTTCAAAAAAAAAAAATAGCTGAGGAGGCTTTTTTACGAGATAGGCTATATAAGGACTCTGAATATAGGCTACCAGACATTACCGTCTAATAATATAAGTAGAAAATCCATATGGCTTGTGACCAGCGAATGCAATCCCGATTATCTCGAAACTTTATCAGTCCATGTTATTCCCCAAGCTCTTAAAGGTCTTGGCTTTACAGCCTTTTTGTATTAAAATTAAAAGAAAATAATAAATTATTTCCTTATAAATATTTAAGTTGTACCATTGAATATATTTCTTTAATTTAATGGCCTGATTTATTTAAATTAAAGTTGTCTTTTATACAAAGATATTAATATTAAATGCTTAAATCTAAATGTTATTATATAAAGTGCAAAGTAATATTCCTTTCCTTTCTTAAATTTTCTTTAATATATATTTTTGTTAAACTACACTTATCTTTCTTTTAAAACAACAAATAAAATGATGTCAAGGATATCCTTTTATAATTAATATAAATCTTTTTATATTCATAAGTAGCAGTGTTGCCAAGTTTTTACACAACCCTAGCTGCAAGATTAAAATTTAAAATTGCAAAAAGAATAATTTCTTTCATTTAAGCAACTCCACGCATCTCAAAATTTTAACTTTTCACATTTTAAATAAGAGTAAATTAAATTATTTCTAAAACTTTCTAGTAACATTAAAGAATGGAAAAATAGGAAGAAGACTACTAAGGGATAGGGAACCGCCAGCACAATAGATAAATAAAACAATACCTTACAACAACTCTTATTGCATGAACTACTACGTAGTGTAGGCCTATCAAAATTTAAAGAAGAGTTGTGTCTTTTTACACAAAAAATTTACTATCCAAAAATTATCCAACAATTCTAAACCTGTCCAACTTTTGGATAATTACACAGAAATTGGCAACACTGATAAGTAGTTATAATTGTATTCGTAGTAGCAGTTACAATTACTATTTATAATTGTATAATTGAACAACCGTAACGACTTAACAATCCTATTCCTGTTAAGTTGCACAACCATTGCAAAAAGGAGGTAAGTAGAGAGGGAAATGTTTTGAGTAAAAGCGTAAGAAAATAAGAAAAGGATTTATATCTTTGTAGAAATAGAAAATTTAAATCATGAAACCCAAGACACCGAGACATTTACCTTAATGCAAATTTTATTTAGCTTTTGTATAATATGACCCTATTCTAACGAACATAATATAAATATTTTATTACGGACTGTGTGGGTCTTTATGTGTATTTAAAACACATTTAAGAACCAGCCAACTGCAAATAATAAAACAGCCTCTTAACACAACCATTAAATCAACCAGCCAAACAATTCAAAATTTGTTAATATCTCATCAACGTCATCAACATTATCATCCTCATCATCAACTCTATTTACATCAGCATTGAATAGCATTCCTTCATTTTATTGTGCAGCAGCAGTTGCTGTCTCTTCCTTTATCTAAGTATATCGTTCTATTCACCAGAGTTAAATGTTGGATAAGTTAAAGTGTTGCTTCAGGTAACTTGTTAACTATACAAACTATTTAGACTATTTATTTATTACATACAAAGTTGTGCCATTATATGTATATTTATCTACATTTACTTACACACAACTGGATTATACAAATGAAATTGAAACCCTAAAATTATTGCCAATGTACAAATATAAGTTTAACTAAGAAATGATGGAAATGATTTAACAGAAGCAGTGAGAGTAGGAGTCATAATAGTCATACCTTAATATTAGTAGTCGTAATAGTCATATTTGTTGGTTGTATTTGACTTGTTTGTTTGCAATTTTGTTGGCAATGATGCTTAGTCATTCAAATGCTTATCAGTTTAATCGCATAAACAAAAGATAGATGCATATGAATGCTGCCCAGTATCCTGGAAAAACAGCAGCACTGCTAGGCACAGTGTTTCAGAAATGTTTGGAGCAAAACTTAAAATACAAAAAAATCTTTTTATCATTAAAATTATTAGTTCAAAAGGCATAACTTATTTAATATGACTCATGCTGAAGTAATATTTGCCAGCCCTTAAATTCATGTTTTAAAATACAAGGTGGGCCAAAAGATATAACCCTATTGGAAGATGCTCTTATTTTTTCAAATGGCGGCCAATGTCAAATTTGTTTTGACATTTGTAAACTAGACAGATGTAGAATACAAGTAAACAAGCCACGGACCGATACAATCCCCAAGAATGCGGAATAATGGTGTCTATTTTTTTGCGTAACAATTCGTCTGTGGTGTTTGCGCATCTTGAATTCCGACGCCGATTCCCCGGTCGTTCGGCATTGACTGCGCAAACACTTCGCCGTTTGGCCACCAACCTTGAAGAGTATGTAACTACGCAAAACGCTACTAAGGGTGTCTGGCCCCGGAGCGCCCGTTCTGCCGAGAATATCGCCGCTGTTGGCGAGAAAAAATTGAGCAGGCGCCTCTAAGGCGAATTTTGGTCAACGACCTTTGCATGTTCCCGTACAAAGTCCAGTCCGTGCATCAGCTGCTGCCTGTCAACCGCCAAACTCATGTAACCTACGCTGAAGCCATCCTCATTCTCGAAGCCGAAGTGGACGATTTTTCGACCAAAATCATAATGAGCGATGGGGCTCATATCCACCTTAGCGGCTACGTTAACAAGCAAAACGATTGCTTCTGTGGCACCGAAAGTCGACGAGGGATGTACGAGGAGCAATAAGACCAGCTCAAAGTGACTGCATGGTAAGCTCACACTGGAGGAGTCATCGGCCATTTTTTCTAAGATGCCGCTGGTCAAACTACAACAGTGGATGGTGTGAGCTATAGGGCTTGTTTTGGCGCACCTTGTATATAAAAGGCAAGCAATTTAAAACGATAACCTAAATAGAGCCTTCTCACATCTGAGTTATTTGGCACATGAAGCACTTGCGTTCTTATAAGCACGCCAAATACTGAATTGTTTCTCTCTGGACTTGACTGCAGTTTTTAAAGGCTGACCAAACTATGATTTCTCTTCAGGTCTGCTTGAGATCTTGGCCATGGTTTCTCTTAAAATCATTGTCCCAAAAGCATAGCTTCCAGCTAAATTGCCGAAAAAAATCGTTGAAACTATCCAGCGAGCCTTTTTGTAAATAAAAATTTAACATTTCTGGGCATTGCGAAGCCTGGAGAACGAATTGGAGGCGGAAATGGTGAAATGGTCGAAGTTGACAAAAGGTGGAAGAACATCTTCTTTGTACTTTTTAGGGTGCGAAGTAAGAAAAAGTAAAAGGGTACTATTTTGGTGCCCTTTAATAAACGAGATGTGTGTTGGTTCATACGCTCATTGCGAAAATTAATTGTGTGCGCGGGGAATAACTAAACATTGTGGCCTTTTGAAGTTGTAAGCATTGAAATCATTAGCAACAATGATTTTACTGTTCGATAATTCTCCAAGGATTCTAGTCACGGGTTTAGAAAGGGAGTCGAGGCCGTTCGTAGTAATGTACTTCCCGCTTAAGGACTTCTGTAAAGAAGTTTTAAGTAGAGAGTGTGAGACTTGATTTTAAATTTAACGCAAGGCAGCTAAATTCTGCATGAAATGTATAGGATGGCTGCTGACGCTGGTACACGCCATCTGTTTGATAACACACCGCAATGCCCCGATTAAGAGAAAAAAATTGATGGGAGGTTATACTCAAAATTCTGAGTGCCAGATAACTGTGTTTCACAAAGCACGGGAATATCCGGCCAATGTAGACTTATGTTAATTAAAAAATGTATTTTTAAACTTCCTGCCATCGTTAATTAAGAAAGAAGTCAAGTCAATAATCCCCGGTAGCATAGATGGTAGTCCGCTGGTGTTGCAGTTGGGAGAGTCCCAGATTCCAGTCCCAGCTAAGGCAGGCAAAAAAAAATTTTTTAATTTTAAATTTGTATTAAATTAAAATAAAATATAAAACTCTTCCCCTTCAATAATGTTTCCTTGGTCAAAAAAATTAGTTTTTATTTTATTGCTAATCTCGTTTACGCTCTATTCAATCTTTTTGAGCTTACATTAAGAACCGTTTTGAACTTAATTCAGTACTTCTAGGATCTAAATGTGGCTATAAGTAAGTAATTGTATATAGGTGATACGTACTGGGCTTAAGAATCCCCGTACTTGGTTTGAAAAAATCCATGGTCAGCGTACTTTTAATACAGCTACGTCGTGATTAAAGTAAAGAAAACTTGGTTTATATTTTGTGTATGTAACTTTCTTGTTTTTAGGCACTACATTGCCTACAAAACTGCCTTAACTATTACAAAATTTTGTGAACTTATAACTTTTTTCCTTTTTACTTTTTGTTGAAAGTATTTAAAATTTGTTAATTATAATTTATATATTTTTTGCCCACTGTACATACCTTCAATTATGTAATATCAAAATTTTTATATACATATTCAACTGCTTTTTATTACGAAAGGATTTTTTTTAAATACTTTTGAGCAGGGACCGTAAATAGATATTAATTTTTGAAATTAAATTTTTCACCAATAATTGTCAATTTATCTTTTTTTAGCGCAGGTAAAGGAGAAACAAAAGAAGTTCTAAGTAGGCCCAACCATAAAAAAAACATAGGAAATTATTTTAACAATGTTTTTGTTATAAATAAATCGAAAAATTTTTATTTCTGCTGAAAAAATATTTTTTTCGCCAAAATAATAATATCAGAAATTACTAAATATTTTCAATTGAAAAAATTTGACAAAAAGTCGGCAAATAATTTTTATTTCTCGCAAAAAATAAAAAATTTAAAAGCACTTAATATTTGAAACACCTAGTCTTGTACCATCAACATTGTGTATTCTACTTAACTCTCGAATGATTGCTTCTGTTTGATTGTGTTCTTTGAAAATTCGAAAATATTTATTAGTTTCGGTCCCTGTCTTTAAGATAAGCCCGCATATTTTCTTGTTTCTTGTTGCATTTAGCTTTAAGGTCTAGTTTAAGCTTAATGGTTTCATTTTCTATTTTATTTTTTTCAACAATTTTGTTGCTCTTGTTATTATTGCTAAAAACCAAATATTATTAGCTTATTTTATACAAATATATATTTTTTTATATGAAAATATAATATTTTTTTATATGAAAATTTTTCTAAGGAACAATGTTCTTAGCTCGTACAATTGCTGCTGAAACAACTATTCATTTAGTGCAAACAAAAAAATCCAAATTACTTTTCATTTCATTTATTATTTTTTTTGTGTTTTTTATATTTGATGAAAGTTCCAAGATTGTAGTATTTGTGTTTATTTTAAAAAATTCTTTTCCTCTGACTTTGTACATTTTTCACAATATGAAATAGAAAATGATATTAAAAAGGAACAGTGGAGGGAAATTAGTTGTTGACTTTATATTTATTTTGTTATTTATTCCAAAAATTATTTTAAGAAATATTAAACGATTACCTTGAATTTGAAATTTTTTAAAATTTATAAAAATTAAATTTAAACTAACCGTACGTTAGCTGATAAATATTGTATTGGTTTTTTTATAACCAACTTTTATGGAATTTGACTTATAACTTTCTAACTCTTTTTTTAAATGCTTTCATAACGAATTGGCATTCTTTAGAATATTAGCTTGAGAACCCAACACATAAATATTTCAATGTGCTGCATAATTTTTTTTTTAATAGAACAACCTTTTTTGCAGATGCTGCAACAAATATTAATATATTTTAAAGAGGTTTTTAGTTGCTCTAGTTTTTAATACTGTTGCCTTCGTTGAACGATTCCATATTAAAATGTTTAAAAGGGTCAGTTTCCATATAAATAGATGAATATTAAACCCCTTTGTTATATGCTGCTGTATTTGCTGCTACTTTAGCCTCCTTAAGGTAATTCAAAACCTTTTTGCATTAAAAGATTGCAGTCACTATAGCAATGGCTTGTTGCATATTGTTTCATATTTTTGTATACTTTTAAGTAGATCCATCATTTTCACTTATCAAGATGTACAATTTGCTTGAGGGTTATAAATACTATTTCAGATTAAGTTTTTCTCTTTTTTTATTCTACTTAAATATTATGATTTCTAAAGAACATCATGGCTTAAAATGTTTTTTTTTTTTTGCTTTTATTTATAAATTGTACTTGAATCCTTGAAAATGATGAAGAAGAGAAAACAACATTTAAAACCCTTTTGACAATATCTAGATGTAAATTTTAATGGTCGTTTATGGCTCCAGTTAGTGTTTTGGCTTAAGCATCGATCATGCAAGTCATGAACTTGGGATTTAAACATAATTATAGTTGAAATTTATTTATAGTTTTTATTACATTTATCTTGAAACAAATTCTAAATGCAACCACCTCCCATCCGAATCAACCACACATAACTTCCTCTTCCGTTAAACTAAGTCTACTTACAAATAGTTTCATAAAAAATACGTTAATTTTAATTAACAAAAACATGTGCTTCCTTTTTTTGTTGTTTATAATAAAACTTTGTTCAAAACAAAAGAAACTAAAAAAACCAAAAAACTCCCTGGAACAAACAAGAAAATTTTTTTAAAGTTAAAAAAGAAATAAACAAAAGAATTTTATATTGTTTGTTTTATATTAAACAATTTGTGGTGGCAATTAATAGTTTGTTTCTTTTGATAGGAGGTAAACAAACTAACATTTGGTTTGTTTAAGCATAGCCCGACAGTTCTGAAGCTTTTTAAACAAATCTACCTGACAGGCAAAAAAGCTAAGAAAAAGTTTTCTTTTTGTAAGAGAATTCTTACAATCTTTTGCCAAGAGTTTTTTTTATATATAATAGATTTTAAAAAAATTAAAAAAAAATCCTGAGCAGATTCATTTGGAAATAAGCCGGAAATAATATAAAAAAATCCAATGCATTTATTTACCAGAACCAAAAGTTTTATTTTACAAACTAAATTTGTTAAATTAGGCAAAGGTTAATTGATTTTTCTCAATAAATTTTTTTTATTTTAAATCAACTTTGGAATTACTTATGGAAGCATACTTTTCGGGCTGTATGGATATTGAGGATAGTATAGCGATAGATGGTCTAAAAATTTACCTTAGGTTAAGCTACTTAGAAAAAAACACAGTGGAGAATTTCCGGTGAGTAGGAAAGTGGAATGGGAGTTTAAAAATTTCCAGGCCTACAAATCTTTGAACCCCAAAGAGCTTATACCTGTTTATACCTGAGTGCTACTACAGTTATTGTACGAGGGAACAGGCTAAGCGTAAGTCAAAAAAAAAATGAAAATTGTTGTCTGTACAGGAGGAATGGGATCTGGGATTTTAAAATCCCAGCATTATTTGGGATGAAACTGAGCGTTACAGACAAGACCAAATATTATAGGGTAGTTTCAGATGGCAAGCTGTCATAAGCGAAGAATTTACTGAAAAAAATTAAGAGAGACCTCAACGCTTATAATAAATACGAAAATGCTTATTCCGGGAGGGCATATGTAAGGAGGCTATACCGAAAATGGGCCTATCAGGTATCATAAAAATAGAGTTATATTCGAGGTAGTTATAGTACAAAATGCTTCTTTAAAGAAGACTTAATCACAATAAACAATTAACTTGGTATTAGTGCCAAAAAACTTATCTGTGCCAAATTTCATAAAAATATCTTCAAAAATGCGACCTGTATTTTGATCACAATAACACATAAATACCCAGCTGAATGGATGGACGGGCGAACGGACATAATTATATCGACCCACGAAGTAATTCTGAGTCGGTCGATAAACTTAAAGGTGGGTCTTAGACCATAGTTTTTGAGTGCTACAAATATCTGAAAAAACGCATAATACCATGAGGTGCAGATAGGCAAATTGGTCTTGACGATCTCAGAATTGGCAGCATGCCTTTGTTAACTTAATAGCATTGAAATGCTAGTTCATAGAATCTTAGAACCACGAGTGGGATCAATCCTAATCACTGTTAAGGTAGGGCTAAGACGAGGAAATCGTATGCAGTTTACAAATAGTTGTAGAATGTGGGAGAAGTAAAAGGAATTAAAAAAATAGAGCATGTTGCCTGCCACTGTCCGTGATTACAGAACCATAGATTATTGTGGTTGGGTAAAAGATGACACAAAAACTAAGCGATATTTTGAAGTGAAAACTAAAAACCATTATTGGGTTCATCGCGCGAATTGGGTAGAAAGGAAATAATTTTCTAACTCAAACTTTTCTCTTTTTTAATGATTTCTCTTTTCTTATTTATTTGTTATCATATATCTTCCGAATGCAGGTGTCTGAGAAGGGAGCTCGTCTGTATCCCCCTTTTGTTAAATTATATTTAAATAAACTCAAACTATTTTTTAAAATATTTTTTATCTAAATTTTTTTATTTCAAATCCCTGTTGTCGCGAAATTTTTAAATGGTAAATAATATTAAAATAAAATAAGTTTTTATATTTACGTATGGACACACATTATGGCTTCAACTCAAAGCCAAAACAGTCTTAGTATGTTTCTCTGTCATTCAAATTAAATTTATTTTTATTTTACTACCAAGCGAGAATTGTATTTGAAAAAAATAAAGCAAAAGCGAAGTAAAAAATAAAAAAAACAATGATATTGTTAATGTTTTAATACAAAGCTTCTCACAACAATAATTTTGCTACTACAAAAACTACTAAAAAAAGTTTATAAACAATAAAAAATTATATTAACACACTATGATACCACACATTAAATTAAACATTATGATTATAATAAACAAACAAAACGAATGTGTTAAGGAAAGCTACAAAAAATAAACAGAAACACAAAACGGCGACATAACTAAAAGCCTTAGAGCAAACTGTATAGAAGAGAAGATTTAAAGTGAATTTATATTTAAATGCAGAAATATATTTTAAACATGAGCTTTGAAATAAATTTTGCTTTAAGTCTTTGAACAGCAACTCTTATGGGGCTTATCTTAAGGCAGATATTAAAACTAAAACCTTCGAGAATTGCACCCTCCATATGTTAATAAAAAGCAATCAATGGTCCATAAATAAAACAGCAACAAGTGCATGCATGGTTCCTGGTTTATTTGTATTTTCTACAACAACAATAAACAGTTAGAAAAGTTTTAGTTGGTAAAGTCCGACCATATTATTCCTTACACACAATGTTCAAATCTCCGTCGGAGGTAATTATAAAGAAAGCCTCTTCTACAGAAGACTGTAAACTTATTATCACTTCATTTGGTTAGAGTTTTTAACTCTTATCTTATCTTTGAATACACCCCTGGCAGCCTGGCAGCATTTCAAAATAATATTCGTAACCGGACCCGACTGGAAAACCACGTAAGCGCGAATGCTAAGGAAAAAACTGGCTATTCTCTCGTGCCATCGAAAGGACGATTGTGATATCTAAAGGTATAAGGAATCTTGGAGCAATCTAGGATCGGAAATTGGTATGAGCAGGGATGATTTGGTGCTGCTGGATAGCATTTGGAAAAGCTATATTCGTTAATCAGAGTCTTAATATGAAGGTGCCAGTACTTAACTTATAAAGATCCATTCATTATTGGCACAAACCACCGATACAAAGAGTATGTATTTTGTGCAGCCCCTTGAATCGGCTACAAGCCCAAGCGCTATATAAAGCTTAAAAACTTGCTCACCGATGAATTCCAAATCTGCCACACTTGAAGCGCCGTTTTCTTCCAAAGAGTGCCTCGAAATTTGCAGAGCACATGCCCCGTGGTCCTATTTTTCATACATCAAAAATGACAGGCCCTATCGGGGCGGTGCAGGTGATATCTGGGATTACATTGGCTATTAAAAAACAGGTGTGGACCCTTAGTCCCTTCATTTAAAGGATTGGAAGCTCCCCGAGATTTTCTTCCAGGCAGAATCAAGTATCTCTTGGCCTGTCGCTGTCCCTGGTCCTTACTCCAGTGGCCAAACTTCCACGAGAACAGCCACGAGAAAAACTGCAGCACGGATCCAGGCCGAAGCTGGCCAGACAGTCGGCACGCTCAATCAAAGATCAGGGTTAACTGTACTGCATTAAAACCGCATCGACTTAACGTCCTGGTTGAATAGGACTCTGAGCAGATGCCAGAAGATAGATGTTGTAACATAAATAGCTCAGGGAAAGAATGAATCTAAGCTACTTTGTTGAAAACTCGAAAACTATTTCTAGTTCCAAGGTGACAACTAAGTATTTCAAGCAGAATCACAAGAAATAAAGAAATTCTCCTATTTAATCAGGATTCATGCACGTTTAAGAGATATAAGCATATAAACCAAAAGCCAAACGTTAATTCAATTGTACTACATCTAGGACACTAGCAGTGGAAGAGTCAAGTGCGTTGCGCATGGGTGTTACTGGGCAATCAGAAATAAGCGGTAAAGATATCTGGGGAATTAAGCTAGAAAACTAACTAATTCATATTTATATTGATGTTAAGAACCTATGACCTATTGCTACGATTCATAGTTAAGTTATAAAAATTATGAGTTTTCTTAATTGTTTCATATATCTTACTGTGTTGCCATCTAAAAACAACTCTCACATGAGTGGCGCTATTTGCTGGGGGTTACAGATAAAATTGCAACATATATAAAAACTACACGCCATAAAAAAGCGCCACCACTATTAAAAAAACAATTTTATATAAACATTTAAAACATAAAACACTACACCAAACAAACAGACCCATGCAAACATAGAATTTATGCTTATAAAAGAGAGAAATAATTCTACAGTGAATAACATTAACAAATAATATTTATTTTTGTTTCTCTTTGCATTGAACAACTTACTTCTTTATGACTCTGTTACTTGCTGCATGTGTGTCATAGAGCTACAGCACAATGGCTTGTCAGGACTCAAGGGCACTATAATAAGAAAAAGTAAAAAAAAGAACAAAATAAAGGAGGCATTAGCCAAACCAAACAGCAACAGGCAACAAAGCGCGATTGCAGCAATTAAAGTCAAAAGTATAAACATAAATTGTGTTTTTATTTCTTTTGGTTAAAATGGTCCTGCAGTTTATTTTATAAAATTTTTTTGATTAAAAAAACAGCAAAAAAGGCTTCATCTTGCAAGTAGAGTACTTTGTATAAGAGCTTTTTAAAAGAGCTCCCTTTTTTGTGTTTATTTTTGATGAAGCAAAATTTGTGGGGGCTTAAATATTTTTTATTGGCAAAAACAAACTCACCTTAAGCTTTTCTTTTAGTAACTTAAGTCAGGCTTTTTATGACTTAATTATGTTTATGTTTTCTTTAGCTGTAAACCTACTGTAAACAATAATTAAGTTTTGTAAACGCCATTACCAGTTCCATTTAAACAAGTAAAAAGCTCAAGTAAGGAAAAAGTGCTCCCAGGTTGTCAAAGAAAACTGCCTTGTTTTTGAGCCACTACTTAACAATGATAAAAAAATATTCTATACTTAGTATTATACAAAAAAAACCTTTGCCACATATAATAAAAAAATAATAATTTTATTTTAATAAAAATAAAGCATATCGTCACCTGAAATGCAAAACGCCCTAACTAACATTTTATTAATTTTACAGGAGAAGGAAAAAACATCTTAAATTAAGACTAATGTCATTTTTCGATGCAAATTTCTCCAATATAATAAAAAAACTGATAAACTGATTTCTCTATTAATTGTGTTTATGTTCTCAATAATTCAAGAGTTATATCCTTTAGAGGTTTTTTCTTCGAAATTTTCTGAAACCAAAAACCCTCCCTATCTTCACTGAAATTTAATTAAATTTAATATATTAAGAGAAAATACATACATAAGTGTAAAAATTTTTGGAAAGAAGGCTATTTTTGTTATTAAAAATTTATTTTATGAGGAAATCGAAGACATAAACATTTATAATAACAGATTGCGAATGGATACCCAACATCATATTGGTTTTCAGTTGCCGAAAAAATATTACAGATAGCAACTGACGATTTAGAGTTGCCAGTTTTCATTAACAAACTGTTAATATTTTGACAACCAAGTAGTTTTTGTTGCCGTTCAGCAAACATAATTGAGATTGGACACATAAAACATAATTTACGCGATTAAATTACTTTTTAAATTACTTCCATGAACTTAAACGTTTCTAGACGAGAGGTGTATTGAGGCAGGCTCCTCATTATCCTTTTTGTCTGCAAACAAAATATCGAAAGCCTTACTGGTTTTATTTAAAGATTAAATATGTATAATATGGGTTTCTTTAGGCTTACGATCTTTAGGTTTCATTTGAAGGACCTGATTCTATTCTGTTCTGATTCTTTAATATCGCCCAATTGTTATGTCTTATATATTATATATATTATTCAGACATATTTAAACTTACGTCTTTAATTGGTTAATTGTACACAGAAAAAATAAACTAAGCAATCTTTACTAAAATCAAGCCGTAGCGTAGTGCACAAAATGTATTTTTGTAAATTTTTTTGTACTTCTTTGACAATTTTTGAAATATGTGTCTGAAAATGTGGAATTCTATTGAGATCAAAAGTCAAATAAGTGGACAAAAATACGTATACTCACACGATAAACGTAGTATATTTACGATCTGATGACATCAACTGTTATACTGAATATATATGTGAGCCCTCGCGCACTTTCTGCGTATATACGGAACACATATACGGTGGTACTTCAAATAAACGACATTGAGGTGTAGGGTATAACGTGGTCAATCTTAACAGAGTAGTATTACTTTATTTTTTTTCTATATTGTTGCAACGTTTTTGGTGTATTGTGGAAAATTGGCAACTATTGACGAGGATTAAGCTGGAAAATCATGATGGTATTCAATATGTATCTGTCTCATAAAATAATAAAATTTTGAATAATGTTCTTTCGAACCAGGTGAAAGTAAAAAGTCATACATTAAAGAAAAGAAAAAATTGCGATTCTGAATTATAATTATATAGAAAATTAAAGAAATTTTAGTTTTGTAGTTTTTTTCTTTGAATATAAATACAAAAACGGCGCTTTAGAAGTAGTAGATTAATCGCCACTTTTTAGTAAGATGCTATCAGTGCCATTAAGGACCAGAATAGGTGGATTAACTTATTAACTAAATAATACTAAATTTTTAAACTTTTTTTTGCCCATAAAGACATTAAATACAAAGAAAAACAAACTTACCAAAAATATGCTCAACTTGAAAACATATGTTTGCAGAAGCGTACCTAAAAAAATTTTCTAAGGGGAGCAGAAACTTAAAGTGCCTGAACTACATGATTAAAAAAATTATTTTCAGAAAATTTTTTTAAATTGTTTGGGGGTAAAATAAATTCTGCCTTCCTACGCCAATGCATGTTAGTTAAATTTTTCTTTAAAAAGTATTTATTTTTATAAAAAGTGTTTACTAAAACATTGTTTAATACAAAGATGAAATAGTTTCTCTTAATAATAATTATAATTCTTCTTTTACCAAACTATTTTGTCGTTATTATTTATTACATTATACATTCATTTATTAATCGAATGTTGACTATAATGTGACTTGAAATATGTAATCGCAAAGACTTTAACCATATAATAAGTTTAAAATCATATTTTAATCTACATATCATTAATACCATTTGTAAAACTTTTACTCACTAATACTTAGATGAATAAATGAAGAGCGCACCATGAATGGCTTGGTATGAAATTAAATCCTTAAGGTGGATCAAAGGAACAGCATAAATATATAAAAAGAAGTAACTATAAACTACAAAACTTTTAACATGCACTATCAAAAGAATGCCCTACTTTGTCGTTAAACTTGGGTTATTTAAATTAAACAAATATTTTGGAAGTTTCTTTTTTGGAAACTCAAATGTAAAAAATTTAAAACCCGCTAAATTACTTCCGTTTTTATGACTTTGCTAACACATACACGAAAACCTTGTTTTTCCTTTAGTAGCGTCCTGTCACAGTCGTTCTATACCTTCCAAGAGCATTTTGCTTTATTTAGTTTATTCCTGTTTACATAATTACGCTTGAAGTCATATGTTTCAGACACTATTTAAACGCCAGCGATGAAAATCACTTAGTACTAGATCATCATCATTATTATCAAAGAGATCATTATTGGCGTCGGCAATGCCGTCACTTAGAAAAGGCTTTAATAAAAACAATTGGAAAAATGTAGTACAAACTCTTTGTAAAGTTCTTGATGGAAAAAATCAAATCAAGCGCGTGAAAAACTTGCACAAGTCGAAACATCAGATATGTAATCAACAAATGAAGTTGGCTCATTATCATTATAATAATCACTTGGCAGTTAAATTATGATAAAAATCTCTTTTAAAAAATTTAATATTCAGGACACGCCTTTTTATGCAAGCCGAGGCAAAGCACAAAGAATTATTATAAAAAAAGTTTTCAAACAATTACTATAGCCCGGCTTAAAGTAAAGTATAAACTTAGTTTAATGTAACAGCTTTAAAAGAATTTCCCTTGGGGTAAACAATACTAATTTTTAAATATAAAATAGGTTTCGCAAAACTTTCAAAGAAAACCAGTATTTAAAGTCTACTTTAAATTTTAATTTTTAATACCCACACCACCACATACTTGGTTGGGGTATTATGAGATTGGGTAACCTTTTGCTTACGGGTTATGGTTTTTGTGATGATCAGTCCATTTTTTTGATGCAGCCCCCATACAGATGTCCTTCCGGAATAAGCATTTAAAGCTGTACATGACTTGAATATTACTTCGCCTTTTCAAAATTTTGCACGTAGGTCTAACAAATATTATAGGTCGGTCATAAGGCCCCCATTCAAATATCGTCGGGGTTGACTGACTTAAACTTTCTTACTTCTTTTTTTTTAATATGCCCCCAAGGCTCTTAATAATTTCTGTTGCTTATTTTTTTAAACATTTTTTTACTAAATTGCTTAAGACATTAAGGGTACTCACAAGGTAGTCATAAAATCATATGTCTTAAAAAGATAAAACGAAAAAATACTACTGTTGTGGGCATCCGCTCATAACTAAGTGTGCTATTTTAAATATGATTCAGCTGCTGGAGAAAACAAAAAATAAGTAATTTCAAAAATATTTTAAAATTAATGACTGCGACTTGTTAATTATATCAACGGCTTCACTAAAGAGTTTCGGCCGCCGGCTAAGGTTTCTACCGTTTATGACAAAACAGTAAACACAGTTCAAAAAGTCTTATTATTATAGAACTTTTTTCTTTTAAGCACAACAACAATTTTCTAAACTATTGTAAAGTATTAAAACCTTAAGACAATATGACTTGATAGCATACCGTTTGAATACCCCAATCCTTTAAAAACTATTATATTTTAAAGTGATATTTTTATACCAAAGATCTAAAAATGGTTTCTAGAAAAAATTTTAAAATTTCCGTCCGCTTGAATACTGCATTTTGAGTTCCCCCATTATTTTTTGGTAAAGGCTTAATATGTCAAAAAAAAAAGGATTGCTAATCCGAGTTCGAACTGTTTATATAAATTTTTCTGTGAATAGATTCGTATTTAAGGCAGTTATAATCGATAAAATTTATTCCGGGAGGACCTTTTTAGGGGAAATTTGTTATTAAAAATGAGAAATTTTAAAAAATCTTCAAAAATGCAAAGTCGGATTTTGATCACGAGAATACATGAACGTCCAGCCAGTCAGATCGGCGAAAAAGCATATTTTATCGTTTCAGGAAATTATTCGGATTCAATTGGTATTATTGACGGAGGGCCCTATCCGTTTACACAAGCGGCTAACAGCCCTACCACATTAGAGGTGTGGGTATTAATATGGTAGCGGATATCAATTTTACTCCTTCTTTTTCTCTTTATTTCTCACTTTAATATTTTATGTCTTCAATGTTAAATATAGATTTAAATTAGAGATTTGTATACTTTTTCCTTGTATCATAAATATTTATTGGTTTAATTTTATAAAACATGTTATTTTGCACTTTCCTGATATACTAGTTAACATCTACAACAAAAAGAAGTTGTTGCTTAAATATTCCCATAAAGTTACAAAAATCTTAATAATAACTTTATCTTAACACCATCTTCTTTTAATGGGGCGCAACATGTTAAGAACATTGTTTATGTTTGTTTCTCTATTAAACCTATGATAACATGGTTTTTAAATATTTAAAAAAAGAGAAAAGGAGCTTATTAAAAGGCCGATAGGAAATAAGGTAAAGATCGTCTTGCATAATACGGAAAACAAGCTCTAATATGAAGAAATCGAATGAAGAAGAATTTTTTTCACTTTCATATGGGCCATAATTTTTTAAGGGTACTTGGCAATTTAATTATGAAGAGAATAAGAATTATATTTTTCTCCCGGAAAAAGGTTATTTTGGACTATAACTAACTCTAATATTACTCTATTTGTACAAAATTTTGCAAATTTGCCTTACTTTATGCCAAAAATTAGCATGTTGAACAAAAATTATATCAATGAATGAATTTGGAAATACATCCTTGTCTTAAAGTTGTTTTTATCAAAAAGTTAATATTATCGCTTTCCACTTTTTAAATTACAAACAACACGGTTTTCTTTTGCCTTAAGCGATTTTTAGGAAAAACTAATTTTTAAGCATTTCCAACAAAAAAAAATTATAAAAAACATTTTTTTATTTTTTACAGAAAATTGTTAATGTTTTTATATTAATAAAAAATATTTTAAGCCACTTTAAAGAAATTTTCATTTAATTAATTTTTAGAAATTATTAAAAAATTTTCTACTGGGTCTTTCAATGAATGCGTATTTACTTTCTAATCCTATTTATGGTTAACCAAATGTTTAACTAACAATGTTTGGTTTCACTTAACAAATATATAAAAAAAAAGAATCTGGTAGCAGTTCTGCAATCATACCTTTTCACATGCAGTAACTGCAAATTAAATTACTTACATCTATTTAAGCCTTTAACAAATCTCAAGTACAAACATACACTTACCTTAAACGTACAAACATACATACGTATGTGTGTGCAAATAAACTTATCCTCTTTATTTTGCAAATTACACTTTGCAATTTTCCACCGCGCATTGTGGGTTTAAATCAACGAATGAGCTGATTAACCATATAGACAATATTCCATATCCCCCACCATCTTTCCAAAACAAACGAAACTTACAATTTTTCAACACCCATTGAGAGAGTGAATGGCTTGTGGAAATTACGGCCGTTTAACAGGTGGGTGGTGTGTTTAATTTATGTTTATAAAATTACTGCCTTAAGGTGTTTGTTAGAGGTAGTTAAAATAAAGATTATTTTTGTTTTAAGTCAAAAAGTTCACATGTGCAAAAATTCCAAGAGTTAACCTTCACGCATCAGCAACGTCTTTGAGGTTATGCGTTAATTGTGAAAGAATTTTTGGGGTTTGTTGTAATTAAATGGTTAGGGTATTTATATAAGCTGCTTGATTTGAGGTTATTTTAAATCATTGACACGATTAGGAATTAAAGTAGCAAATCCTTAAATTTGCCTTGTTGCAAATTAATCTTATTAACCTTTGTTCGGTCAGAGGAACTCACACAGCACAGCATACCATTTCCGATTCATATAACAAAATAAGTCTCCTCTTTATCATATATGAGATTCCATCCGCCATATTTTGCGAATGATTAAAGCTCGAACTGACTGAAAAAAAAGTTGAAAGAATTAAGAAAATAAACACATTGAACATCAAAAGCTACATCCTCGATGCGAATGATATAAATATCTTCGAAAGCATAGAGCGAGAGATAACAGAGGCTTCTCCCGAAAATCAGAGGGAGCCGACAAAGATTAGTCTGATGGTAAACAAGTGCAAGACTAATCTTTTGATTGCAACTGCTAGACAAATGTCGCGACGGCAATAGGCTTATAATGTGAAGGTCGGCATATGCTTCGCCATCAAAATAAATAATAACGTCTACATTAAAATAAGGCGCAGGATCATGCTGGCAAAAAGATAATACTTTGGACTAAGTACAGAGTTTAAGATTAGAGTCCCATTTCGAAAAACTAAACTAATATTGTAAAATATAGCGGTAGTGCTGTTTTCTGTTTTTTCCGCGTTCGACTTGATTGGGTACAACAAAACAAATTATTGGGGTGGAAAATGGCTGTGGGAAAATCATTAGGGGCAAAAGTTTCCCAAATCTGAGCTTAATTAAGAAGATGGGTGTTACTATTAAAGAATATTTCTAGTAGGAGGGCCCTTCCCAGATCACAGGAGCTCTTGTGCCCATAATTGGGTATGAGAAAGTACTACAAATTTACCGATAGCTGCACTGTTACCCAGCCAGAAATGCTAGCAGAAAACCATCCGTTGACCTTGTACTGTCTTTCAAACTTTAAAATTCTCAGAAGACAATAACATCAAACTCCGCATGCCTCATCCACTCCTTAGTTATTCAAGGGTACAAGAAATCCATTGCCAAACTTTGTACGGTGAGGCAAGTGCAGAATAACTGGGTTCATTGCCGCAATGGTGAAGAGGGAAATGAGATTACTGATAAGTCTTAGTAAGTAACAATATGTTTGGAGTCTTCCAAACTTAAGACATATTTTATGATCCAGAATCTAGGGGGTTATAACAATCTTTAAAAAGAAAAATATGAAATAATTAATATAGAATAAAGATATGTTTTATGGGGCCGCATGAATGTTATAAAAGTTATAATCCCGATAAAAAACCTTTATTTTTATACATCCCTAATGTAAAAAATATAAAAATAACATTATACAATTGTAAAAGTGCGTTAAAATATAATATTTTCTCTAGCAAGGCAAAAGAATCTAGAGGGAGATGTTGACAGAATTTCGGTGATGCGTATAATTTACCTTAACACCTCCCACCCCACCCCTCACAAGTTAGTGGCATCTGGTAAAACGTCTGACATAAAACATCGGACTGTGGCCTCTGTAAAAGCAAGGAAGTGGCACAGAAAATGCTTCATCGTTTCCATTTCCTTCCAGCACACCTAACCCTCGTGTATTTTTTAGGCCAAAGACAGTACATTTCACTGAAATTTTTTAAAAAAGCAGTACATCTATTTGAAAAAACAGTACTTTTCGAAGTATATATTTTATTCATTAAGTTGTGTTATTCCCTCCATATATGTTAACGGGCACTATTTATAAAAACTTTTAAGAAGTAAATATCGTTGTTACCAGTTTCAAATTATAGGAAAAAAATGTAAACCCCTTTTTTCCAAAAAGATAATTTTACCAGAAAAGTCTTTCTAAAACTTGCACTTAAAAATGTTTTTCAAAACATTCCTTTAACACAAAAAATATTAAAAATTTATGATAATACAACAAAAAATATGCAAAAATTATGATTTCTGCTTTTCTTCAGGTTCTTTAAATATAGATAACAAGCATTTTATGACACATTTTAAGTCAGACAAAGACATTAAGCTGGCAAGAGGCAACACATGCCATTCCAAAACATTATTTCTTTTAACTGGACACACACAAATGGAAATTATTTACCTTAAAGTTACATTTAATGCGTTTTTTCTCTTCTCTTAAGACAGGTTTAGGCAACTTAACTACATGTACAAGTAGTAAAGTTATAAACAGGCTTGTAAAATGTTATTTCTGCCTGTTGAAATGCAATTAAAGAATTCGCAAAACAAAACAAATAAATTCTTCTGACATGGTGTGGTCATTTCAATAATGCGGTAAACAAGGTGCGAGAGTTGTTAACATGTGAAGTAAAAGCGAAATTGCTTTAAAAAATGTTTATATTTTAATACATTTGTATAGTTTTTTATTCATTGTATTTGCATCAAAAAAAGGTTATGTGAAGGAGGGAGTTTGTATGTGGACACTTAATTTAAATTTCTCGGTATCGACCGTGACGGGAAATACATCCTTAGAAAGTTTATTTTACATACGACCTGTGCGAGTAAGGAAAGAATTTTCCCTATAATGAGCCGACCACAAGTCGACCGCAAAAAAGGGTTCTCTTCTAGAGAGGTATCTACACAAAGTCCTGAGTTCCCGGAACAAGCTTCCCAATTTCCTTAAAGCTAGATTCCAATGTAGTATCGTTAGAACATTAAACCAAATCTTACGTTACGACCATGTTTAAATTAATCTTTTCGGTTAAATAATTAAACGCCATCAATAATTACCTTCACCTGTTCCTGTACGTTTTAAAAACGATGAAACTTTTCTCGGTCTTTAAAAGATCTATTAATAAAACGGTGGGGAAGTGGGTCTAAATATACAAGGAAGAGAGAAAAAGGGGATTAAGAGAAAATGTGGCAATTTTGTTATTCTATTTTATTAATTTTTTTTTTTTTTTTTTGTTGTATGTAGGGTCCCAGGCTCAAAACCCAGGTACGTCAAGTTCAAAAAAAGGTTTTATGAAATAAGCAATAAATTTGTATAAAATAAAAAAAATTTAAAACTCTTTTCTTTAGCTTACATCATTTACGACTTCGAAATAAAATCAATCCTTTTTGGTGTAAAAATTTGCTAAAAGTAAAAAATTCGTACTAAATAAATCGTACTGGGCTTAAGGAGGCCCCTACTTGGCTTAAGAAGATCGGTACTCACCGTACTTTTGACACCGCTATGGCTTGATTTAAGTAAAGACTAGAAATATGAGGTTAAAGGCTATTAAATTATATTGAGGTAAGCAATCAATTGGGTAAACAAAAAGTATTATTTTTCATTTTTTTGGCCCCTTGAGACAAGGAGCCCGGGTTAAGGCTGGAAGTCAAATATTAACCCAAGTTCAGGCAAGAAATGAAATAATTTTACAGGCTGCACTTGTTACTTTTTAAAATTATATCTTGTCTCACAACCCTCGCTTGCCAACACTAAACTCGTTCTTTAAAATTTTGAATAAGTTTTTGTCTTTTCTAATAACAATTTTCATTTTTATTTCTAAAGGTGCGTTTAGACTGTGCTAATATTTGTGCAAAATAATAAAAATTTTGTTTGTCCTAGTGTAAACACTCGAATTTGTTAGCCACCAAATATTTTTCGACTGTTTGTTGGCTAAAAAATTCTTTGTTTGTGAACAAAGCTTTGCATAGTGTAAACACTTTGTCAGCACGTCGTTACAAATATTTGCCTCGATATTTTGTTTGTTCTTACAATATTTTTGGCGGAACAAATAGCGACAAATAATTGTAGAAACGTGGTAAAGTGAGGCCAAACGCAAAAAAATGGTAATAAATCTGTATCTTCGAAACTATTTGTCCAATTATAAAATAATGTATGAAGGAGTCGTAGAGGAGGACCCAAGGTCTTAGAAAATAAAATTTTGGACTACCCTGTATATACATACATTGAGCTACAGGGTGCCAAAGTTGACCTCCTCGGGCTTACAAAACATTTCTATGCTTATAACTTTTGTAAATATCAACCGATTTCAATGATTTTTAGATTTATTTGATGAAAATTAAAATCTGAAAAGAAAACATAATCACTCTTTCTTATTACCTGTTACAGTTTAAACGATATTTGGGTTTGAAATTTAAAATTGTTGTTTTTGACCCAGACTTTATTTGGTTTGTTGCAAATGTCTGCAATTGTAGTTATGCTAAAAATATTTTTAAAAATATTTTTGTATTTCTAAAAAGTTTGTTAAGCCTGCACAAAAAAATTTATTTAATTATCTTTATTCGTCTAGCCGTGAAAAATATTCAAAGTCAAAATTTTCAAGGTGATTTCAAAAATGGCATAATTTTGGCAAAAATTTAGCACAATTGATTAACTTTTTTCGCAAATATTTGTAAAAATAATTATTTCTTTTTTAACGTTTTTGGAAAAAGCAGGCTTCAGTATATATTAGTAGTATATTTTTGAAAGGATTTAGACGTGCACCCTACGCCAGGCATTGGTCGAAAATATGGAATTTTTCAACGAAATTTTAAATTTATTGGCCGAGAAAAAAAACGCAAGCCAGTTTTTGAAAAATTGCCCGAAATTAAAATAACTTATCTTTTGAGTTTTCAGTTTTAATTAAGTTTTTCACCGCCCGCTCAAAAATGGGGTCACGAGGGTAAATGTTATTAATATAGGCAAGTTTTAAGATGCGTGTAATATAATAGCTCAGAAAATAACTTTAAAGTTACTTAACTCTTTTTGTTTTTTATTTAAATAATAAATAACATAATATTATAATAAAGTTTTAAAATCCATTACGTTATCATAAATCAACAATATTTTATAAACTTTCAAATATAAAAAATTTTCACAAAAAAAAACTAAATATAATATTTTGGAATTTTTTTAATCTGACCCCTTATTTTTTTTCTAAAGGTAAAAAATATGATATGTAAGCAAATCTCCATCTGTTTACCTTTTCAATTATATATAATATTTGTATATTATTAGTTATTTTATACTATATTAACTGCCCTTGTTGAAAGTCCATTATTTTGTAGGGTGTGTATATACATTAGCTATGGCATAGTGATATATGAAAATTTTTGCAACGAGATTTTGAAGTGCTTCCGGATTTTAATTTGTAAGACTTGGAAAAAAATACATATGGCAAAAAACGGGGGAGTTTGGTTGTGG
This sequence comes from Melanophora roralis, assembly GCA_963583895.1. Lineage (NCBI taxonomy): Eukaryota > Metazoa > Arthropoda > Insecta > Diptera > Rhinophoridae > Melanophora > Melanophora roralis. The sequence goes on from OY757191.1 coordinate 4,709,526, forward strand.
GTAAATGGCGCCTCATCTTTTCACGTTGCTTTACAAACACAATTTGATACTATTTGGCAGATGGATTTCATAAACATAACAACAACATTATTTGACAGATGTTTGTCATACACACCGGACAAATAAAATTATTTGTGCAGTGTAAAGGGGTATACAAATATTTGTACCAAACATGTCTGACACCAAACCTTCTGTTATTTGTGCAAATAAAATTCAAACAAATATTAGTGCAATCTAAACGCATGCCCAAATATTAGTCACAAACCATACTATTAGCCCAAACCATTATTTGTTGTGTTTGGGCAAATATTAGCGTAGTCTAAACGTACCTTAAGAAATACTTTTTACAACAAAAAATTAATTTCATTTTGCCTTTTTAAGGTTTATGCTTATTTTTTAAACTGTTACTGCAGATTTGCTTCAAAATGAATAAGTGTGGCAAAAAAAAACTATCATCTATTGTTTACAAACAAATTAAAATTTTTAACTTACACATCTCTTTAACACTATTCGGTTAAGGAAATCAATATTTTCAGTGCATTTTCAACACCATAAATACGCAGTTTCTTTAATGGGTGTTTTCATATACCTATAATATGCATACATATGTATATGTATGTATATATGTGTATGTGTTTGTTATTATGAATATACGGTTATTTGCAACAGGAAATATCATTAAAAAAGGAACAACACTGACAGTTAATGGTAGACTCTTAACATTTTTCCAGTTTGCCTTAACCACTTATTGCATTACAAAACTTTGCGTTTAATTTAAAAACAAATTTTAATTACTTTAAAGGAGTTGCAACGAGATATTAATGCTCGAATATGAATGCCAAACATTAAAAAGTGTAATAAAATGAATATTATAAGTTTAAATGGAAATTAAAATTGGTTAATAAATAAGATTTTAACGGGAAAAAAGGCCTCCACTTAATTCATAGTTTAAAGTCGAGAACATTATGCGCTGACCCAAACAAATCTATTTCACATACAATTTGCGAACAATGAGTCATGGGAGTTAATAATAAAATAATAGATAAAGTTTTTGAAAAAAATCAGTTAAGTAGAGCTATTATTACTATGCGGTTGCTAAAATTAAATGTTAGAAATGATAAAAACATATTAAACTCCTATTATTTAAAGCTTTTAAAAGAAAATTTAAAGATAATAAAACCAATTGATATTGTTTTCTTTTCTCCGAATTCTTTGAGTTTTTCATGGGTAGTGGCTGTATTAAACTAAAAACTTTTAAAAGAATTGAATAGATTAAAACAGGATCTTATTATGTAGCCAAAGTTAGGTTAGGGTGAGCACAACTCGCCACCTCCACCCAGAGGCCCCTAGGCTTATTTTGAATCCCTTCTAAAGAGTTGAAAAGAGAAATAGGGAAGACAAAGAAATTTGTAGGCAGAACGATGCAGAAATAGTAAAGAAAAGCAGCAATCTCATACGCAGAAAGAAGACAGTACTCATCAATCGCGCATAGACGCTTAACCGCCTATTTACTCATTCACCTAACCCCTCACCAAGTCCATCTAAGAATCGACCTCGTCGGATCTGCAGTCTAGGTTAGTAGCAGACAAAGTGCTCCGCAGTCTCTAACTCCTCCTCATATTACCCATATAACCTTCTGAAATCTGGAGACCTCCTCTGCCATACTCGTCATATATTTCACATCGCAGTGTCTATAAGAGTCCCAATAATGCTCTACAAAGCCCCCTTGCTCCTCTTGAGCAGCAGGTTATACCCTCCCTACCCATCCTGGGCTCAGAATCAGCCCTGTTACTCCAGTTCTTACCAACCCTGTCTATTACTTAAGTCCCTATCAGTTCATAATTAAAACCCAATGGTAGTTTAGCCGGTTTACAGCCGGGTGCAGTATCAAGAGCCATGCCCTTTCTCGCTAGTTCATTGGCAGTCTGATTGTCAGCATCGTCATAATGACTAAGAAGCCAACAGATCCTAACCCTGCATGCCACTAAGATCACCATGAAAGTACGTCTACAGTCGTCCACAAGTCTAGACCTGATATAATACCCCTCTAGAGCCTCGAACCCTCCTTGCCAAGAGCGTACAACTAACCGTTCACTGGCTTTGGTGAATGTACTTCGGGACTTGAGGAATTTAAAGCCTCCTAATTTCAACCTACCCTAACCCAGTTTAAAGATAAGTTGTATTGAGGATAAGCTACTAACCAATAACCGCAACCCATTTCCAACGTTTTTGTTGGTTTAAGGCAGATAACGCAGGTGTCACTAGAAAAGGTCAAAGTCCACAGTTAATATAAACAAGGAGCGAATATTGGTCTGTGTATTCAGAATCATCTATATCACCGGAAGTAAGGAATACTTAAATATATTTTTGGCATTTCCAGTTGCCCATTTGAAAAATAGTTCAATCGGTATTGGTAGCTCTTTGCCCTTGCTTTTTAAATCAAGGGTTGCTATCTCAAACTGCTTCTTGGCAGATCAAAGATAACAGTAAATTATCTATAACGACATGAAATAACATTGGACCTTATGTGAAAAAATTGCTTTATTTGGTCCTTCGAAAATGCTTAAAGTATTTTTTTGTTTAGGTTTTCAGGAAAGTGAAAACTTATCCTAATACACCTGTGCGTCTATTTAATCTTTAATATATTTGCTCAGGATAGTATAAACTAACGTAATGACAGGTTGATAAAATTCATTAAAACAATTTTTTTTTATTGTAATATCCTTTTATATATACCGTATAATATAATTATAATTTTATTTAAATTAAATTGTGTTCTTATGTTCATCTTTAGAGTTTAAAAAGATTTTTTTATTCGAATTTAAGAAGGAAAAAATTTTATTTTTAGTATTAAATTTTCCCACCTTTCTCAGTTGTTTTATCAATGTTTTAAATTTATTTCTTATTTATTTTAACCGCCAAGAATTCTTTGTCTCATATAACGAGTTGCCACATTGCTGTATAATTCAAACAGAATCTAATCAAACTCTCCAACGAAAAACAGTTAAAAGCTTTTAATATTGAAATTAAACAATTGATAAATAAGGAATATGTGAATAATGAAGCTTCTGGTATCTTGAATTTTTTTCTTAGCGTTAAACAATTTCCAAACAATTTGGTTTTATTATTGTGCAAACATTGAATTCAATTAAAAAACACTTTTATAGGAATCTATCGCTTTGTCACTATATGTATGTGTGTGTGTGTGAGTCATTGAAAACCAAATAGAATCTGCAATTTAAAGAAATGTGCAGAATTTAATTTTTTTTTGTTAAGTTTCAATATTATTTTAAATGTTCGCGTGCTTAAACCCTGCAAAAAACACGATCTTTAAAACACGAACGCATATCACTTAAGTAACTACAAGTTCTTGTTTGACAATGACATGGTCCATGACTGCATTACACAAGGACCATGTTGTAACTAGTCCATTTCCAAGTTGTTTGTAGGTAGGATAGAGTAGTTTTGAAACTACTCCGACGTAATGCAAATCTGGGTTAAGTGGTCCGGTCCTAGGACATCATAATGTTAAAAAGACCATGTTTTTTACATGCATTTGGGTTAGTTTTGGAGTAATCCTACTCCTTTATGGACTAGTCCATACACGCATGTATGGACTAGTCCTGTTTTCTGCAGGGAAGAGGTAAACATTTATGCAGTTTTAATGTCCACATGCGTTTGTGCAGATGTTTGTAACGCACAAAAGTAATGGCATGGGGCCTACCTTAAGGCATGCTGATCTACTCAGAATCACTTCTTGATTCGATTTAAGCATGTCCGTCAGTCCCTCCGTCTGACTGGGTGTATGCTACAGGTCACAATTTTTAGGATAATTTAATGAAATTTGCCACAAATTTGTTTTTTGAAAATGGCACGTATTCTTTTATTTTTGGTGATGCCCTCTCAACTTTAACTGACTCGAATATAGATCTATTTGGACAACATTTTTCAAATGCCTCTAATTCCATGCCTAATTCTGTGTCTAATTCTATTGCCCCACACAGATTTCCTAACAGAATGGGTATTTTGGGCTACAAATGTCTTGATAATACTTTGCCTTCTTAAAATTTTGCATATACATATGTCTAACTTTATGCCTCCAACTATTATACTGAATACAAATATTATCGGTCTATTTACTTCAAAAAGCCCATATACAAATGTGGTGTAGGGTATAATATGATCAGAGTTGACCGATTATAACTTTCTTACTTTTTTTTTGTTCAAAATTGTAGTGGCATTCCCACTGTCCATATACCTACAAATTTACCTGGAAATGCTTAATAATGGAGGATATTGGCGATGAAATAAAAGGACAAGGTGCCAGCCAATGCGAATATGTGAATGCAATAACGTAAATGCTTAAATAATATAGTGGAAGTCACATACATTCGTTTAGTCAGACACAAATGTTTGTGCATTGGCTGCTAGTAATGTTACTGCCAGCCACTGCTGATGCTGCTGTTACTGTTGCTTATGCTGCTATCTTATATATTTGGTAATTACGCATTCAAAATTGCGCTTCATTGAATAATGTGAATAAATTAATTAAATTACATTTAAAAGTGTGTGTTTTTTTAACTTTTTTCTAAAACACCATGAGCAGCACAAAAAGCTAAAAGGGAGTCTTTAAGTGTGTGTGAATGCATGTGATTTTTTTGCTTTTATTTATGGTGCGCTCCTTACCTTAAGCTTTTAGCTATGGTGTCGCATAAATTTTTCCTTTCAGGAATACAGAATTATCGTCGTATGTGTTTGTTGCTACTTGTAGTGCAATCATTTGCTAAAAACAATTTGAACTAAATTCTTGTACCCTACATAAAGCAGGTAGATACACTTGACTTTATGGGCATATTTTTAAAGAAAACAAAAAGTTATGAAAATCTAGGTTATTTGTAAATATTTTTATGGTGAGAAAAACCAATAAATGGTAGAAATATACTCTAGTGTTTAAACAAAATCTTAAATTTTTTTTAACCCTCTTTAACCCTAGATAGCTTTAAACATTGTGTAATAATGGAAGGATAAATCTTGAACATTTTAACGCATATGTAACGTATTTATATTATAGGTTTTTTTGACAAATTTAAGTTCAAAATTTAAAGTCCCTAAAACAATCCTACATTTCTCTCATCATTAATAATATTCTGTACAGTATCCACTAGTTCGCTCCAAAAACCCCAATACCTTTTCAATGCGTAAAATGAATTTTAGGATATGCTAATGAGTTTGGTTGCACTGCTGCACACTGAGGAAGCACCACTTTTCAAAGAAGAGCTGTAAGACAGCAAGGACCAAGACGAAGGTGTATTACTTAAATAGATGTACGATGTATGTTTTTCGGTGATTGGAAAATGTTGTTTGTCTTTTGGCAAAAACGACAGTTGGCTAAACTTTTTTTGCCAGTTTTTGGGTTCAAAAAAAATTAAACAAGCAAGGCCACCCAAAATGGTTACAATGAAAATGAAACAGCAAGACCACAATTAAACATTAAATTCAATCTAAAAAAGAAATAAGAAAGTCATTATAATGTGGCGCTTTTAAAAAGTAAAGCAGCCGAAGTATCAGCAGCAGTAGTGAAAAAAATAAGTTTTCCATTAGCATAGGTGTTTTAAGATAGAAACCGTGTTGCCAGTTCAAGTTGGCTTTAATGTATTTAAATAATTAAAATGTAAAAAATCCGCTGAAAATTAGCTCTTAAACTACATATGTATTATCCTATTTTAACAAAAGTATACAAATAATTTTGTTGAAAAATTTCCAATTATGTAAAAAATTTAAAAAAAAATCAAAAAAGCCAACCTTTTCTACTTTCTCTGCAAACGTATTTCAAAATGTGCTTAAATAAACAAGAAACAAATTTCAAAAAAAGATTTTAATTCCCAACTTTTTTTTTTTTTTTGGAAAAAATAACATATTTTGATAAGATTCCTCCTAAAAGGGTCTTGATACAAAATTCATCATCAAATACAAGTGCAGGCAGAGGAAAAACATAAATAAATTTGGGTATGAGAATATGTTCAGAGCAATTTTATTTTTGTATATTGACGAAGTTCATTTTTCTGAGCGGCTCAACCATACTCATATTATAATAGGATTTAGGCGAAAAATTTAATCATCGTTATGATTTAGTGATGATGATTGCTTAAGCCACATATCTAAAGAAATCACTCCTGTTTCCTCACTGAAGATTAGTTGAGTCAAGCATCCATCTTCTACTCTTCCCATAATAGTGACATATAAGAGTTCTCACAGCTTTCGCCATATACGTCACATCAAGCACCCACGAAATTTTGACGATGAAGGTGTCCATAATCCCACCAAAGGTTTTCCTACTGTATCTTTCCAGCCTAGACTTGACGAAATGCTCTTTAAAGACCCTAAAACCCACCTGGCTGTTAAAAAAAATACTGATATCACTATCTCTTGGAATATGTTCCACTTAAAAATCTGTTGCCTTATAATGGCTAGTGTCCCCCCCTAGAGCACACTACACACATCAGTTAGTCTGTAGGAAAATCAGATTTTTTCTCTCATGATATAGACGTCGATTTCGGTACCTGCATCTATCTTAGATCCGCCAGAAAAACTGCACATTCTTCATACAGACAATCGGATCTTAATCAACAATATATTTCAGGGTTTATTATGGGTGGTGTTCTCTTAAAACTGACCTCTGTGACAATATAGTCCGCCTTAGATCACCGGACTAAGCTAAGATCCTCAAGGGAAATTTCCCATAATATCCCAGTGTGGCCAGTATTTAGAAATCTATCTAACCTCGGCTTGTCTAGTCTGACCAGCTCTTTTCGTTGGAGCTTTTGTATGTGTAATATTCCTTAAGTTTCTGTTTGGCCCTTGCCGGAGTATTCCTCTTATAGACAGCTTAATTTTATGGATGACCTCAAGATACTAAGCCTCAAATGCCAGATGGAACTCTACTCTATTGAGTGTAGGACTTTTGAAAGCCCCGGCACTATACTTGCTGGTGAAGAGACTTGTTTCGTCTTGTCAGGATTCACGCTCAACACATCCCCTGACGCTAACCTATAGAGTGCATTTAATGCTAGTTGCAGTAGCTTTCTGACGGAAGAAAGTTAACCTTGACCAAAGTGACTACATCGCCTATATATGCAACTATTTTTCTATCTTCAGCACCACACTTCCTCAAAATACCATTGACGGTTAAAAGCTACAATCGGGGTGAAAAAACCCCTCTGCTCACTTACTGCCTTCTATCCAGCGTTCCTAGAATTGATAACCCTACTTTTAAGCATTGAGGTAATTGATTTTAGTAAGTACTGATTAATTAGCTTGATTTTAAGCAACATTCTCAAACAAATTTGAAATATTTAGTTGGTAACAGAGTCATAAGCATGTTAGACTCCACCCTCGAACCAAATCAACTTTCCATTTTGGCGGAAGTTTTGAAACTATAAAGTTGCATTTAAAATTAAAAAAAAAACTTTAGGCAGCTCTATAATCATTAATTTTGTTGCTGATACTATCAAACCGCGAACTTTTGAAAATGTAAATTGTCAAAAGCTACTTTATCATCTAGAAACTGGAATCGAATTCTCTTAAAACCTATTCTCCGGTTTAAAGTTGCAGTGATCTCTGTTTTGGTCATCCAGTACGTGCTCTTCTCTTTTCAGCTAAAAGCAGATTCACATCCGCAGAAAAAACTCTATTGCATTTGGTCTGGCGGTTACTCTTTATATTTAGTTTCTCAATACTTTAATAGCAGACAATTTCCGACATTTCATATTTGTTGAAAAATTGATTTTTGGAATTTTTTTTATTTTTTGAGCCCGCAACTGGTGCTTAACTGGCAACACTGATTGATATATATTTTTGGATAAGTTGCCACTACACATTTCGTGCCTTTCAGCAATCGTTTCTACTTGTATATTAAAGAAGCAATTGTTGTTGTGTTGCTGTTGTTATTGATGGCAGTTCAGGTAGAATGGTACTGCTGTTACTGGTGAAGGATAGAGTGGACAATATGTTGTCCAATTACTAGAATGTTCAATAGTGTTTGCATTAAGTGTACGCGTTAATTACCTTTTAAGCTTCAAGCGTAAAAATGTTAATTAAGTGATATTTTCGGCACGTTTTGATTTTTCAATGTTTCTTTAACTTTGTTTGACCATTCTGCAATACAGTGTCATGGCGTCTGCTTGATTTCGGGCCATATTTGTTGTTGTTGTCATCACCAACGTTAAAGCAACGCACTTGAATGTCCTCTTAAAAAATGTTGCAATTTTTACTTTTCATTGATGTTGGTTTTCGGTTGTTTGTCAAGGAATTGTTAGTTTTTTGTTGTTCCTTTTTTTTTTTGAAAATTTCATGTCTGTCAGTATAAAGAGTATCGAACATTTATTCAGTTGTTAAGAATTTATCTCTTTTTCTACTCCGTATTCACTTGTTGTTAATTAAGTTGTTGTAGAATAGTTGATGTTTGTCGGTTTTGTTAAGGATTTTGATATAAAAAGTTGCTTTTAACCAAGTGCGTTTTTTGTGGCAATTTTAGCCTACAAAGTCCTTTTTGTTGTTGGTAATGAAGTGTGGATTTTGATTGTCCAACTTAAATGTTCGATTTTTTTTTGATTGGTGTGTATTTGTATATAATTTTACTTTAAAACATGTCTAACTTACAATCAGTGTACATTCATGTATAAAAGGCAAGTATTTCAAAATGAATCAGTAAGTTTCGTTTAAGTAAAGTATTGTAATAAAATTTGCATATTGGAAAGGATACATTGTGTAGTGGTCAAGGTCAATTTATTTACATATATTTTTGATTTCAATTAAATTTTTTTCTTTTCTCTGCTTAATGGATATAAAGGACTTATGTTTGTTAAAAAACTTGTCACTATAAGACGGGTAGCTGATCTTCAGTTAAACTTTTACAAAATGACTTCAAAAAAGGATGCCAGATGTTAGGCAAGACCATTGGCCTGTTCCGAAATGCATCACTGCGCTGCATCATGACTTTAAGGGTAGCAAAAAGCATATTTAAATGTAATGCTTAGCCTTAAAAACGTTTTTAATTAAAAATTACTACAAATGTAGCATTATCCAACTGTTCTAAACTTTTTCACCCATTTTTGTTAACGTTTGTACTTGTAATGCAACGCAATGATGCATTTTCAAACAGGCCCTATTTTTATAAAAGACTTTTAAGAAAAAAATTAAAAAAAAACAATTATAAAATTAGAAAAAAGTCTGAAATCAATTATGCCTCATGTCACTTGCAACGCATGTAGGTCCTTAAGCGTCTGTCTTATGACACATATTGTTAGTCTCTTTCTATTATACTTCATTTCGTAAATAATGAAATATCTTTAAAAATACAAACCTTACAAACTTCTTAAAGATGAATGGATTATTCCCTTAAGTATATTTTGGTGTAATTTTCTGTCACACAATGAAAGTCACTGATCGAAAAATCATCATTATAATCACTTTAATGTTAAACATTTTTTTGCTATTTTTCCTTCAATTACTTTCTTCTTGTACGTAAGCATGTATTACACACCAGCTAGTTACACCAACAAATGACAACAACAACACTTACTTAACAGTAGCATTTGGAAAGTTCATACTTATGAAGTAAAAGGCAGCAAACAAAAACTATGTAACAAATCACGTTTTAGGTGTCACTTATAATCCCCAGTAAACATTTTGTATTCAGTCGCCTGTTTTTGTTGCAACAAAGTTTTCTTTTTTCTCTATTGTCTATTGAGTATTATGTTTTATTTTTTTTACTTTTTATAATTGAGTTGACACATGTGGTCAAATGTGAGCTTTGGGTAGACATAAAGTTAAGTTCTGCAGTTCTCTTTTTCAATTATTGTTTTTTAAAGCGATTAGTTTGACATTAAAAGCCGGCTTAAATTGACCTTTTTCGGATTTTTCTATGGATTTTTTTTTTTGCTATGACCACAATTAAAAACATTTAAAAAAATAAAGTGTGTTAAAAGAATTGAAATAAGTATACTAAAGGGCTAAGAACCGACTTTTGGGCGGCATTATAGTTCATTGTAACCCCGAAACTCCAGTTTTGACCCTGAGAGAGAGTCGTTAGGACCACTCCACTACCTTAATTATTTGGGTTAAAAAATTCTCTTTTGATCTCAAAAACTTAATGGTTATAATGCTCCGTATCCTGTTTTATTCCTTAGATATACGGGAAGTTGTAAGAAGGGTTTTTATAGGCTATCAGGCTTAGTTTGGTTCATTCTGATCTCTACTTTTGCCGAACAAAGACAATAATCTTTTCCCTTACAACTTGTTTTATACATTTTTATAGCCACACCACATATGAACGGATGGAATCGTTAATTTGATTCATGTAATTTAAGCTCCCTGGAATTGGAAAAACTTGCAAATAGCAAATGCTTCTGAGCTATAAACACTTCGATTTTTAGCCGAAAATCACGAAAGTTTGACAAAAACTGCCAATATTTTGTGCATACGATGGTACTTAATATTCAGTAAAATTTGGTGTAGGGCATGTTATGGTCAGCCTTGAAGGGCTATAACTTTGTTATTTGCTTAATATTAAATAAAATTCTCATGGAGAATTTTGTGACTAAAAAATGACAAGAGCTTGTTTATTCTCAGTGAATCAGGTGTGATTAGGGTTGGTTCAGCTAGATACGAGGTATATTGGAGAGAGTCGAATTCTACGGCAGCCGATTTTGACTGCCACAGTGCCAGACTTTGGAATCACACCCGTGTAGCATTCCCGAACAGATATGAGGGGTGTGCACTTTTTACTGTTGGCTCAAAGATGAATGTAGGCACCGGGACTGTTGCTTAAACATTTAATACGGTTTTAGGGGTTTGATGCAGACATCCCGATAAATACAGCGTTTTCCAGGCTGCAAACGAGAGCAACAGAATCGAGAAGAAGAAAATGCGGAAGGAAGCATAACAATCTATATCGATAGTCAGTTCGCACTGCAGGGGCGTTACGTAAAATATACAATTGTAGGCCACTGTAAGCCTGCTCTCAGGCTGATAATGGTGGCATGCATGCTTAGGCTCTGTTGTGTTTCAAAATATTTGACGTTGCTGGCAATAAATTTGTTGATAAGCTGGCGGGGAGCGCATCAGGCCAATATATATAGCTGCGATGTGGGTTTGTAAGGCAACTAATGGTTTTCTATTATAGTTTCATAGGAACATAGGTCATGGAAAAAGTGAGGCATGCATGAAAGGGCCTGTACTAATTGCACGATCTATATGCTTTTGTTGTCCGGTGTATAAAGGTAGGCTACTAGCCTGCTACTCAAAGAGCAGGAGACTCTGAGGTGTATAATAAGGACTCTCACAGGGCACTGAGATCTCAAATATATAACCAATAAATGAAAAGGAATTCTGTGAACTTCTGCAAGTTGTCGGAAGATTAAACAGAGACTGTGAAACATTTTGTCTGCAACAGATAGACTTGGCAACGTCTTAAGTCGTGGGCAAGAAAACATAATAGGATTTATAAAACAAGCGGGCTACGAATAAAACCAACAATTATTTTCCGTAGGTGGGAGACAAAGCATTCCTATCGGGTTGTTAAAAACCGAAATTGCGTACTATCTTCATTAAATGAAAATACTGATATACAAACATAAAAAACGTATTTACTTGAAACAGAAGTAAAACGTGCCAGTGGCTTCTTTGCTTTAATCAGTATCAGATTAGTTTTGAGCAACAGCCTTATGTTAAAACAGATATCTTTGAATTTAACTGGATGGGATAGTCGTATTAAGCGATATAGATTTTCAATATGTGGCAAGACAGTCTTTTGACCCATCTTAAATGGATTGCACACACCTTTTTCTATACGGAAAGCTATATTAAACAATATAACGAGAGGATTTTTTTACAAATTGTTAAAAATGATTCGAAGCTGTTATGAAATATTCAAATGTTCTTTAAGGTTCAATTATATGTGACTTACCATAACGCCATAACCATAACCGTTACCATAAAAACCAAAACTCATTTGGTTTCTAAGGTTATGGTTATGGCGCGCCATGGCGTAATGGTAAGTCACATATAATCAAATACAGTGTTGCCCATAAGTTTGGTTCGAACAGCTGTTTACTGTGGTATGGCTAAGTACGTATAAATGAACCTTTAATTCTACAGAAGCCCATGTTTCCTTTTAACCGCACTAAAACTTAAAAAAAAATTAATTTGAACTTTCAAGTTTTATTTAAGAGTCTTATTATTTATTTGTTTAAAACTTTTTGCTTTTATATGCGGATTTCCTGAATTGTATAAACAAAACTTTTTGTCTCTTAGATTTAGTGGTTACTTTTTTTTTATTTTCAAACTTTTATCTTATTCTTTTGCTTAGTAAATCAACTCCAATATTATCAGTTTTTAAGCAACAAACCTTCATTTATCATTAGCTTAGATATCGAAAGTGATAAAAATCGCATGAGAAACTTTTACACTTCTTATTCTTTGTTGGCTTGATACTCAGTGTTCTGGTTTTGTATGTTTAAAAAAAAACGGAAACTTAAGCCAACCAAATATCTAGAGCTCAATTTAAGCTTAAAAGCAAAAACAAAAAATGATTTGTATGTATTTTGCTAAAGTATCCAAAAGATTCCACTTCTAAACATCCTATTTGATCGTCTTTTTTTTTTTGCTTTGTTCTCGTTTGAATTTTATCAAAAAACTTTTTTGTCTTTTTTCTGTGAAAATCCATAGAGAAAAAGAGCAGCGGCCTTTTTGAGCTTTTGTTATTGATATTATAAAAAGGGTATAGAGAAAGATACCTGATAGATTTTTTTTTGTATCGACTGCCTTATATCCATTTCCTATGTCACTATCTATTTGTACTGCTATTTTGATATCTTTCTTTTTTCAGCAACGACCTGTTACCGCTCTAACTAAGAGTCTACAGTAATAGCTTGGTAAAGAACGTGGAAATTTGTTACTTTCGGGCCGCAAGATAAACACCCGCAGTATCTTAAAGGATCTTGTAGAAGTGAAGTGGAGAACGAACATCAAGGTACTTCTCATCATTATCATATTTACTACATTCAATACTTCGATCCGGTGTACTTAATTGAGGGCATGGTAGCCTCTTAACAGATGCAGAAAAGCACTGTAGCTGTGAAACACCCAGTTTGGTTTTAATAAAATTCTATGCTGACTACTCTATTAGGGCCCCTATTATTTTATTAAATAATTTATAAAACAATATCTCACTCTGTTACTAATCCAATTAATTTACGCCTGCAACTGTGAGTTATCATTCCCCAGCGCTAAAAAATTTCTACTTTACGCAAAATTTTATTCCAACTTTAGCTTCCTTAAGCTTAAAACCCCCATAGAGAATACCCTCATGTTTAAAAAGGCCTAAAAGTACAACTCACACAAACAAACCCTCAAATGTTAAGAATATTATTGCATGCCTGGCAGCTATCTGCCTGTTGAAGCTAAAAGTCTATGTTAAGTTTGATAAATCGTTGCTCTAAAATGCGATAACGTCTGCTAAAAACTAAAAAATAAAAAACTTAAGGAACACAAATATGAAAAAACAACAAATAAGAATTAAATAAAGTTAATCCATACCTTAACAAAAATTCAAAAAAAAGAAAGAAAGAATATTTATGCATTACTTAAAACGCATCGAAAAGCGATTGCATCGCATCTTAGGAAGGCAACCATTATCACTACAACTGTTGCTACAAGTAGTTGAACTCCTGCTAGTAATGCTTCAGCACCTAACCAGTCAAGCGGGTGAATGGTGTAAATGTAAGTGTTAAATAACCTAGAAACACCACGCAACTGAACCCCAACCTATTTGACTGGGCTAAATACTTTAAGCTGACTTGTAGTCACTTTAGGAACTACTTTGCTGCTTCTTGTTAACTGACCGCTGGAGTTTGCGTGAAAGAGGTTGCTTGGTTCTGTTGCTGTTGTTTGTGTTAAGTAGATGTTTTGCTGCTGATTGCCTAAACTGATATGCAGCATTGCAATAACATAACTTTATTGTAACCAGTAGTTGTATTGCATTTTTGTTTTTTTTTTCTATTTATGCAGTAGTTATTTGCTGTTGCTGCTGCAGATAGTTGTTGCGATTACATCCCTTAGACAGCCATAATGATATCGGCATTCTTATCTTTTTTAGCGCAAAAGCTCAAAAAACAATTTTTGTTCACTTGTATTACACTTACTTCTCTTTATTTGTTTGTCATACACATGACTTGCTGTCATTCTGCAAACAATATTTATTTTTGACCCTATTTATTGTACTCATCGATTAGGTCGTGGTCATGTATCCGTCAGTTGAAAAAGGGTTTTTGAATCCTCATAGTGTCTTTCGGACTTCGAAGTAATATAATTTTACCAAACACGTTCGGGAGAGGTTTGCTTTCTAAAATAACTCACAATAGTTTACATCAGAGTAGCCAGAAGAGGGAATTCGGCCAGTTTGTACTCGTGTTGTTTGCTTATAAAAGCCAAATAGTTTTCTAGCCCCAGGGGGCATTTAGGCCATCGTTTGCTTACACTTACAAAAGGGCAACTCAAATAAACTACAACTCTTTTTTTATCTAAACAATAACGAGCATTGATATAAAGTTTAACACTGAGAGTATTTGTAACAATTTTTTTTTCAGCGCGCTCTAAAGGGTTGCGTGTATATATATTAAGGCTGGCTTGAACGTACCTAGTTTAGTGCCGACCTGTTCTGCCCATTTTAATTTGATGTAGTTATTTTCCGTTTTTCATCATGCTATCCAGTTTAATGGTGGTATCGCTAGTGCTAGAGATAGTGTTGCTGCAATGGTTTGAACCGGTGTTGGTAGACGGTGTTGCCTGTTGTGTCTTATCTAGCGCCTTGGCCTTGTAATGTTGTTTATTTTGTGCAAATATTGCGTTAATTAAAATATTTTTTCTTGCGTTTTTTTCTTTAGTTCTTACACAGTTCTTTCGTTTAGTGATAAAATTTTTTTAATTTTTCTTTATTTCTTTTCTTTCAAAATTTTACATGAAATAAGCAAAAACAAGTGGTTTTTAGTGGTGATAAGAGGTTGGCGTTATTTAGGTGAAACTAATAGGCACATGCACGTATGTATGTAACAAAATGAATCATCAACAGCAGGTGGTAGAAGTGTAAGGGTACCCTATACAAAGTTTTGTAACTTATGTTATAGTTTGAGGCGGAAAAAGGGAAACAATTGAAATTAATTTAAATGAAGAAAAAAATTAGACGTATGTTTTTTTAGGATTTTATTATTTTCTTAAAAAATTGTTACTAAAAGGAAAGAATACAAAATTCTGTATGAAAACGCTACTAAAGTGCTGCGATACGTCTCTACAGATTTCGGATAGTGACGTATAAAAAATTACCACAACTCTACTCGAACTTAGTTCGTTTGTTTTTTGCACGAAATCTACCGTTATTTCACACCACGATGTATACGAAACACTTGTGTATGATTTACGAAATCTATTTTATATCTTACGAAGCAATTTCATAGATACAAAACTAGTTTGAAAAATTTTCAATATTTTGCATTTTTTTTGTATTTGAATGAAATTTTCGCAAATGTTATGAAAAATGTATTACAAAAGGTAGTCGTTTCTTTTTAGAAATTACGAATTCGTGGTTTTAAAATCGGTTTAGTAATTTAAACGAAACTTGTGTGTAATCTACGAATAAAAAAATTGATTTCCCTAAACATCCTCAATTCACACCTCGTAAAATGAGCCACATCTGGCAAAACATAAGGCATGAAACATCGGACTCTGCCCTATACAAAAGTCATAGCAGAAAAAGTTTTGTCGTTTCGATGCCCTGCCTCCTTGCCCTTCACTCGCTGTCCACTCCAAAGCGATTGAGGTATGCTCGTAAGTTTGAGCGACTTTTCAGCACACCTGCTTAGTTCATACACCCTTAGTTTAAGAAGGACCCTAGTTCTGACCTCATTTGTATCTTTCTAGAGGATCCTTTTCAATCTCCTAACTGTGTCTTTGTTTCCTTACACCCGCCAACTCTTTAAACTCGATCTTCTTCGCAGCTTCAAGCTTACCAAGCCGACCCGCCGTTATCCCCCATCCATAATCGCCAGATAATTCACCCGTTTCCGAGCATCCCCTGATGACCAGGTACACATATTATGTGTACCTGTCCATACTGCGAGTATTCAACTATCATTTTCTTGCCCCGTAACATACTCCCGAATCCGGTGTTTACAGACATATTTGCAGTTATAGAAGCTTTGCTATCTGCCCAGATGCTTACTTTAGTTGGATCATAAGCCCTGAGCCAGGACAGACATTTTTTAATTGCCCGAACCGCCGCTTGTGGGGCAGCAGATATTCAACAAGGGTGCCCAGGCTCGATTTGTTCTCCGCCCAAGGGCCATCTGTAAAACAATGCCTTCCTAAAATTTAAAAATTATAGCCTGTTTTGTAATAACTTTGCATGAAAATTTCGTATAATTTTTTTTCTTAAGAGTTTCGTTGTTTTTTCCCCATGTTGTTGAATGCATTTTTATTCATTCTAGGCCCGGTGCAGCCCTTTGCAAGCAGGCATTTTGGGCTTTAACAGGCATATATCTTTATTGACAAAATAACGAAGTAACATTATCTTCTTCTAAACAACAACTACATATTGGCTTTTATGTAGGGTAAGTTTGAAAAATTTAAATCATCTGATTAGATTTTATATGTAATTTTATACATTATTTTTCACCATTAAAGTCATGTTAAAAGGAATTTCTTAAATATTACCACGCAACATTGCTAGATTTGAAAGAAATATTTTTTTCCTCTTTCTTTTGTTGCATGGATTATGGCAAAGAAGGAAAATGCATTTACGTGTAAGAAGAAATTTGTATATATGTGTATGAGTGTGTGTGCTTTTGAATGTAAAATAAGAAGAAGAAAACACAAACTTTACGTAAAAGTAATGAATGTTTATGTTCCAAGATAATATTAGAATGTTTGGTCGAGCACAAATCTTGCTAAACCAAAAATAAGATCCCACAGATAAAAATCTACTCATTTTAATATTGGATAGGACTAAAGAAAAAAAAAGAATTATGCATCTATAAGCAGGATAAGCAAAATTATTGGCCAAAATAAACAACAAACAACAAAGTGTAATTAAGAAGATAACAACAAACACCAACAAACTTACAAAAATAAACACAAAAATATTTTTCGAATTAAAAACCACAAAGAGAATGATATTCCACATTAACAGGCGCAAGTTATAAAATAGAATTTAAATAAATCTTGCCAGCAAATGGGCAAAATATCTCAAGATACACCAGACTGAAAGTTTTTTTCAATTGTAGGCCATGTGTCTTTGGAGGCCAATAATAAATATTATTGCATTTATATCTATAATAAAACTCCTTCTGTTTTGTTCGAAATACAAACAAATATCAAGAACCACTTGACTTGAGAGATGAAAAAATAAAAATTATCTTTTCTTTTACTTAAACTAAAAATACTTTAACATCTTTTATTCGTTTGCTCTAATTTGTTTCAAAAGATCAAAAGATTTACGAAATTCTTTTTTTAACATATAAGTTTGTATTTTTTATTATATTTTGCTTTCAATTCAACTCAATTCATGTGGCATTAGCTTTTACTTTGATATCAACAAGAAATTAGCATTAATAGAAAATTGCAGGGATGGGAGTGTCATGCTATGAATATCCAATATGATTTTTTATTTTTTGGAAAACTAAAAATTAAAATTTATTTTTAAAAACGAACCGTGTTATGTTACAACCAGAAGTACAAAAAATATTTTGTGTCATTTTCAAAATGATAATTTAAGTTTTTTATAGGTTCGTATTTAATACCGAGTTTTCATACAAAATTGCCATCTGATCTAAAAATACATTAAAACATGGTTTCGTTAAATTCAGGGTTAATTTTACTGTACAAATAAAGATTTTAAATTGAAATACCTAAAAAATATTGTCAACTGACAATTCCATTTGAAAGACATGTGGCAGACTTATGTCTTTGACGGACTTAAATTTTGAAGCCTGCGACTGGCAACTAAGGATAGTAGTAAAATCTCTTTAAGCTACAAAAGAAATATTTTTTTAAACTCTTTTTTTATTGTTAAATTAAATTTTTTAAGTTTTATTTTAGTTTTCATGCCAAACAAATAGAACCAAATATATTTGTTTATTTAATAACACATAACCATATTTACTCAAACACTCATGTTACACAATTAATTGCTTCTAAATAACTAGTTATTGCAGTGTCCGACTGACTATACTTATATGTCCAATAAATGTTTTGTCTTTCTGTAAAAATCTTAAGATTGACTCAATTTAAGCTTGTATGGTTTTGCTTTGTAAAGTGTGTGTTTGTTTGTTTGTAGAAGAAGTGTATCAAGTGCGTCTGCTGCTTCTGACAATTATGATGATTATGATTTATGCGGTATAGGGTCAATTAAGATTTATGTGTGATGACTAAGATTCTTTTTTGCTTGAATTACTTGGTTTGGGTAAATTTGAATGGGTGGATTTGTATGTGCTGTTTTTATTATTCTACTTAAAATAACAAAAGTTGCTCTAAATGAAGTCAATTTGGTTTTTTCAAGTGAAGTTTCACTTTATTTTTTTTCTTAAACAAAATGTAAAAGTTTCTTAATAAAGTTTTTAGATTCATCTTGAAAATATTTATTTCTTTCTTTATTGTTTTCTGTACTAAATCTTTTCTGTAACAAACGTAGATATTGTAAATATCTTCTTTGCTCCCTTCTTAAATTATTTTTATAACCAGCCATTTGTTGTTTAGTTTGTTTTTTTCGTTTTGACTTTAGCTGAAGAGCAGATAAGACTTAAGGCTTTTAGAGGAATTTAAGAAAATCTTCCTCATCGCTTGGTATCATCTTCTTAAGTAGTTCCTGGGGAAAAAAATGAAGCTAATGTACATCGCTGATTGAAGATGGTACATGCCCATATCGCATTTAGGTTTTAAGTACCAAAACGAATTGTTAAAATATCAGTTTTACCAAAAAAAAAAAAATATATAAAGAGAACAGGAACAGGAATCTTATCTAGAATTCCTTAAGCTTCAAAGTAAGAAATGCAGAAAAATTTTTGTAAACATTTCTTAGATAAAGTTAACAAGATCACATAGTAAATGGAATACCATGGACAGTTAAGCTTACTCTACTATAATTTAAGAGAAGACATATCGAATGGTAATATCACAAGGAAACTGTATTTGGTTTTCATTTTAAGTTTTAGAAAACCTTTATTTAATTTCCATGTAAGAGCTTTTTTTGTACAAGTGCAAGCTGCGGCAAAAACTTTTGTGTTTGATGCCCAACATACAGCCTTTGCTACCTCTAAGGGACATCCCCAAAGAAGCGGGGACTTTAAAACAAGGCCAGTTGACATCACATCAGAGCTTTCCACGCAGTTTATTTTAGTGCTGGAAGTAAAAACAGCAATAAAACACTGGAGTATAGGAAAACTCCAGGAATAGTAAATGACCGCCTTAATATTTCTACCTCCAGAATGAAGATCTCCTCTTAACTTACAGTTTAAAATTTAGTAATTCTGTTGAAACCGTGGTTCATAAAACTATATGAAACACCCTGGCACCTAAAGGCATGCCCTCAGAAAAAACTTCTCTTATACAGGGACAAGGGCAGCAGGTACATGTAGAGTTTTTCATGAAATTACTTTATTTTATCACTTGAGAGTGACCGCTCGAGACGTCGTAAAAAAGCCATGATTTACACGAAAAGAGAGATAAAATAGATATTTCTAGGAAAACTCTGCGATGATATCTTGGACAATATCTTCTTTCTAATTAAAGGTATTCTGACATGCTGGCACAGATAAGAAAACTTGAGGAAGCGGCGCTTAGTGCAGGTTTTAGAGTTAATGAGGAAAGAACCAAGTTAGTGAATATATAGTATGGAAACTTCAACGACAAAATCCTTTAAAATAGCTTGCCAGTTGAATATAGGGTGACGGGTGTGACCGCTTTGCTCATATTTGTGCTTATAGCTCAAACAATTCAAATTTAAAAAATAATAAAGAAAAAAATCGATTTTTCCTTAATTTGGGGCGATTTACGTTGCATTGATCATATGAAGCTTCTGTTACTTAGGAAATAACAGGGGAAACCAAAGAGGGTCGAAAGTTGATATCATGCTTCGCACAATACGGAGGAAACAAAAGATAAGATGTTTTTAATCCTTATTTTAAGTGTTCTCTGTTATATGAAAGAAAGACCTGAAGCTTTCAACAACCTAAATAAACTTGAGTTTTTCAGCAACAGATATCTAAAAAAGATGACAAAAATTTGAGATGTTTGTGATGCCAAAAACAGACGTTAAGGGTTTTACGTGGTACCTGCCATGCTGGCAATAATTTACGGTACTCTCAAGACTGGTGGATACAAAGCGTGCACCACCGCCCCCAGAATGGCCCACCCTGCCACCCAGGTACCAATTCTCTGCTATGACTCTGTGTAGCCACAAAAGACCCCTTGGTGAGGAGTTGGGCTATCTTAGCCCGAATTGCGTTTCAAGTTTCGATCTCGCTTCTTCATAATCAAAACAGATCCGCGCCGACAAGACATCTCTCCACACTGTTGTGAAATAGCACCCAACCTTAAGCAAGAAAGATTATGATTATCATGTCGCACCCAACAAATGCGACACCCTGCTTGGTCTGCAGGAGCTTTTTATCATTCCCGTACAGGACGGACCCCAGTATATCAACTTACGTTCTCAGTTACTTCGCTTGGGGATAACCACCACATGAACTCCCGAAGGAGACCTCACCATTAATCAGTTCATGCACTGGTAAGCAGATGGGGCCAACTGATTCCCGTGGTACCAGATAGGACTCTGGTCAGCCTTGGAAATCTACTTCCGTTTCATTCCTAACAATTTCTATTTTACACAGATAAGGTATTGGTACCCTTAGAACTTTGTATTGCTGTACCACTTATTGGTGATGTACATGACACAGCGACAACAAGGACAACCTACCTCAAGCCAGACCAGTGAATCACTGATCCCATTTAGCCCAAGACAGATTGTTTTCATCCAGCCATGTCTGTTAGCCTTTCAGTAATTAAACTGAAAGTTGCCCGGTTGATACCGCTAGGAGGTAGACTTAGGCACTTTTGTTATACACTTATCAACCGATGCCAAAGACAATAAACCAAGATCGTCGCTTAATCATGGCATTCGTCTCAGGATTTCTTTCATTTTTTTTTATTGCCCATAAGTTTGATTCGAACAGCTGTTTACTGTGGTATGGTTAAGTCACGTATAAAAGCAACTTTAGTCTTAGCATCAAACAAACTTGCACTTTTGCAAAAATTTGACACAAGAAATAAAACATTAAGTTCTTTATTCCTTATAATATTTATTAAACAAGTTCAAATACCCAAAAAAAAATATTAAAAACACTTAATAGTTACTTGCAACAAATAAACATGGCCAATAACAGGGAAACAAAACAAAACAAGCAAAAATTACCTGCGAATTAGACAACCTACATATGAATGAATGACCATTAAAATCTGTTTCATTTTTGGAAAACATCTTGTTATTTGTAGGAAGCTCTTGTGCAATTGTTTAACGATACATTAAATATACATTTCTTTTGCTCTGCCACTTAAGTCACATACAAAGGCGTTATTTTGTCTCAGGCTCATTATGACATACACCTTGTTGTGCCTTTTTAACAATAATTTTAGCTGCAAAACAACTTTAAATTGCCAGAAGTGTGAGGCAGGCAGCCATCTGACCATTTTCTTTTTTTATTAATGGTAAAAGTGGAGGCTGGTAGGAAATGGTATTTTAATAATTATGTATTTGCCAAAAGAAAAAAATTTTTTATAAAAACACTGCCTTAAGTACTTGTTAACAAGTCTCATATCTGGACGATTTACATGTTGTTTTACTTATATATTGCCCAAATATACAAAAGGTAAATGTTTTGCAAAGAAACAACAATAATACAAGAATATCAAAAAATTTCTCTTAACATTTCGCTTGATATAAAGTCATATACAAATATTCAGTTATTTGTTGTTTAAGTTTTTTTTTCTTAAGAGTTAAAAAGAAGAAATTAAAACAAAAGCTGTACCTTTACCTTAAGAAAGGCTTAAATAACTGTTTAAAATTTTGCCGCCAAATGAATAGAGTTTTAACTCGTTCTGGGCTTAAAGATCCTTAAGATTTGTGTTTTTTCAACAAGTGCATAAAAAAAATTTGTGTATCAAAGCAGTGCTGAAAAAAAAATCTTAAAGCAGCAGGGCAACCAAAAAAATCCAAAATCATATTTTTTTCTGTGCGTCGCTTTACTCTTTAATGTTTTTATTCATCCGTTTCAGAACTTTTGCAAAGTTTTGGCATCGATTTGTTAGGACATATATTCTTTAAGATCATATTTTTGTAAAACTTTTTTTATAGCATTTTTGAATTTTTTATATGTAATGTAAAAAAACCAAACAAAAGATTTTTCGAGTGTTAATTGTAACCTTTCGTTAGCCTTTGTTTTTAATTTAGAATTTTTTTTTTTAACAGCGAACCTCATTGTTATTAACACTCTTTTCAAATATTTTTCGAAATTTCGGCATTAATTTTTAGGGGCATATTTTTAAATGTTTTGCATATAAAAGCATATTTTGGCATAAGTTCTCTTAAGGGAAATATTTGTTTGTATAACCCGTTTTTCAAACATTTGTTTAAATTTTATATATAATTTAAGAAATAAAAACTAAAAAATTTCTTTCAATTGTTTATTGTGATCGTTTCTAAGCTTTTGATTTTAAGTTGAAAATTTATTTTGTTTACATTCGACTAGTTTTAAAGCTGGGTAATTTAACATTTTTTAACACCATTTTGGCTTCTCCTTTTTTATTTTGTACTTGAACTTTTTGGCACTTTAAAACGGTTGTTTTGTTCACCAAATTTTGAATGCTGCGTTTTCGGGTTCTTTGATCTATCTTTCTGTCATTTGTTAAAGAATAATTTTGACTTTTTAACCGCATATTTATTGCATATAAAACCCCTTTTTAAAAAAAGGTTTTCGGTTTCCCTGCTTATCAGTAATACTTCGCAAAAAAAAAATAACAATTCAGTTCTAAACAGAAACCAGATTACTTCCATTTCAAAACTTAAAAAATTTGAGCTTCACTGTTCGCAAACTACTTAGTACAAAGTTGCTTTTTTGGGGGCCTTTTAATTTGCCTGTTCCTGCCACATTCTTGCAAATCAACATATAAACATACATACATGAATTACCATTTTGTGCCCTTTAAGTTTGACTTGAATCCAACGCGCAAAAAAAAACCCAAACTTAAAAGCCTAAGTTAGTATGAATATGATTTTGAGGTGCTGATATAAAGGCTGAAACACATTAAATTTAATGAGTTTTTAACTTACAGCTGCTTCTTCATATTTTTCTTCGATTAAATAATCATGGCGTTTACAATTAAACTTAAGCAAAACTTATGTATTTTCATAATATTTTCATAAATTGTAATTTAAATACTGGATTTAACTTTTGCTTACATATATTCATATCTAAATGAATAAGTGCAGTTAGGTTAAGGCGAAAATGTAAATGTAATTAAAGCAGTTTGGGTGCCCCGGTAGATCAGAGGTAAGTGCACGAGTCTACTAGTCTGGGGGTTCGATTCCCACCAGAGACCCTGGTAAGTTTGCTTCATTTTCTGTTCTTTCTTTTTTTCTTATCCTTCTCCAAATTTCTTTTTTCCTTCCATCTCCACCAATTCTATCTGCCTCACAAAGGGACCGAATTAAGTGGACCCAAGTGAGCTGTATCCTTTCCTTTAACGGCTGCCTGTTCTACCTAACCTAAAGCAGCTTTTATACCCTTCACACAAGTGATAAGGGTATATATAAGTTTGTTATGCCATATGTTATTTTTTTAATATCCATGTGCAACCCCATAAAGTCATATTTTCATGGTCGTTATAGCTAGGGAAGTCTATTTTGCGATGTCCGTCTGTCCGTGTTATGGTTGAAGTCAACTTTTTGAAGCCCGCTGATGTCGCAAATAAAGGGGGGGGGGGGGAATTTACTTTTACTTTCCCCTCCCCGGAATCCAAACCTGGTTTCTTGTTTGTTATTTAAGTGCAAACAATGGCAATTACTTAATTAAAACTTTAAATTCCTTATTGTAAATACATTGAATTTTGTCTGATAGAACTCTAAATCTTTGATATTATAGAAATAAATTTATTTCTAACTCATATTATTATTATTTGTTATAGAATTTTTAAACAATATTATAAATCTTCTTATCTATTGAATTTTACTAATAAAAAACCAAAATGATAAAAATGTATCAGAAGTTGAAGGAAAAATTTATTAAAATAATTAAAAAAAATCTGAAAAGAAAGCCTTTCTTGTTTTAGTTTTCAATATAATTTATTTTAAAGATACAAAAATATATAGAAAGGCCATACAAATGTATTTAAAATGCAGTTCTTCTCATTCATTAGACACGTTTGGTTTCTTATTGATTTGGCCTGAGGCCACTTAAGGTGTAAAGACACGATGTATGTATGTATATGATGATCGTGTTAAAATAAATTTAAAAACCTCAATATCATGTTGAGTTTGTTAGTATTTTATGCATAAATTAATTTAAAAGAAAATATGCTTATTTTGATGCGTAAGTATGTATTTGCCCACCTTCAAAAGGAATAAAAGTTTAAAAACAAAATATACAAAAGAAAATAAATAAATAATAAAAGTAAGTTGTTTTAATTTACTATACAAACTGTTGAATGCTTATAAAGCTACTTGTTCTTTTTCATTTTCGAAAAATGTTTTTTTTTTTATTTTTGCTTGAATTTAAGTGTAATGCCGAGCTACTTTTTAATATCAAAATTATTGTTGTTTCTTGTTGAGTTATATATATTTAAATTAGGAAGAAGTAAGAGGCAGGGTTTCTTAATTCACACAAAAAAAATATAATACATTTGTATAAAGATATATATACAGGGTGTCTGGTGGCAGATTTTTGTTTTTAATAGCGATTGTCAATCATGATGTCGCAGTAGTCGAATGCACATGGCTCGTTCGCTGTTGAAACATTTTTTAAGAGTCATGATTCTTACGCAATTGCCCGTCGATAATTTTGTTCTAAGTAAGATATTAAATTCTTTAGTGGGGGCAGAGATTTGACGAAAATTCTTCGGATGTGAATGCCCCATGGCTAGGGCCCAGTAGATCTTCAAGGACTCCCGAAAACATTGAACTGGCTAAAAGCAATTTTTGTCAAGATCCATGACCTTCAATACAGAAAAAAAGCGCCCCACTTGGATTTCTAAGAGCAATTATTCATGAAATTAAAAAAAGTATCAGAAGTTCCATCCTTTTAAGATTTAAATTGTTGAAGAGGTGAAAGAAAGTGAGTTTGATTTACGAAAAAATTTTTGTGAAACGGTGTTGAAGCGCTTTTGCGCTGTAAATTCGATTTTATGGGGCAGCGAGGCTCATTTTCACTTAAATGGCCATGTCAACAAGCAAAACTGCCATTACTGGTCTTTGAGAACCCGCAGCCCTCGGTTAACGCATCAAAATCCATTGAATTACCCTAGGGTATTTTCTTGGTGTGCCTTATCCACGTATGAGATAACTAGGCCACTTTTTTTGAAAATTCTAGAGGCCAGCCTACGAATGTCAACGGTGAACATTATCGGCGCATGATTTTGGAACTCTTTTTGCTAAGCCTGCGAGCTCATCCATCGTACTTTTCACGCACCTGTAGGGGACTGCACATGCAGCCAGAGCCTAGATATTTTCGAGTCGGGAAAATTTCCCCACACTTTGATTAGTTGCTTTGGGGATACCCTATAACCACTAAGGACATCTGATCTAACTCACTTGGAATTTTTTTTTGGGCTACCTCAAAGAGATCCCCAACCTTTTGTGGCTTTAAAGGAAAAAAGTTTTTAAGAAACCAAGAACCAAGTTTACTGCGACTTGTGGCGCCGAACACAAGGCTCCGTTTTGAACAGTGTTTTCAACTCGACATGGCATACTCTATAAAATTTTAAATCTTAATTAAACTTTGTGTCAACCAATACGTTTTTATCTAAGTTTTGAAATATAAATCTGTTACCAGACACCTTGTTTATGTGATTATTCTTACGACAAACTGGTGTATTATATAACAATAGCAATAAACCTGATACTTCGTAAACAGAGTTGTTATTAAACTTTAACAAAGAACTGAATTCCAAAGAGTTATATGAGCATAAAAGTGTAAAATTGGCACCATTTTAGTTCACAATTACGTTACAATAATATGAGAAAAGTGTTTGTATTCAACTTAATTCCATATTTCTAGAATCATAATTTTTTAAATGAAGAAATATACAAAAAAAAATGTGACACAAGTCACAGTTCTTAGTTCTAATTTTATATATGAGGACTCATTATCTCAAAATCTGAAAATTTTTTTCTAAGCGTTCTAACTTCCTGAAATCCCGTCCTAGTAGAGCTATATACATATTTGGAGAGGCACTCAAAAATTAGTTTCAGAGATTCTACACTTACGCGTTTGGGTTGTTCCACAATGAATGTATTAGTAAGTAAACGGCAAGTCACTAACGATTTTCCTTCATATTTATAGATCTTAAACCTAACACTTTCATTTAGGAGCAAAAAAACACATTTAAGGGTCAGTGACCACGCCTATTTCGATAAGTGTGAAGAATGTAAAATCTAAGCTTTTTTTATATTATTTTCCTTGTGAATCTCTGCTTTATTCATCTGCCTTTTTTGTGTTTATTTATATCAAAGTTTGCATTTAGTTCTTGTTTATAAGAATAACTTTTCATACATTATTTTGTGGTATGTAAGTATGCATGTGTTTGTGAGTCTGATTATATACTTTTAAGGTAAATACTATCAAAAATCTTTTTATGGTTTACAGCTTATAGTTACTTTTTATTCTTGTCTGAGTTTTGTTTTTAAATTTTATATTTTAGTGATTACAGACTTAGTGATAAGAGAATTTTTAACTTAAAAAAAAATTTAGGTCATTGGCTTAAAAGCAAAAGAAACTGAAAATTAAACTTAAATGAAATTTTGTTCTTTGGTAGTCAAATATAAAAAAAGTTATTAAAAATATTTAAAAAAATTATTAAAATTAATTATTATGTTAAGACGAAAGTCAATGTCTCATAACTTAGGTTGTGCTTATATTGCCAAAATTCTTAAAAATCTCTCAAAGACTGGTTGTATTTAATAAAGGTATTGGTTCCTGAAAGCAGGATTGAAATAAAACAAGTAAAAAAATTTAATTGGTCAAGCCTGAGTATAGCATACCCTAAACCACATTTGTATGGGGGCTATTTAAAAAACTTTACCGATAATATTTGTATTTAGTATAATAGTTGGTGGCATAAAGATAAGCATGTGTACAAAATTTTTAGAAGGTGAAGTATTATTCCTGTCAGTTATTGGCCAAAATTCTTATTCCGGGAAGATATTTGTATGGGGTCTACAAAAAATGGACCCATCATATTCTTACACATTTTACTTTTAAAATAAAAAATCTGCATTGAAACTTAGTTTTTTAATCTCACAAAATTTTTAAAATTTTTTATTTAAAAAAAAACTTTTGTTTTGCCTGCCAATCCCTTTTCTTCCAAACCCTTACTATCTGCAATATTTCTTGAATTATTGAGTTATCAAATATTTTTAAATTTGGTTTCCTTTAAACTAAACACCTACAAAATTTTTTGTTTTAAAAAAGGGAAAAGAAAATCAATTAAATTAATATTTTTTTTAACAAACAGGACCGACCTTTAAGCCCTCATTTTCTTGGCAAATACACCTTTAAAATATTAATTTTTTCTCGTTCTCATATTTTCTTCAGAAATATTTTGCCAACATGAGCGGCAAGTCAAGGAAAGAAAAAATAACAACAAATACACTTAGAAATTTATAAGAAATGAAATGTTTATGCAATATATGCCGGTATAATTTTTAGTAAGTTAAGTGTTTAGTTCGTGTTAGTTGGTTGTGCACACCCAAAAAAGGAATAAAAACATAATAAAATTAGAAAAAAGCAGTGCAATTTTGAAGGAAAATTGCCTGAAATCATTAGATCGAAAATCCGTTTTAATTTAGGAAAAAATGCAATATAATCGATCCGTTTGATTGAGTGCAATTTCTGAATTTTAGGATATTTCTGAAATTTTTTGACAAAATTTGTACTGCACTCGACAAGACCTCTTTCCCACGCTGGGTCATTCGACTTAAAAAAATAACACATTATTGCAATAATTTTTTTTATTCGATTGATTTTCTTCTTTTAGCTGACTGATCCCACCATACCACATCCAGCCCTCTCTACATGCATGCATTTATGCACATCGAATGAGCAATCATTACTAACATTTATGGTATCATTTGTTAAGTGTCATCTTCCTTATGTAGCACGTACTCAAGCAATCATTTGAATCAGCCAGTATAGAGTTGTGGGTATATGACGGCGACAATGAAGATCATGCTCCAATACCCGAAAGTTCAGGTACATGTGTTTATGTTTACAGCAAATAAAAACATGTTTGTTAAGACCTCTTTTGTTCAATATAACATTTACAAGGCTGCTATATTGGTCATATATATAAACATTTAGCTAAAATTCATTTAATTTTTATCTTCACCTTCTGGGTCCTTTGGTTTAGCCGATTCAATTTTTTTAGCTGAAAAAAGAAAGCAAAATGTAAAAAAACGAAATAAATAGATTTGTTAGAAATAATTTTCGCGCTTTTCATAAATATTTCCTGCAACATTAATCTCGTGGGCTGTTGTTGTTTGAAAAAAAACCTACTAAATTGCAATGCGGGTAAATATAGTAAATATTTGCAATATTTAAAAAAGGCAATGGGCAACACAACTGCATGACAAAATAAAAACCTATACGAGGTACGGCCAGGCTGAATTCCTGCTATAAGCTTAGAACAAGATATGATATAAATGAATACAATGATAAAACGTTTTAGAATTATTGAAAGGTGTATAATGATGAAAAATGATTGTTTAATGCAACAATATAAACGCAAATGAACAAACTGTAAACATTCAAATATATAAATAATGCTGTTGTGATCGCAGGAAAAATTAACTTGAGAATTAATATTAATTGGAAGTATAAAGAAGAAATTTATGGATAGAAGTTAAACTCTTAAGTTGATTTGCAACTAATAAGCTGTAAAGTTAATCGATTATTATGGATTAAAATAGATTAATGAAAAATCGGTCTGTTTAATAATATTAAATTTATTTAAGGTTTGCTAAACCTTTTTTTCATTAAAAACAATTAGGTAATTTACAACCGGTTAACACAAAAAATTTTTCTAAAAAAAGCGTTTAAAAGGGTTGCTATATGAGACTTCTAAGTAATATTTTGGCATCATAAGGTCGCTATTGTCGCCCTAGATAAATAGTAACTAGAACATATAAGCTTGTTAGAGATTGGCTAAATTTTTAAAATCACATTAAATATATTCAAAGACCAGTCTTAGCAGTGTTCTATACAAAACTGCTTAAGGCTTACATATGTAAATATATGCTCAAATTAATTTGATTCGATGACAACTTCAGAAATTAATTCTGAAAAGAATGTGTGTTGAAGCCTTATAATGAAGTTTGTTTTTAATGAACAGCTTTTGCAAATGTCATTTATTTAAGATCCGTAAATACTTTTGTTAATTATCCTTGAAGTTTCTACACTCTTTTTTTTCTGATAACACGGACCATAGCTGTGGTTGATAAGTGTATAACACAAGTGCCTAAGTCTACCTCCTAGTGGTATCAACCGGGCAAATTTTAGTTACTGGAAGGCTAACAGACATGGGTTAATCGAAAACTATCTGTCTTGGGCTAAATGTGATCAGTGATTCACTGGTCTGGCTTAAGGCAGGTTGTCCTTGTTGTTGCTGGGTCATTTACATCGCCATTAAGTAGCACAGGAATTCAGGGTTCTAAGGGTACCAATACCTTATCTGTGTTAAATAGAAATTGGTAGGAATTATACGGAAGTAGATTTCCAAGGCTGACCAGAGTCCTATCTGGTACCACGGGAATCAGTTGGCCCCATCTGCTTACCAGTGCATGAACTGATTAATGGTGAGGTCTCCTTCGGGAGTTAATGGGGTGGTTGTGGTTATCCCCAAGCGGGGTAACTGAAAACGTAAGTTGATATACTGGGGTCCGTCCTGTACGGGCCCCAGAGTGATCGTGTAAGTGGTCTTATATGAACTTAAGGTTTACAAAATAGAGTTTATAGTTTTGGCGGGTCTATCCAGGCACATGAGCAGCTGTTAAAGTAGGCTAATAGCTGAAAAGGTGTGTGTTTGGAAGTAGGTGAATAGGAAAACTGGCTACAGCTGGGGACCCCAGGATCTAAAATGATATCCCGTCAAAGTAGTAGCAAATAATGAAAAGGCCGGCATTGGCATGTTGAAGCATGTGCGTGACTTGGTCCTGACTGGCGGTGAGAAGATTATCTAGCAGTGATGATGGTGGAGTAATTGATTTGTCTAAATGATAAAAAGATCCTTCTAGCAGAGCTGGGTGTCGCATTCGTTGGGTGCGACATGATAGTCATAATCTTAAGCTTAAGGTTGGGTGCTGTTTCACAAGCGTGTGGAGAGGTGTCTTGTCGGCGCGGATCTGTGTTGATTATGAAGAAGCAAGATCAAAACTAGAAACGCAGTTCAGGTTTAGATAGCCCAACTCCTCACCAAGGGGTCTGTTGTGGCTACACAGAGTCATGACAGAGAATTGGTACCTGAGTGGCAGGGTAGGCCATTCTGGGGGCGCTGGTGGACGCTTTGTATCCACCAATGTTGAGAGCACCGTGAGTTATTGCCAGCATGGCAGGTATCACGTAAAACCCTCAACGACCATTGCTGATTAGAAAGCAAGCTTGGATTTAATTTAAAGAAAACTGGGATACCTCAGATATATGCTTGTGCCTTGATTAATAATTAAACAATTTGGCTAAATTTAAAAAGCGGTTGTCTCAAATAATATTTTAGGTAGCGTAGTACCAAAATTTACTCTGTTGAACTTCTGTTGGCTTCCAGCACTTGATTTGCAGACTGACAGGCAAACAAGGTTTTATAGGCTTACCGATTTATAAATCTTCACATATCGCAACATAGTAAGTTAGAAGTTACAAGCGATATGACCAACTTTTTATACCCTTCTTATTATGTGACTGTTTTAAATTAAAATGTTTTATTACTCTTGAGGAAGTATTTATGACATAATGTCACCAAATATTGCACTTCATGAGAATATGTTTTGTGCACTTTTTCGCATGACCCCTACACATATATTAAGTGTACAAATACGAAGGTAGGGTGTTTAATATAGTTCTTTAACTTTTTTTTTTTAAGAATAAAAATGTTAAGTATGTTTTTGCAATTTTTTTTAAACAGTACCAATAACATGCTTTAATTTTCTAACTGCTTTGGGATATGGTCCAAAGTGGCACCCACATAATATTTGTCGTTTTGCCGTACTTGTGTATTAATACACACATACATATGTGCATACATACGTATGTTTCTCATCTGATGATTTTATTTTTATTTTTTTACTTTGTGGCGTCAAATGCCACATTAGCCTTGTGGCAATTTCTGTAATAATTGTTGCGCTTTGTTCTCGAGTGTAGCAAGCCCTAACTAAAGACTTGGGAAATATGTTGCATTTTACATTTTTGTTTTTGTTTGTGTTTGCTTTGTATATGAAAAATTAACTTAAATTGTAAATTACTGCACTTAGAATCTTGTGAAGATTTTTTGGTTTTTCTTTTCCTTTTTGATTCTTAATGAATAAAAAACGAATTAACAAATGTCTGTTTATAAATCTTAAGGGGTTTTTAAATAAGTTTGGCTTAGTGTGTGTGTGTGTGTGTGCTTACAAAATAATTGCAAATTGCTAGTTTTAAAGTCTTTTGCATGATTTAACTAAATAAAACATAAACATGTTGAACTAACAGCTTACAAACAACCAACAACAAAAGTAGCAGAAGAAGTAGAATTATCAAGCAATGGCCTCTTGTAAGATGATTAATATGGAAATATAATTTTTTTTATTTTTAATATTAAGTGTAACACATAAGATAACGACAACGACATAGATTCATTAATATTTGTTTAGAAAGCAATTAGCAGTCAAGTGGTACAAATACATGGGCTATGCTTGCGATAATCTAGCATAGTTTTGAAATTAATTTTAAAACTTTTAAGAAAATTTTTATATTGAATTTTTTTTAAAGTTTAAAGTTCAATTACGTAAACGGACTTAATTTGATTTTCAGGCAAGTGCTTCTATGGGGGTTTTGTTAGTATAGAGCTTTAACCCAAAATGTATAATCCGGAAGGATATTTGTATAGGGGCCTTGGGAAAATATTGGTCCATTGTATTTATATTGAGGTTAATAGTTGGTGGAACAAGGTCATAAATAAATGCACAATTTTATAATAAAATATTTTTATTTTTGAGCAATTCCATTGAAACTTGTATGACAAATGTATTACAGGTTTGCTTATAACTTAGACAATTAAAAATTTAAATTTGAAATAAGGCAATAACTTTCGAGGATAGTATGTTTTTAAGCGATTAGTTTGGAAATAGACACTGAAAGAACATAATTTCTGCTCACAATGACCACTTGACAATTTAAACGGGTGTGATCTTACGAATTTGAAATTTAAAGAATTTGTGAAAAATATTTTTGAGAACGGTCTTAATATGTTTAGTTTTGACGGTACTCTAAATGTGTTTTAAATCGTAATTGATTCATTATTTCAACAAAAAAACTATTTCTCGTTAAGGAAAAACCTTTGAAAAAATGTGACAGGTGTGACACTTTCATAAAACGTTATATGGGAGATCCGATCAATCAGTATCTGGTCACCTTAAGCTCTTGTAAAATTAATAACAAAATATCTGCACAAATGCGTTATACCCTTTTTACGTACGTGGTGTGGATATAAAGAGTTAACAATCCAAAAGTTAGGATGAATATTTTTGATGATAAACAAGTAAGAGCGCTATATTCGGAGGAGCCTAATCTTTATACATTTAAAAACCTCACTGCTTTCTCATATAAAATTTGCCAAAAATTTTCATTAGAAATAAGAATTATTACATTAATTTTTTCACATTAAATTTGAAGTCGGACGCTATTATATGTAGTTTAATAATGAAAATATTTCATAAATGGGTTTTTGATATTGGTGGTACCAGGTCCGTGAGCCTGTCTCATAAAGCTTCCTTTAAACATTAACATAAGAAATAAAACAGCCGAAAGCTTGATTTCAACAGATGGACCAACGGACAGTGCCTTATAGGGCTGAAATTGAATATTTTAGAAATTTATTTAATATATATAAAATTGTAAATGGTGTAAGGACGTCAAAATTGAAAAAAATAATTTGTTTTCCCAAAGTGTTTATTTAAACGCAAATTGAAACGAATGTTTTTTTAAACACGTGTCGTAAAATTATTATTAGGTTTTCAAAACGTTTAATTATTATTTGTATAAAATTACATATGATCAAATGTATAATTGGGGTATTCAAACTGTATGCTATCAAGTTATATTGCCTTAAAGTTTTAATATTTTACAATAGTTTAAAAAAATTTTTGTTTTGTTAAAAAAAAAGTTCTATAATAATAAGACTTTTTGAACTGGGTTTATTGTTTTGTCATAAACAGTGGAAACCTGAGCCGGGCGGCCGAAACCCTTTAGTGAAGCTGTTGATATAATTAACAAGTCGCAGTCATTAATTTTAAAATATATTTGAAATTTCTTATTTTTCTGTTTTCTCCAGCAGCTGATTCAAATTTAAAATATCACACTTAATTATGAGCGGATGCTCACAACAATAGTATTTTTTCGTTTTATTTTTTTAAGACATATGACTTTAGGACTACCTTGTGAATGCTCTAAATATATATATATATATTATTAATTATCTATTTCTACAATTGTTTAGTTTTTGGGTTAGAACGAAATTTACGGCATGCCTAAAACGGCAGGCTCATGGCAATACATTTTTTTAAAGAATATGTAAAAATTTAAATTTGTTAAAAAACAACGCTTAAATGAAAACGTTTTATTATATTTATGTATATAAAAAAAATACTTAAAAAATTGTTCAATTCCGGGAAAATCCCTTTTTAATTAAAAAACTTTTTTTTTTTTATATTATATTCGAAGTACTTAGATATTTCGTATGTTTTAATGTTGCCACCAGGGTTTAACATTCAACATCTTTATCTACAAATTCACACACAAAAACGCAAAAAGATGATGACAATAATGATTTTGTTGCTGATACTGCCTGCCAGCCAGTTACTTGACTGCTGGAATAAGTGAAATTCTCTTAAAAAGCAGTAATAGTTGAAGCTGTGGGTTATTACTGTCGTTGTTTCATGGCGTCAAAAATGTCCAGTTGTCCGTAATCATTGAAGCTGTTAAATGTTTGTTTCATACGTGGCTGTATTATTAAGATTGTATAATGAGACAAGGTTTCTTCAACGTTTATATGTAATTTTTTCTTTCTATTTATTTGAGAATTGTAGGTATATTAGTATTTACAAACTGGGAAGATTTTCATCCTTTTTAATAAAATTCGACATCCTGTTGAGATTTCAGCGTTTTTTTTTTGTTTTGTTTTTGTTCTACTTCTAACTAATTGCAGTTAGTTGCATGAGATGAATAAAAATTATTGATTTTAATAAGAATATATAAAAATGTTCTTAAAAGATGGATAAAGTTATACTTAAAACGATTTGATGTGATCAAGATATTAATACTTTACAATCCAGGAAATTTTTAAGAATTTTTTAAAAATGATTTTTTAAGGAAAAATTGTAGGAAATTAAAATCAAGCCATTAGAAGCCATTAGAAGACTCCGCTACTTTTACAAGTTCTTAAAATTTCCTTAAAATCAATGGAACAGAAGACTTTGTATTGAGTACGTATACGTATTTTTGTTTTTTCACTCCTAGATGAACTTCAATGTTTTCCTTGTGATTAAACTGTTTTTTATTTAGAAATTTCGCTGTTGTAAATATTCGAGGGTACAAATAAAAAGTTAAAGTGTTGCTGCTTTGCTATTCAACACCCAAAGGTATCAAAAGACAAAACATTGCTAATATTAAGGCTTCACTTGGTTGCTTTTCTCATTGTTTTAACGTTCATTGATTGTAGCTGCTGTTACATAGGGATGATGTTGCTACTGCTATACTGCAAACATGTTGTTGAGTCTTATTCGTTTGTTTCTAGCTTTTACTTCTACTTAAACAATGATGTTTAGGTTGCATTTAAACAAAAACAATTTAAGTTGTTTCCTTACATTCAATGAAATGTTGTATTTAGTAATGTGAACGTTGATGTTGCTGTTCTTGTTGTTATTGTTGTTACTTATATTATTAAATGGATCTTCAACACTTTGAGTGATTTATTTCACACGTTGTTGAAATGGACAGCAATGAGCTAAATTTTGACGTTTATTGGCTTCAGCACAAACTGTTGCGAAACAGAAAAGGTTACCAATTTGATAAAGGCAACAACCAAAGATGTTGTTGTTTTTGTAATGTAGGACGCCAGCATTAGAAAATATTACTCAACGGCTACAACGTCGGCCACAAGTTGATTGCCTGAAAAGCCAAGTTCTTAAATCTTTTACATGGCCACATAACAATAGAGATAAGGTTTCTATTTCAATGGACTCTTGATATATTTATAATAAAGCAAAAAATTCATAAAGCTTCTTTTACTTAGCTCAAGAAAAAAGTGCAAGAGATTAATTAAGGGTGTTGAAAGGGGAAATGAGCCACTTCAGGGTATCCAGACACTGCAGGTTAACTCCATTATATGTCTTATCCTACCTGTGTAATTGTTTGCTTCTTATGCAGTTTTTTTCCTTTTTGTTGGTATTTAGCTTTTAGAGTGTAGATATAATCTATTGTAGACTTTTTAAATTAAAAATTAAAAAAAGGACATTTAATACATTTTGCTTTTCAAAATTATATTTTTTTTTATATTTTAAAAATTTCTTTTTATTATTTTAACATTTTTTAATTAAAAAAAAATTAAATAAATTTTTTATTCACATTTTTTATGTTGTATTATCTATTAATCTTTGAAATCTCAACCATTATTGTCATATAGCCAGAAGAATTATTTAAATAGACAACACTTAACAGTTTCCTTATTAAATAAAGAAAAAAAAAAATAACTAAAAAGATAGAGAAAAGAAGATTTTCCTCTGTACCTTCATACATGCATATGTACATATATCGTAACCCTCCCAGATTTGACTAGTCGCCATAATATTTTGCAGCAATTGTTCCATGAACTTATAAATTGACGCACCCCAAATCTACAAAATAATTCGTTGTGCATTATTGAAACGAAAATCTTAAACTTATGAATAAACAGACGTACATAGAGAACATATGTACATACATTTTGTTTATACGCAAATAACACAATCAGCAATAATCAGACAACAAGCCAACCAGCAATATCATGTTGCAAGATACTAAACGATAAAGTAATACACGGTTATTATTTTAAGTAGGGGTTTTCATAGAGGGATTTGCAAAGATAATTTTTTGGTATTTCTTGCTTGGTTAGGTATATGTAGGTACATTCGTAAGACAGTCCCATAATAAAACTAGGTCCCTTAAACTTATTTAAAAACTTTTGTTCTTTTTTTTTGTAATTATGTACTTAAAATTTCTTTTTTATTCTGTCCCGTTTTCAAAAACTAGAAACCCTACAACCTTATAAAATTTGCCTACAACTTGTACAAACTGATACTGATATTGTTCTACAACAACTAGAACAACAATACTTTCATCTCATATGCCATCAACATCATCATGATTGCGACTGTAATATTATTAGTTAGTAGAAAAGCTGCTGCTAGACTTTTTAATAATAGTCGCCAATATTCTTAAGTTGCAACGACAACAACAACAATTACAACAACCACCATGCAAAACTTATTGCAAACGTTAATATTGTTACAAATAACAAATGCAAGCCGCTTAAAAACATAAACAATCATGTATCTACATGCAAAAGCCAAGAGAACATTTCGGAAATTCATACATTTTCAAGCACATAAAGTAAAGAGTCATCACATTTTTACGGAACAGATGAAATTACCAGAGAAATAATACAATTTTTACAATAACAACAATATTGTGATATTAGGTAAAGGCAAAAGCTTTTGACATGGTTATTTGGGACCAATCCTAATTTATAATTGAAATCAAGCAACTGAAATTAAGCAAATTAGCTGGTTGGTGTGGAGACCAAGCTTAACTTAAGTTAAAGCCCCACTCAATATCCTGTCAAAATAAGCTTTAAAACCTATATGTGTACTGCCTTAAACTTAACTATATCTTCACACCGTTCTGCACCTGTTTTACACCTAACATCACCAATTGTCACCCAGTTTCTGTTTGATCTAAAAATCTTAAAAGGAGTTGGTCTTAAGCTCGACATAAGCTCCACATAAATCCTACTTTCAGAAATCACATTTTACCACATATGTATGCTTCAGACAACTTAAGCTGTAACTATGCAAAAATCTTTCTTTAAACAAATTGGCCTTATCTCGCAAAAGACACCTTCCCTGAAAATTATAGTTATCACTAGTTTCAGATAAGTTCGACTCACGAAAACTACCCCACCCTAATGTTGTCTGTTTACACACTAACGCACAGTTAACCATGCTGTATTGACTATAATAATTGATGGGATGAACGTTGTTATGGTATAGGCTTGGTTGATGATAAAGGTCTGGGAGTGCGATCCTCGGAGCACGCTTTTCTCCCTTCGAAAGCCCTATACAAACGGTTGTCAGATATTACAATGTTGGCAGAGCTATCAATGCACTAACAATAGAGTGAAAATGAATAAATGCCGACATATGGAAAATTTTTCAGACGATTGCAAGATATTTTTCAGAAAAACAGATAATTTAATTGTAAGACGATTGCCTGACCACAACTTTTTTTTGTCGATAATGTCAGACGAAAAATTTTCAGTTCAAATGGCTACCAAATCACCAGATACGAAAAATAGTTTTGCCCATTGAAATGTAATTGTCAGATTCAAACTATTTTACAGATATTGTTTTAATACCACATACATATGTGTAGAAGATCAATTCCACGTAAAATGGCCCTAATAGAGGTAAAATCAATTTTTTCTTTATTAAAAAAGTCGATGAATTTACATCCCAAATAAAACGAAAAGAATTGAAATATAAATAAATTGGCTCATATTTTATTTGTATTTATTCTGCAAGATTTTAAAATCAACACATACTGAATAATCGCCTCTTCATTTTTGTATTTTGATAAAAATGTCACACCCGTCAAATAAAAACACTTCAAACTAATGTAAATATCCAAAAATTAAACCCGTTCTCAGGAATATTTTACACAACTCGACCTTAAGGTCAAAGCTCTCTTAAATTTCAAATTGTAAGGTGACATCCGTCACAGTCTTCAGGTGATCATTGTAAGCAGAAATTGTGTTCAAGCAGTGTTTTCTTACTGTAATTCGCTTAAAAACATTCCATTCCTGGAAATCTTGGCCTTTTTTAAAACCAAAATTTCGAATTGTTTAAGTTATAAGCAAAAATGTGAGCAAAATGGTTACACCGAACACAACAAAATTGCCCAGAAGTATTATGCGTTTGTACAGATGCTGTGACGTCTAAAAATAATGGTCTGAGACCCACCTTTAAGTGTACCCATTGACTCAAAAGCATATTCAGAATCACACTCTAAGTCGTTTCAAGCATGTTTGTCCATCCGCCTGTCCTGCACGAATTCTTAGGAACAAAGTACAGGTCGCAGTTTTGAGAATGTTTTTACGAAACTTGTCACAGTTTTTTGCATTGACACTAAGCTGATAATCGGTCCACTTTTTGACATACCCCTTATACAAATCTTCTCCCGGAACAAGCGTTTTGGGCTACAACTGATTTAAATATTACTCTATTGTAAAAAAAATTCTGCATATGTGTCTTGCTGCATGTCCTTTACTTGCATACTGAACGAAAATATGATCGGTTCAATTTTTGATGTAGTTCCCATACAAATGTCCTCTCAGAATAAGCATATGAATATGATTCATAATCAGTTAATGCCTTCTTAAGAGTGTTCACATGGTCGTAAGATACCTGATAATATTATTATCAG
This sequence comes from Melanophora roralis, assembly GCA_963583895.1. Classification (NCBI taxonomy): domain Eukaryota; kingdom Metazoa; phylum Arthropoda; class Insecta; order Diptera; family Rhinophoridae; genus Melanophora; species Melanophora roralis. The sequence goes on from OY757191.1 coordinate 4,748,819, forward strand.
TTGGTTGTCTGACAATGGCCAGACGTAAATTTTTTTCTTATGTTTTCAGACCAAAAAATCTTAGTTTACACGGTTGTTTATGAAACTAATTCTATAGATTTTTGGTTTGTCAACAAAAAGGACCCTACTTCTGTAAAACGAAAAATTCATCATGTTCATGTGGCCTAAGTGTTTTTGGTTTCTGGACGGAGTGAAAACTTCTTCATAATATTTAATATTAAATTTGTTTTACAGTTCGCATGTATAGGCTGGTGCTACAAAGTCAATTTGACACTTCTTGATCGCGTATATAAACGGGATAATGAACTCTTCGGCGATTTCGGTGATACCTTTGAGCGTCGTCGTAGCGTGGAATGTGTTTTACTGTTCTTCCGGTACTGTGCTCTAAAAAAATAACGGAAGTTGTTTCTAAAGCCCGAAAATTCGTGCGCGGTACGTGCCTTCGAGAAGAACAGCTTCTTTGTGGTCAACTGGTCAGTGAATCGCAAAAAATATTATTGGAAAAATTCTTTCTTTAGCCGCGCAGATTGAATGTAAATAAACTTCCGATATATGACTTTTCTTTAATCTAAATGACCCGAAGTACTACTCCGTCTGTCCTTTTTTTCTTTAGCCTATTTTTCTGATACCACCTCAATGTGTGTATAGGGACCATTCCCTTTTGAGGCGCCATATTCTGGGGGTTGATTTTTCGCAAAATTAGCCTGCGTGCACTTTCTAAATTTTCTTGTCCCCAAAAAAAATGTGATTTATGGTAAAGCATAGTCTTATATGGCTGACTTTAAATTTTATGGGCTCTTCAGAGTACAGTCATGAATTTATAGCAATACGCAAAATGTCATAAACATTTTTAATAGATTTACTCTAGCTGTCATCCCTTATATGGATCATTAGGGGATTTTCAACAACTATTTCAAAATACGGTCATTACCTACCTGACTTCCCTTCTTATGAGATAAATTCTTTAAGCGCCAGATAACCTTGCGATAGTCTGAAAAATTAATGGCAAATTATGGATACCCCGGCTAAATTCTTTTGTTTTACTAATCGGTCACTTTTATAGTTGTGAGTTCAAATCCCACCTGAGCATTGACTTTAAGAACAACAAAATAATATTTTTTAGCTGAAATGACAAAAAATATTTTTTTTGTTGTTCTTAAAGTTAAAGGATTTAGCAAGTATTTTCCAATTTTTTTCCAAATTTATAGTGCTGCCGATATAAGTTTTTCCCCAAATTAACAGAAATTTGTATTTTTTCAATATCTCAAGTGAAAACCACTGTTTTCCAAGCATAAGTAATAAAGCGTAACATACAGACCGACAAAAATACTTGTTTGAACATTTGTGCATTTGTGAATTAGATTTCATTAAACAATGTTTGTGGTGGGGCAGAGAGAGAGGAAGGCATAAAGAGTTGTAGCAAAATTTGAAAGCCCCCTAATAGTGTTGGGCGATCACTTGTAAAGTCGTGTGGCAACATGCCTAATATGAGACAATCTTTATTTTGTTTTAATAATTTTTTTTTATATTTTTGCAAATTCAACAAAATTTTGCATTGTAAGTACATGAATGTGGACAAGTTCAGGCAAACAACAACAACAACAAATGAATAGTTACAAACGACAACACGTTTTGACTGTTAAACACACAGCGGGCGGAAACTCTAAAGTTTTTGGTTTTTTTCGTTTTTGGTTTTAGCTGCTTAACGCCAACGCATTATCGTAGAGGCTGAGCCATTTGAGCCGCACAGACTTTTAAAGAGTCTAAAGTAGACTTGGCAGACTTGTTTTATTTTTTGAAATTTTTTAAGATGGACAGACATGTAGCTAAAGATGTAAAGACTCATATGCCTTGACAATGATCATCATTAATAAGCAAAAATTTTGTGGTCGTTTTTTGTTTTTGTGGCATAAAAATGCTTTTGTAAACATAGTTGTTGAAAATGTTTTTTATACAAAGTTGTTGTTATTGTGGTTGCAGGTTTATTTTGTTTAGCTGATTGAAATTTTGGTCTCATTCAGTAAAATTATTTGGAAAAAATTTAATGAAATATTTCTTTAGGTGAATAAAAACGAATTCGTAGAAGGCTACAGAAAGTTTTAATAATTTTTAAAAATGACACAAAAAAATCATAAACTTTAAATACACTTGACAGTTATGTCTGGTGATCGTTATCAGGGTGTAGAGGAGGAAAAGAGTTAATTGCACATTTTGTACTCTTGCCCGGTACCGCAACATACCCAAATAAGGCGCTTTGGTATAAGGAGATAAAAAAAAATATATCTAAAACTTCAAAGGTACTAAGAAAGTTTGCCACAGTCGCAGGCACTTCCGCCCTACAGAAAAATTGTTGCTTTGAATCAGTCATTTCGGGTTCTAGTTCAAATAAACGGAATCACGTAGGCTTGGACGCAGTTGGTCTAATTGCTAATGTGAAGACTATGATTTGATTTCAACATGCACACAAACTGCGGGAAAAGTCAGCGAAAACCTTTCTCAAGATTTGCTGAGGGTGCTTATCGTGGTGGTGTGGTGCGAATCAAAGGTCAGGGTTATATCTTTTGAACATCGTGGATAAGTGACAGCTAATTCATCCCACTCCACTTGACAAGTGAACTACCATGGTTGTCAATCTACTGGCAGTTCCAGAGGGTGCTTACAATGACTTAGATTGCGGGATATTGCTGTATGGGAAAGGGAAGATTTGGCAATTGTAGGTTTTACGATTTACAAACATCAGACAGACGTAGAATACAAGTGAGCAAACCATGGAGCGATACATTCCCCAAAAACGTGGAATAATCTTGTCTATTTCTTTGCGTTTGCGTTTCTGTGGTGTTGGCGCTGCGCGAATTCCGTCGCCGATTCTCCGGTCGTCCGGCACCGACTGCGAAACACTGCGCTGTTTGGCCACCAACCTTAAAGAGTATGGGACCACACGAGACGATGCCAAGAGTGGTCGGCCCTGAGCGCCCGTCAATATCTCCGCTGTTGGCAAGGACGTCGAGCTGACACCAGAAAAATTGACCAGACGCCGTGCCTCACAATTAGCCATCAGCCGGTCGTCCGTAAAGCAAAGTCCAGTCCGTGCAACAGCTGCTGCCTGTCGACCGCCAAATGCGTGTAACCTACGCTCAAGCAATTCTCAATCTCAAGGTTGAGGTGGACGATTTTTCAACCAAAATCATAATGATCGATGGGAGTCATTTCCACCTCAGCGGAAACGTGAACAAGCAAAACTATCGCTTCTGAGGCACTGACAATCCGCGAGTGATTTACCAAGAGCCCGTACAGTCACTCAAAGTGAATGCCTAGGGCGGTGTTTACGCTGGAGGAGTCATGGGGCCATTTTTTTCAAAGACACCGTGGTAAAACAACAACAGTGGACGGCGCGCGCAATAGGGCCATGTTAGCCGAGTTTTTTTGCCGCATTTGAACGAATTAGAACTGGAGGACATGTGGTTCTAACAGGATGGAGCAACGGCACACACTACGCGAGCCACAACCAATATTCTTAAAGCGGCGTTTCCGGGTCACCTCCTCTTTCGTTTTGGCCGTTCCAGACTTTTTTATGGGGTTTTTTAAAGTCCCGTACTTAAGTGAACAAGCCCGAGATCCTGGAAGCCATCGAGCACAACATTTGAAAATTATAATAATAATGAGAAATGCCATAAAACGACCCCGTATAGCAATCAATTGTGAAGGCGTCCATTTGGCCGATATCATCTTCCCGACTTGACCAATAAAATTTCTTAAGGTTCAGATAAACATAATCAAGAAACAAAATCGAAGTTTTCCATTTAAAAAAAATGAGCGCCAAACAACATCAGAGAACTTCTTTTGGCCCACTTTCTATTAATAAGAATTTAAACTTCGACAATGCAATGTCTTTGTAGTCTAGTGGTTACAGTCTCAATCTGGCAATCAAAAGGTGCCAGGTTGAATGCTTCATTGCGTAAACCAAATTTTTTCATTGCTTTTTCTGTGTAGGTATGATTGAATTAGAGTAAATGTTCATTCGGTTTGTTTTATCAAGGGAAAGGATTTTTTTCAAAAAAAGGTTTATATAGGACCACGGGAAAGTTGTAAGCCTATCGACAAAAAATATTTTTCTAAATTTTCTTTCCATCCCGGTAGTAGAGATTATAAAAATTGCTCAAAATTATTATCTGAATCTGTTGCAAACCTCATACTTAAATCAATAATATTCAATTTTCTATTTAAAGCGTTTAGATTTTATTATTTTGAAGTTAAGCAAGTTTAATCTTGTGCCGCTGTTGATGCTTTTCACAAGTTCAAAATTTTTAAACAATATGCTGGCTTGTAATGGTGGCGTTTTATGCCCTCAAAGTTTTTTTTCCAACTTGTTGCCATTGCCACACTATCAGTGTCCTCATCATTTTTATTGAAGTATGTTTTTTAAGTTTGTTTTCATTTCATTTTGTTGGCCAAAAAACAAACCTAACATCATCTAAAAATGGGGGCTTGGTCCATGAGTGTTTTTTTTTTCATTAAAATAAGTTGTCCCGTTGATTTTTTATTTTGCCACACAATGTGTGTTTTTGTCTTTCAATATATGAGTTTATGGCAGGTTTGCAAATTCGAAAAATATCTTTTAATTTTCAGAGCCTATTTGCGGTTAATGTCAATGACATGCCAGCATAAAATATGTAAACAAACTAACAACAAAATTTTTAACAAAAGGAATGAACAACATTTTTGAAATGTGACCTTTTTGGCTTAAAGAGAAAAAACTTTTTATATTTAAAAAAAATAAAGTGAATTTTGAAAAAAAAAGCTAAAAATTAGGAGAATTTCTAATTATTATCTTCCTCCTTAAAAACATTCTAACAGTTTTTCTGAAGATCAACTTGTCTTAGAAGCCTTAAATTGCCTTATTTCTCTTCTTAAATAAATCTCTAGATTTTTTGCAATCCACGTGTATTTTAGTTTTTTTTTTTTACATTATATCTTCAGTAGCCAAATAGTTATAGGCTTTAATGTCAATTTATATATTTTCTTTGTTAACATCTTTCAGTAGAAAATCTTCATATGAATATTGTTATCTCAGTAAGATTAAAACTACATAACTTAAGTAAAACATTCTTGCATAACATTAACTTAAACGAGATTCATTTTCTCGAAGATAGAAAAAATTAAAAACTCAATTAAGTTAAAAAGGCAAAAACAGCAACATCAGTCCAACTAATTCTACTTGCTCTAGTTTTTTTTAAGTAAATGCACTTCTTTAACTCGCATTACCCTGTCCATAATAGAAGCTAAGCAAGTAAGAAGTGGTAGTAAAACAGTCTCATAGATAAAACTAAAATTTTTTTAAAGCCTTAACTTTAAGATGGACAGAAAAAATAACACAGTGGGACATGGGTAAAACGATTACCCTACGAAAGATTTAACTTGTTACCATGTTTTCCTGCACAACCTTGCACCCACTGTAGTCGTTAGCATTTTGTTGTTTAGTAGAGAAGATTAATTTAAATTTTGCACTTAAACAACATGAAAACTAAATGAATACACTGGTATTAAAGAAACAACTGCTGCAAAAAACCAACACTTTTTTTAAAAACAAAATTTGTTGATTACTTTAAGAAAAAGAAAACCAAACAAACTAACATTCGCTACACTAAATCATTAAAAGACGACTTATTTGCAAACTACTTTGTCTAAACTTGACAACTTAAGAAATGCAACACCAACAACAAAGATAGCAGCAATATTAACTAGTAGTTAAAAAAAAGCACTACAACTAAAGTAAACCTACTAAAAACTAAAACTAAGAAGTTAAAGTCACAAAAAAGAGGCAAAACAAAGCAAAAAAAAATTTATTAAAAACCAAACACAGCACAGGGCGATACAAAAAGTAAATGAGAAAACGCAATAAACTAACGATTACAAAATGCTGTAACGAGTTAAAAGAAAAACAGCAACAAAACGCAGTAGCCTAAGAAAACTTTTATCTACTTACGGAATATAGGCTGTGAAATGGGAAAGAACTTTAAAGGTATTAAAGCCTTAGGACATTTGAAGGTTAACGGGTATATACTAAGAATTACTACTTTCTTGGCTTCAGTAGCTCTCCCACAGATAAGTTATTTTTTTATGAAACGCATTCAGAAAAATGGATAAGACAACCCGTAAATTAGCGCAAGTAAAATCAAACCAAGGACTCTGGATAAGAAGGGGCTTAAAATAATATGAACAGACGATGGTTTTAAAGAAAAGGATCCAAATCGATCGTGCAAAAGGGGCTCTAAAAATGGAGCCCAACTGAGCCCATCTTTTAAGAAATGCATCGTCTATCCCACTTCCAAAAGCCTCGTTTCTTGAAAAAGACAAGTATGATATCAAAAATAAATAAATATCTGCTGAAAACCTTAAACCAGAATCTTTTCTAAGATCGCCAGTAAGTGGAAAAACCAATGAACACTAAGCCTATAAAGGATAGCTCTAGGCTCTATGAACGGTCTTATTCTAAGTAAAGATTAAACCACTTTAAAGAGAAAATCATAGTTAAGCCGAATTCCGCATAATACGCCGAAGAAAGATAATTTTAAAGCGAAAAATAATCAAAACTAAGAACCTTTTTTAAAAACTCTAAAACAAAAATTTAATTCAAATGCGTGCGGAATTCTAATAGCCCTAAGACTCGGGTCGATTTCCCACCAGCGCTTTCGTAAGACTTCTTTGTCTAAGTGCTTTAAAGGTTCTCATTTTTCTCTACGCTTAAGCTTCATTTTTTTAAAACAGAGAGTTGTCTTAATTTCCAGAATAAGCACCTTCCCTTTATAGCTGCCTGCTTACAAAATTTACCAATTACTTCAGCCCACTATAACATAATTTGATCATAGGTAAAGATTGGTTGAAGTGGCAATGAAACCCACATTATCAAAAAGACTCCACACGAAGTGAAATATACCAAGACCTTGGTAACTCTGACCTCTTCATAGAGTGTATACAACTATTGTGAAACTTATGTGGACCACGAATGTGCATTGGTCTTTTCATGGAAAATTTGACTCTCTGCTTTGCCAGCTCGTCAGCCAACTCATTCCCCTCAACACCCCTGTGCCACCAAGCATAGTAGATGTGCACTTCTCTGTCGGCACAGAGCCTACCAGGGGATTCTTTGTACTCTTGAACAATTGATGTACAGGTGAAGCTTACGCAGATTGCCTTAATTGCCGCCTGACTATCAAAAAATATGTTCAGCTTAGAATTCTCAGTTTAAAAGTGCAAGGCAAGATCGTTTTTGGCTTTGGCCGGTAGAGTGAGTAACGATTATTTCATACAAAAGTATTTTCGCATCACTTGATTGTTGAACTCTTTTGGAATAATCGAATAAAGAAAGGCAAACAGTGTAGCGACTTAAAGCACTGTGACGAAATTAAACAATTTGAAGAACAATCGGAGTCTTTTGGCCACAATGGGTAAGTATAAAATGGAAAAAGGATCAGAAAGTGGGGAACGAAGAACAAGAAAAGAAGAGGAAATAAATGAATGTGAAAAAAAAGGAAGGCATGAAATCGATTGAACGTATGATTTTAACTTTCCAGTGTCGAGAGTCCGGTGTGCTCTCAAGGGTGATTCGTTGCAGAAGACTTGAATTAAAGCATTAAGAATTATACTTTTTATATATTTTTCTTATGACGGATACCTGAGTTACGTGGTTTCCATTTAAAAAAGTCCAAGGCAACTCGATGACTGCTTTATTAGTATTAGTTCTTCGTTGTCAACTCCCAGGAGTTCGTGTTGCTAATGCTGTTAGTGGGATAATAATTTGCTACTTAGTGCCTTCCATATTGCAGTTAACTTGATTGTCGCAAGGCCACATTGAAGGTACAGTATCTACAGTGTAGCTTAGGAGAGTACGCATTTCTAGGGCGTGATGCAGCTTTTATTTGACCAGAAAGTTGCTTCTTCATCTTGCAGATTATTTTTTATTTTTACTTTACCTGTGAAAATTAAAAATTAAAAAAAGTGTTTTCGTTTGATCTTTTAATTCCTTCCATTTTCTGCCTTTATATATAAATACACCATTTACTGCAAATATCCTTACATACATACATTAACAAAAAGACAAGTAGAAAAGTTAAGAGAGCAAAAAAAAACTTAATGAAAGCACATGCATCAAAATGCTTAATTGGATATGGAACAATAAATGACGTTATTTTTTCCACTTCATTTTCTTAATACAAAAGTAAATCCAACATCACAAAGATGAACAGTAGTAAATGTTGCAACAGCAATCGCAGTTGTTGCATACAAAAAACCTTTAGACTAGAGATATAAATATTATTAAAGGACGGTTTAAAGGACGAAAGATAATTTTTTTTCTTGCTTCTTAAAAAAAAGTAGTGAACAAAAAAGGCCTTGAAGAAATACACACGAGCCGCTTTAAATAAACAAGTGCATCAAGGCAGTGAAGATAATTTTTCCTATGCTTGACAACATTAATATGATAATAGTTTCTTTTATTTTATATAAACTAAATTTATGCATTTGATTCCTTTTTTATATATTATTTTTTGCACGTTTTTCTTTTAGATTGCGTTTTGTTAATTATAAACTAGGGATTTGACACGCATTCTTAAAGAATGGCGTGAATATTGATATGGAAAATTGGAAAAAAATGTTTCTTCCATTTAAACTAATAAGTTTTAATGAGAAAGATTAGAAGAAAACAAATTAATTCCATTAAGTTGCCGAACACTCAAATATTTGTACCAGTTGCAGCTAATAAAATCACAAGCCTCTGTCAGGTTTGGCCTTCTTGAAAACTATCCCCTTTCTAATGGCAATAGTAATATTCTTTCTTTTTGTTGGGTATCCTATTGTTTCTTTTCATCAGAAGTTTAAAAATTGTTTTTTTAGGAACGGCAAGGCCTAAGCACCAGTCTCATGCCGAAATATCGCACAAAGTATTAAGATGTCGTGGAGGCTAAATATGGACGAAAGGGTCAAGAAGATAGACAATGCATTCTGCACATGCAGCTAATACTGGGTAAAACAAGGGGTCTCACCAACTTCTAACTTAAGAAATACTTATCCACTAACTGCTTTTGACAAATAAGTTAATCGCACGTGTCTTGAAGGCCCGAAGAAATTTTCAAGATTATGAATCCCTACTCCATTACAGAATGTAGTTCTGGAGTTAAAAGCTAATGAGTTAATTGCAAAGGATGTTGCTACTCAACTAGGGAGATGGGAAAATTCACGTATTTGTTATACGGCTATGGCAGGGTTAATAGGAATGCTAAACATAGCAAATCGACTATGTTGTATGGGTATATGCTGTATAGATGCTGCAACCCGGGACGTTCAAAAGCTTGAAATTGTCTCAAAACTGTACTAGCGGCTAATACTACACCTTTTTCAGCAGCAAACTATATCCAGCCAAAAGATCTGGGAAACAAAAAATAAAAAAATCTTTATGAACGTATCCGAGGGTGGGACTGGCTAGGTGGCACTCTGCGGATATCTCTGGGTGATCTCACACGTATGACTATTAATTGGAAACTACAACGGACTCGACATACACGACGCAGAGAAATTACAATTGCTTAGAATCGGATGGAATGGAGAATTTTTTGTAGCTCTCTGCTTCTTATAGGATCCATGAGAACTAATTTATAAACTTAGCAGCGAACACTCAGTTCCAAAACTTAGATTAATTAAAAAGCCGAGCATTACTATGAAATAATAAAACTGCATGACGGATCCTTATCTAGATCTCAGGGCTCATGGCTCCACTATTCTTACGGAAATTTGGCATCAGGCAATCAAGCAAATATTCTATTGATGCAATATATTTAAGGGCCTGGTTCTTGCAGCCAAGCCAGCCGCTATTATTGCCTTGTCATCTGACACTGAAACCCGCCAGGCGAATAAATTCGTTAATAGTCGGGCAGTGATCAATTATCAAAATGTTCAAAGAACTAATTAAAAGACTATTTTACATTAGGAAGTTACATAACTTATACTTAATTCAGGGCACAGAGTTTTGGAGGGTAATGAAAAGCTTGATGAATTAGCGCAGTAGGGATTACTTTTAAACACTGAAAAGATTTCTTAGCTTCACTAAGCTCTACAATACGAGTATAGCTAGGGCCAGGGCCTTGGAGGCTTAGGTGAATTCTAGAATCCCAAAATTTGGAGAAACCTTATTACCCAAAAGCGGCGATGTTTCAGTTATTTTTGCGAAGGAGGAATTTGATGCTGATAGTAGGGTGGTAACAGGTTATTACTGGACAGTAAGCTATCTCAAAGTAGCAGTACCACTGGCCACTGATGACTGAGTATTCTATGGTGTATCGCAACAAAAATTTACTTTTAAGTGAACTAAGTGAGTACTTCAGAGCCTATTGCATAGTTTTTCATTTCCATAATGACATAGAGAAGCTTCTGGTACTGGCAAGACAAAAGAGTGTGATACAATTATGAATTCAACTTCTTTTATTTCACCTTCAGGGCCTATGAATTTTGGTAAACATCAAGTTATTCTTAGTTCTTCTGTCAAAAAAAATTTTTAAAAAAATAATAAATTTTTTTACTTAAAAAATAAAATATTTTATGCAGGAAAATATTTTCTTTTATATAAGATCACGATAGAATTTAAAAAGTTGTGCTTTACTAAATAGATTAGATTTTTGTATTTTTCTAAATGGTAATTTTTAGTTGCAATATTTTTACAAAGATTACGATTGCATTAAGGCATTTATGTTTTATAGTAATTGTTGTTGCATGGCCAAATAAGAAAGGACTGAACGCAGGCGCGTGCACACACAGAAGCCATTATTACGTCTACCAAAGCTGTCGACTAGGTTAAGGTAATTGCTTGACAGCTAAAGACATAAGCCGTCTTCATAGTAAGAACAAAAGCAATCCACAAGTAAATAGCAATCTTCCTTTTTTTCTCTTTATTCATCGCAGTGCTCTTCTTTAAAAAGAAGTATTTATAGGAAGCGGACTGTTTTTTATCATTAGCACAACTAATGGTTGTACACTTATTCATACTTTTTTGTTCTGCATTTGGCTTTTTCATATTCTTTTAACTGTCCATGGCTAGATCTAGCATAAACAAAGATGAATTTTTATTAAAACTATTCAGTTAAAACTGAATTCGTTCGCTGCCATAGCAAAGTTGGGGAGAATATTCGTGTTGCCCAGTTTAGTTTTTTTTTGCTTTTCCATAAGTTAAATTGCATTTGTTTAATTTCGTTTTAAATAAAATTAAAATCTGTCCAAAAGATGTCCAAAATAAATCTAAATAAAACTTAAATATCACGTAAATTGCTTGCTAGAAACTCTAACCATACCTTCTACTGCTGGACATAATCACTAGACACAGTGTGCCAACAATCAACTGAAGAACCACATGAAACAACCAGCCAACAGACATTCTACTATAAAACAGATACTTACATGAATATCAAATGTGTATAAGTTATCTTTTTTAATTTTCTAGTTACAATTTTGTTGGGCAGTATTCTGAAAGTTTTATCATTTTGTTAGAGTAACAAAGTGCAAGGATCCTGTATAACAGTTATTAAAACCAAATTAACAAAAAGGTCCTAATCTTGGAAGAGATAAAGAAATTAAATTTTTAAACCCTTCACATAAGTTTGTCGTGTTATTGCTCTTCTCAAGGTCTTAAGAGGTACTGAACCAACGGCAACATCATATTATCCAAAGAAAGGTGTGGAAAAAATTATCTGGAAAAAAAATAAATGAGCTAAAATTGTTGCGTTGGCAGGCTTCTGTGGATTCTTTTTCTTCCTGTAGTATCTACTTGAAATACAAGCGGTAAGACCCGCTAAGGCTAGATGATGTAATAGTCCTACATAGGAAACTAAAAAAAAAACATGGCCGGAATTAGATTCAAGACGTTTTAAGTGTCTTGTCAATCTAGACAACAATGGATTAGAAAGACTATGGCCGAAATAACTTGCTACTGTTTGTTTAGCAGGTTTATAAGTTATGTGATGAAAGGGGAGGGCCCTCGGGCAACCTTTTATCAGCACAAAAGCCTAACTCTACCTCCTCGTGGTAGCAACCGGGTAACTTCCAATTAGAGGAAGGCTAACAGACATGGCTTAATCGAAAACAATCTGTCTTGGGCTAAATGGGATCAGCGATTTACTGGTCTGGCTTGAGGCAGATCGTCCCTATTGTCGCTGTGTCATGTACATCGCCATTAAGTGGCACAGCAATACAAGGTTCTTAGGGTACCAATACCATATCTGTATTAAATAGAAATTGGTAGGAATTATACGGAAGTAGATTTCCAAAGCTTATCAGAGTCCTATCTGGTACCAACTCCTCACCAAAGGGTCTGTTATGGCTTACACAGAGTCATGGCAGAGAATTGGAACCTGGATGGCAGGGTGAGCCATTTTGGGGGCGCTGGTGGACGCTTTGTTTCCACCAAGTATTGAGAGCACCGTGAATTATTGCCCGCACGGCAGGTGTCACGTAAAACCCTAAACGATTATCTGTTTGGCAATTACACCAGGAGAATAGATCTGGTTTTCAATGACTTTTACAAAAGTTGTCAGGATGCAAAGCATAGACTCATATAATAGTGACAGAATGGCTGGTTTACAAATTTGCAGACCATATAACTTAGAGTTTGTGCTTTATCTTAACTCTCTCTCTATAACCTATACTTTTATTTTTTTCTTCCACAAGTGACCGGGGGACCCAAAATCGTTTAAGCTTCCTTCTGTTTACTTTCGCAACTGTATGTTCTGCATAACCTAATCTAAAGTCATAGTAGCGGAATCATCAGTTATTGCATATGCTTGTAACTTCCAGTAATAAAACTTAAGATGCAACTTCAGTTGTATCGACCGAACTAGAACCCTTTTCTTACTCGTTTCGATCCCGCCCGTTGTCCATTGTTCGGCCAGCTTGTTACAAGAGTAGAGGTCGAATTTTAAAAAAATTCTTTTATAAAGTCTACTCTTCCTTTACAAAATTTGAATATTGTTAAGACTTTCGAACCCTTAATGTTATATTGAATAGCATTGTAATCTGTCTATATATTGACATGGGTTCCCCGTAAGACCTACTTCCGGAAGTTGCACTTATCCTCATGGCCTACGGATAAATTATAATGTCGAGATATAAATCATTTTCAAAAATCTTTTATCATACTTTGTGAAAATTGTTCTATTATAATATTATAATAGATATAATATTTCCCTACATGAAAGTCACGCAAACCCTACAAATAGTTCTTCCAAGTCGATGTGAAACCCAAATCAGAATTTCGCTGCAGTCGTTTGATTCCATATAAGCCCCTTTTTCCGAAAATTATCTTAAACTTCATATATTTTTTACAGATAGGGGTCTTGATTTACTCAAAATAAATTGAGTGTAGGGTATATGTCGTACTAGGTTGGACCCACTGTTATTTTCTTTCTTATTTATTCTTTGGCATTGTTAAGATCAATGCTACGACTTTTCATATTTCGTTTATTAAACCAAATTTTTTTTCTTTTAGTTCTTTCTTACAATTTTTTCTTTTTACTTTTACATATTGTAGTCAATTTAATTTGTTGCAACTTTTCACCCCGCTAAACTGTGGTCTCTTATAAGGCTTTTCTTTATAAAATCCTTCTCTAGCTGCTCTTTACATTAAGTCACTTTGTTGCTGTGATTTTTTTATTCGTAAAACTGCGGTGTTTTGCTATTTTCCATTTATTTAAAAGCAATGACTAAAATAGTGATTTTTTTAATTTCTAGAATTTAGCTTTTGTTTTTTTTTAAGTCGTGGTCGCTTACACGATGTTCTTTTGTGATTTTGACAAATGTTGAACATGTCTACTTGTATTGAAATCACTTTTTTTGTGGCTGCTCTTTCCGTTGTTCTTCTTAGTAAGTGATGTTGTTGCAGTTGTTATTGTTATTACTTACTTGTTGGCTGTAAATGAGAAATTGAAATAATTCTCAGGGTATGATAAATTGTTAAATACTTAACAAATATGTTGATAATTTCCGTGAACATAAATGCAAAAATTAGAAAAACAAAAATTGAAAAAATGGAAAAACAAAAATCGTTTAGAAATGCAATCAACTGGCGGTTGCACTTAGAACAGCATCTGAGGTAGTTTCTGTTTTCGTTTTGCGATTTTAAATTAAATGGGAGGTGGATCTGTTTTTAAAAACTATGAAATGTCTTGACTTTTATTACACAAATTTCCTAAAGAACTTCTGTCCAACTGTCAAAGTTTAGTCCATTGGCCATATTAGGGGGAGGGAGATTAAATGCTAGAACAGGATTTGCTGTTTTCAATTTGTTGTTTGTTAATTAAAATGAGAAAAATGATTAATAGGGGCAATGTATTTAAAAAAAAAAAAAATTTTTGCTACGAATTGCCAGCAGGCATGGTTTGATATACATGGTTTCATATGCACTAGTTCTCTTTAACCTAAACTTTAAAATTTTGTATCAAAAATGATTTTTTAAATGTAAGAAAAACTTGCAAACGGAAATATTTATTAAATCAACTATAATTCCTTTAAACAAAAAATTGTGCTTAAAATGCTGCTCTTCTTTGTGCATTTTATATTGTTTTTACTTTAAATTAACATAATTTTAAATTCCCGTCTTTAAAAATGTTAAAAGCGGCCAACATAATTACAGTTTCAAGGCGTTTTTGTTTTTTTTTTTATCTTCTGTTTCAATACCCATTATATTTTGAAAAACGTTTAGGCCTTGTATAAGTCTTAAAATAAAAAATTTAAACTAAATACTTAAAACCTAAAATGCCATAAATTATGATTGTTCTTAAATGTGTTTTTTAAATAATATTATACACTTCGTATGTTTTTCAAAATTTGATGTTCACAAAGAAATAAAAGTATTATCAAATATTTAATATCATGATCATTTTAAAAACCAATATTTTTTAAGAGTTATTTAAAACATTTAGACGAAAAAACTTGTGCAGACTTTGTAATAAGTCGGAAGGATACAGTAAAACCCTGATAAGGTTAATAAAATAAGAACTATGTTAAACACTTTTATATAAGTTAAGGCAACCTGGTTTTAAAAAGTTTTGTTTTAGTAAAGTTTCTTTACAGTTGCACATATCGCTTACTGAATCCAAAATAGTCACAATTTCAAATAATTTTTTATCATGAGGAGCTTTCTTTTGCTTTCATACACAAATTAATTTCAGCATAAAAATCCCCTTTTTAGAATAAAGTTTACTGAAATGCAGACACAATTTCAATGTTTGTTATAAATTTTATCTGGTAACTAGGTTAAGAAAAAAGAATTGATTATGATAAATTTTGAAATTATGAATGCCTTTTAATTGGTGTGCGATATGATCAACAAATATATTCATTTTAAAAGGTTTTACTGTATATGTTTTAATTTTGTGTGCTTTTTCTGTAGTACTCCATTGAAAAGACTTTAACCGTTTCAATTTGAATTGAAACCAGAGTTACTTATTTATGGTCAGCATTGACCAACGAGAGAGGATGATTTGTAAGAATGTATTGGTGCTTTTTCACAGTGTTTATTATTAAAAAACATTTCAATATCCCCCTGTGTTGTAATTTCTTTTTTTTTTCGCTCTCTTTTTATGGTTTTTTAGTGGTACTCGTGTTGTTTACACGTAAAACCCGATTAGGGTTCGTCTTCCGGAGACAGACTGGGACTACATTGCTTATGGTGGTATGCCTGAGCAACAACAACAACATAAATTCATAAGTGTGACTAATCAGAGAAATTAGTCTGAATTTAAATTAAATAGTTATTAAAGAGAATACCTCATCACCGCGGGTCAAGCGGTGGTATTCTCGTGGACCGCACTGATTCTAATTTTGGTAGTAGAGCCTAAGCCCTATGCTAGATGTGAAGTGGAGCACGAAATTCGACTGCCCTTTCTATAGGCAAATAGAGCCTTTACCTCACCAGTTGGTCGGCCATCGCATCAGTAAGCAGCCTCTATATCCACGAACTACAGCTTACTATATTAATTCCTTGCACGCTTGAGCAATTAAAGAGAGAGTTAGGTTACCACAGATTGCCTTAAGGTGCCCAGTTAGGCGGCTAGCCTAAAAAATATGTTCACCTGAGAATTTTTTGTATAAAAAATTTCTGCCTGACAAACACTGCCCGTTAGATGCATTTTACTTCGTTTTTGAAAAAATAAAGCAGCTGCGACTCCCCTACTCAATCATGGTCTCATCCGAAAAGAAGTTGTAGGCCGGACGGCCAAGATACAAACTGATACAAATTTCGACCCCAAAAATATTGCCATGACCATAAGGCGCTTGAGTGAACCGTTCTGTTGACATCAATCTATTGGCAACACCATCTGCGACCAGATTTTATAGTCTTATTTTCAAGATCGCATTTAGGGGTGCCCACCTGATACTTTGTGTACTAGTATCAGGTTTATAATATCCAATCTCGATATGGATCCTGGACCAATCTTAATCAATTTGCGAAGATGACCAGGTCTGTTTTTTGTAGCTTACAGGCAGTCTTACTTTTTCGCCTACTAACCTAGAGAGTGTAACCTCCATCGCAAAGTTGGTCGTTTTAAAAACAACCCAGTGACAACGAGTTTTACGTCATCCGCTTACACGGCTGCTGCGACGACTCTGTCCTCAAATCTCTTGAAAATTTCGTTGACAACGAGTGTCCATAAAGAATTTAAAGGTCACTCTCTTGTCGTTTTGTTTATCAAGATACACTTGTTAAGCTTAAAAACATATTCTACCACTATTCTAGGGTTCACGTTTATTTGCGTCATGGACAATACGAGTTAGGGCCTTTTTATATTAAGGTAATAATATACATACGATTTATTATTTGTTAATAAAAATGCTAGATATGTTTATTAATCTACTAATTGTTGCTTCGAGCTACAGTAAAACCTTTAAATAACTTACAAATTAAAAAACTCTTTATATGAGGCAAATACAAAACTTACAAGATCTCTCAAAGTTGCTTATGAAATCCACAATAATTTTACGTTGTCTGAAATCTAGATTTTATAATAATTTTTTAACTTGTATTAATTTAGATTTTATTTATGTTTGTATCTGGTTCATATATAAATTCTCAGTCTACAACAATCATCAGCACCACCAAATGCGAAACTAAATATTAACGTCTGTCTGACTGTACGTTCTTTCTCCTTTTGAATTTGAAATATTTATCTTGGCCACTGCTGCGTGTAAATGTTCAGTTAAAAATATACTTTATTATTAAATGTGATTTTATTTATTTTCTTTTTTTTTAGTTTTTTATGATTTTTGCCATGAATTAAAGACTTTTAGCACAAAAATTTGCTTTTTTGTTATCAGTTTGTCCGTTTTTATTAATGAAAGGTTTTTTTCGGTTAAATTGTATAAATTAAGAATTATTGCTTTAGCATGCAAATTTGGTTTAAGGTTATTTTCTTTTATGGTTTTTGACGCTCTTGCAGTCAATAATAATTATGAATATTTTAATGAAAAAAAAACTAAGGCGAAGAAATGTTTAGTTTTTTTTTAACTGAGGCAGTTGTATTTTTGGAAAACATTAATTTGAATCTCTGCAACAAACAAATTCTTTTAAGTAGAAAATCAAATAAATTTTAATAAAATCGTTGACTCAATATTTAAGACCAAAGCTGATATTCAAGACTGTTATAATTTATATATGGAAAATAGCAAATGTAACAAAATCAAGAAAATTAAAAAAAAAAATCGTCATAAGTCATAATCAATTCTCAAATAATGTTTAAAAGATCTGAAAACTCGTTTGAAATGGAGATGTTTTTGCCTATTTCAGCTAAAAATCGGATATAATTTACAGTCCTCCTGCGAAGTAGTATTGATTTTAACTCAGATACGGAAGTCAGGTTTGACCGACCATTTGGTAACTTGACTTTGGGATATTGCCCCAGGTAATGTTTTCGGTTAGCAAGGCATGGAAGGCATTCGAGAGGCTGTATGAAGGGTAAGCAGTCTTCACTGATGGATCGAAGATGAACGCGGACACTGGGGCTGCTGTCTATTCAACGGACACGGGAGTATGGATATCACATAGACTTCCGGACGAGGGCAGCATTTTCCTGGCTGAAATTCTGGTGGTGACGAGGATTGCGGAATTGATAGGAGAGGGCGCAGATGGAAGAGGGGACGTGACAATCAACGCTGACAGTCAGTGCACGCTCAAGGCTCTAGTGGGACATTATGTCAGGTCTAAATTTGTGGAAGATTTTAGACGTGTTTTTAGGGCGATTATGGCAACAAGCAGGGTTAGGCTCAATTGGGTTCCAAGTCGTTGCGATATTTTTGGTAATGAGACTACCGATGAACTCGCAAGGAGGGCATTAGCCTTGGATATTGCACTCAGTTGTGAGCCGGTAAGGCCACGATTGGGTTTCTACTATTGATTGACCGAGGTTCGGGTAATGGATTAAGTAATGAATGACAGGGCTGATTGCGGGATTTCCAGATGCCTGTGGCTTAGGCTAGATAGGATGGGCACTGACCTGCTCCTTATGGAGAGCAGGGGGTACTGAGGTGCATTACTGGAACTTTCGCAGGGCACTGCGATACGTGATATATGGCGAGCAAATGGGACAGGATCTCTTCAGATTTCTGCAGATTGCGCGAGGATGAGGATGAGATAGAGACGGTAAAACACCACTGATCTAGGCTGCAGATCCGACGACAAAGGCGGTAAGGTTTCTGGGTCTAAGCTGGGGAAATTCATAGGATTCATCAAATGGGTTGGGTGGCTGGGTAGAGAGGGGTTCAGCGCCTACGATTACTAACTTCTTTTGACTTCTTGAGGACAGCACTCTTGTTCTTTTTTTTTTCATTTTTATATCGCTCAACCTATAAAATGTTTGTGTTTTCTGTTTTTCTTTTCGGCTCTTCTGAAGGGATTCACAATGGGCCTGAGGGCCTCTGAGCTGAAACGAAAAACACATCGGAATAACTTAAGTATCGATGGCCTTTAAAAGCTAGACTGCAAAGATGCTTTGTTACTGGTTTTGTGAACCCAGGAAATGCGATGTTGGACAAATTATGGAAAAAGGATGCGTTTTTCATTGAAATAGAGGCTAATGCTTGACTTTAGTTCTATAATAGTCGTAGAATACTTTGTTAGAGTCAGCATCACGGAGGCATGGATAAATACCACTTTGAGCAAAATTTTAAGGATAATTTTAAAATCTTACGGCCCGACTTTAAGCCGAAAAACAGTACTTATAAGAGGTCAACATTATTTTAAACTATTAAATTTATTACTTCGAATTATTTCAACTAAAGTCAATGGGTTATCGTTTCTTCTTATCTCATCTACCAAAAATTGTTTTACTGGTTAAAAAACTAGAATGAACTCCACAATTTGAGAACATCTGCACAGATATATAAGTATTCGCCTATATACATATATACTTATATCTTGTTATTGAGTGAAATAATTAAATTTATACAACAAGTACTAACTTACACCTCAAGAGACAATTAGGTGTCATTGACAACAAACATGTTTGTTGCAACAACTTTTTAATACACCTACTGCAAACCTACTTTATATATGTTTTAAACAAATGTTTTTGCAGCTAATGGCCTCTTTATTAAATAATTAAACCTCGTATGTTTCTGTGTTTTTTTTTCGTTGCAGCTTGTGTTTAAATTTAAAAAATTTAACAAGTCATTAACACAACTTAAACGCCAATTAAAATTGAAAGTAAAACTTTAAAAAAACTTAATGTTATTCGAACAAATTAGCTGAAAACTCTTT
This sequence comes from Melanophora roralis, assembly GCA_963583895.1. Taxonomy (NCBI): domain Eukaryota; kingdom Metazoa; phylum Arthropoda; class Insecta; order Diptera; family Rhinophoridae; genus Melanophora; species Melanophora roralis. The sequence continues at coordinate 4,768,605 of OY757191.1, forward strand.
TAAGCCGTAAATATTTTTATTATTTAAAAATTTAAATTTAATAATTTAGAGCTACAAACTTCTGATAAAAAAAAACTGGATCGACAATCAAATCAACAGTTTTTTTTTTTGTCATTTGCATATATGTTTATTTATGTCTGTACTTAAGTATACAATATCTTTTGTTTTAACTAATTTTTATTATTGACTTGCCATAAATCTTTTTATTGCCAAAACCAAAAAAAAAACGCACTTAAAAAATTAATAGAAAAAAATTTAAAATAATTTATTATTTTTCAAAAAGCATGATGTTTTGGATGGCTTTTTGTGGTCAGTTTAAAACCGAATTGAAAAATAAATTATTTTTGCTGTTATTTTTAATATGTATAAAATATTTATTGTCAAGTTATAAGCAAATAAAGTAGCTGCAACTAAATTAAATATTTAATTTAATATTAGGATTAAATAAAAATTCAGTCAAACTGGAAATTGTCAATGAAGCAGAAAAAAATATTTTTGCGTTTTGTATTAACTCGTCAATTAAAAAATTATTATTGCCCCCTATTTTGCATTTCGATAAAATAAAGTTTTTCATTGCGCTCTTTTTCACTGTTTTAAAAAACTAATTAAAAAGTTGTGATTTTCAAAGGTGTTAAATTTTTCGCTGGATTGGTTGGGTACACATGAACTTTTTTGCTCGAAGTGTAAGTAAAAGTTTTGAAAGAGATGCTAATGAGTACTTCAGCTTAAATTGTTGATGGTAGTTTACTAAATTATACCTTTAGAATTATTTGAATAAATAAAGCCGTAAAAACTTTTTACCAGTTAAGAATTACTTAAAATATTTATTTAAATTTTTTTCTTACACCGACAAGATAATTACAATTTAGTATAACGGATAAAAATCATCATGGCACAGATTTGTGTACTGTTTTTATAAGACAAGTAGTGATCGTCTGGGTACATTATATATATTTTGTTTTTGTTTACAACAGTACTACTAGGCTTATAAAAACAGCACATTACATTGTGTCATATATAATTGGGCAAATTAAAAATGACCATTTTTTTGCCATTTTTTCCATTATTTCCTAAAAAAGCTATTTTTCATCTAAGTATCTGCCATATTTTTTTTAAACGGTCTGGTAGCATTTTGTATTATAGAATTAATGAGATAATAAATATTGGTTACTAAAAATGGTAAAATTAAATATTAGTGCTTAAATATTCCTTATTATAGGTATACATATATTAAATAACCAAAAAAAGGGTGTTTAAGACATATAAAAGTTTCTTTCAAAAGTTTTGGAAAATCGGTGATACTTTCGGAAAATGGTTTAAGCAGATTTTGCCAAAAAGCTGGTTTAGATTTGCTTTTAGCTCAATTTTTGATTTTAACTTTTAAATATATCTAGCAATATTGTACTTCATTGAATAAATATTTTTTTTTGCTTTATGGGAAAAGATATTTTCTGTTTTTTTTTAATTTGTTAACATTTTATAGTTTTCGTTAGACAGAACTTTGTTATGGAGTATAGTATTGGAGGAGCGGTATGTCAAATATTGGCAACTCTAGATATATCTTAAAATTCTCTAATCACTTTGAATTCGAAGTTCATTACATGTTTGATTTCTTTGTGTGATTCTAAAAGCTAATAATGACAAAATATTTAAATTGGGCTTCGTAGAAGTGTTGAGGCGTTTTGGATTTCCCTCCCTTATTTTGACTTTAAAGCTATTATACAACGAGGTTTAAGAACCACGAGGTTTAAGAACTATTACATCTTGTCCTGCAAATAGTTAATGCTTAGGATACATTTTGGTTCATTTCTTTTTTTATCCAAGCAAGAAAGTTATAGTCCAGAAAGCCCAAACATATTAAACCTTATACTTACATATACAAGACATATGCCCCGGAAGATGTTTGATAAGTACACGAGTCTAGCAGTCTGGGGGTTGTGCGTTTGATTCCCAACAGAGACCCTGGTAAGCATGCTTCATCCAAGTTACCTTTCTTTCTTATTCTTCTCATAATTTTTTCTTTACTTCTATCTCCATTCTTTCTATCTACCTCTCCAGGGACCAAGAAACGAAATTAAGCGGATCCAAGTTAGCTGTATCCTTTCCACCTATGAGACATATTAATAATTATGGAGCAGTAGTCGAAAAATTTCTTTAATTGGTTTTTTATGAAAACTAATGGAGCTTAATTTCCTTTTAAACCGGAAATGCATAAGGGTTTATGGGGGTTAACATGATTTAAAAGAAACAGCCTAAAATGGGAGGTAGATAGATGTTTAACGAATGCGTAAAGAACGATTGCAATAAAATTTAGCAATAGTTAATTGGTTTATAATGCTTTAGGTAGTACATGTATTACTTAATCGAATGGAGATATATTTGGGGAAATGGTAGTCAGTAAAGCTTATTTGAGGAGAATATTTGTATAGGGGATAGATGAATGCTGTGATCATCATTATCGTAGGTTTCATCAATAGCTGATCTTGGCATAGGAAGAGGAAAGAACATAATTTAATCATTTCAGCAAACATCCCCACAACCACCTTGTACAAAGTTGATTGTGGATCGTCAGAAATTTTTTATTAGATCAACATAATAAAAATAATACTAAAGAGACTTCCTTATGTATAGGAATCCAAATTATTGATGAATATTGTATATTGAAGAAATAGAGAATAAATTGCAAACGGTATATCATACACTCCTAGGCATCACTATGAAAAGAAGAAATGTGATGGAAACAGTAAATCACATTTTGTTTTAAAGTTTTAAAATTCTTCAAAGCCCTCAACCTGTTTGTCTTAAAGACATTTGTGTCATACATTTCTTCTCCATCATAACTTCAAATAACTACATCTTTTTTGATATGTAAATGCTTTAGTTTTTGTGCTCCTTCTTAAACTCGCAAAAAAATATTTTCTATTCCAGATCTTATTGTTACTGTTTTGTCTTCACTCTCTAAATTTGCTTTTAACAAATTTTTATTATTCTCTAATGGTTGTCAAACGTTTAAAAAAAGCAACACATGCCTGTTTTACGACCACTTTTGATTTAAATAAATTTTCAATAATAAATATAGAATTTCAGACATTATCAAATTGTTAGAAAATAAAAAAAAAAACAATGCATTAATATTTTAAGCATTTATGGCACGAGAAAAAAATTAAATAAAACAAAAGATATAAATGTTAGATCTGAAAGCAAAGATAAAGGTTTTTTAAAAATATAAATCATAAAAAGCGTTGTGTGTTGCCTCTAAGCTTTGTTTATATATTTGTAGAGATAAGTATATTAATAATCTAGATTTTGTTTAAAAAATTTTGTTTTGAATATTTATAAAAATTATGTAAAAAACAGTGATGCTGGTTAATAAGTAGTCTCAGGGTCAACGAATATGTCGTTGATCCGTATTTATGTTTGACGATTAATATGAATATTTACTAAAAAAAATATGGTTCCCACATTAGATATTTGAGATATTAAATCAGGAAATAATCAATGCATCTTTCAAACAGAGAATCTCATTAGTTAAGCCACCCAAAATATATTATATTATGACAATTTGAAGTTTTAAAAACACAAAAACTTACTACATAAATTAAGAAAAAAATTTTTAATACAAAATTTAAAACCAAAATTTTTTTTGAGGATTTTCTTTAAAATCCAAAACTATTCAACTCTCTTATTTAATAGATTTTTTTTATGCTTAAACAGAAAATTTAAGTCACATTTATTTTTAACTTTTTCCATTTTCTTTCTTCAACTATCTTCAACCAATTATCTACTAACAAATTGCAAACCCCGAAAGTTTTTTTTAAATCCATTTGCTACCTGATGTGTATTAAACTACAACTGTGTACGTGTTTCTGTATGAAAGAAAGTTTTTCTTTTGAGCGATTCTTTAATGTGTGTATTTAATTTAATAAAAAAAAATTCACTTTGAAAATCATATGGAATTTTATTTGCTTAAAGTAAAACATGTTTGCAAACACTTTTATTGTTATAACATTTGTTTTGCCAAATCCCCAAAGACTTTTCTTTTTCTCTGTAGATTTTTGTTCAAGATTTTCTCGTTTTTATTTAAGATTTCATTGCATTTGTAAATTTAAGTAAGAAGTTTTTGCTGCCACAAACTGCATGTTAAGGAAGTGAAGCCCAAACTAATGTAGGAAGGACGGACGTACGGACAGATTGAAAGACAAACAGAGAGATATAGACAGTTAGAAAGCAAAAGTAGTTTACATTAAGCATCGAGATTGTTACTCTATATCTTGGGGACTTAATTAAATTTTTAAGCTACAGTGGTAAACAAAGCAAAACATCACATAACCTACACAGAAAAAACTGAGTTGTAGAATCAATAACAAATTTCAGAGAATCAGTAAAAATTTTGTCTGGCTCAGGACCTACAACGAAAGTTGTAAATTTAGACAAACAATTTTGCAAGAATTTTAGCTTCTGTTAAAAAGTTTTGCTGAGCTGGTTAAATATTTTATTTGTCAAGGCGAAAATTTTGTTTGATTTAAAAATCAAATAAAAATATTATTAGAGACTATTAAATAAATTGACTAAAAAAATAAATTATTTTGAACAAGAATTTGTTTGAAAAATTTTTTTTGTAGTTTTTTGTGTGTATATATTGTTAGTAATCGGGGATTCCCAATGTCTGGAAAATAATTTTTTTTTTTAAAACATTTTTACGAAACACAACACATTATCCTCTTTTTATTAATTTTAAAAATTTAATTAAAATAAAAAGTTTCACCAACTTTATATTTTTTAGCCAAAAAAATCGCTAAAAAATCAATATCTTCAGTACTTTTAACCTACTTTATTTTTTTAAAAACATTTTTTTAAATTAAAATATTAAAATATTAATTTTGGAAATTATTTTTTTTTAAACTTTTTCTAACATCTTCAAAATTTTTGATTTTGGCCCACTGTAAGCTATTGCAGTCATTCTTGTTTTACAAAAACCTCTGTTTTATTTTCTTAAAACAATCTATTTTTCTTTCTATTAATTTTGCTTATTTTCTCTAAATTACCAACTAAATTGCTTAACAGCCAGTTGCTGCTGTTGTTAGCTTTGTTAAAAAAAATATATATTTTGTGCAGGTAAAGTAATATAATAGAAATAAAATCAAATTGAAAACAATTCACAAAAGTTTCACTTTTTCCTGTGGTTTTCTGGTTTACAAGCAATTCCGCAAGATCGAATTCACAGGCACACAACAATGGTGTTTAAGGCATTTTTATTGCATTCATTTCACTCACAGGTAAATAAGTAAAGCAAAAAACTCTTATTAAAATCATAGCAACAGCAGCAAAAAAAGCTAATAAGTAAGCAAATATCTAATATATCAACTGCAAATATAACTTTTTTAAATAATCACAACACAAACAGATACTTAAAATTGAGATCACAATAATGGGAAGCTGGAAAAATGCAGACTGATACAAGCAGTTATATAGACAGACTAAAACAGATGTGAGAGAAAAGTGACAAGAAAATCATAAAACTTGATTAACTGGAGGGTTATTTAATTAGACATAGACATGAAGAAGAAAGTGTTGAAAATTATTTAGAAAACGTACATGAATATTAAGGGTATTCAATTTACAAATTTGGGATGTTATGTTTACAATATTTTAGTCTTTCTACATATGAATGGGCAAACTTTCTTAGAGGGCCAATAATATCATTGTGTTAATGATGGACCAGGGAAACGCTGCGATCTTTAAAGCTTTTTATGAGAGAAAAATCTTTGGTTTGTTAACATAGAAATAAAAACCTTTTGATGAGTGGATTAAGGATGAGAGAAAAAGCGAAACAGCTTTATTCTAATTACAATAAAAATGAACTCGACTTAAATGCCAGCGATAGTTGGCTCCAAATATTAAGATGCAATTAGTTAAAGTATTAAATTTAATTTTTTTAGGTAAATATTTAATTAGGGTATTCACAAGGTAGTCATAAAGTCATATGTCTTAAAAAAATAAAACGAAAAAATACTACAGTTGTAAGCATCCGCTCATAATTAAGTGTGCTATTTTAAATCTAAATCAGCTGCTGGAGAAAACTGAAAAATAAGTAATTTCAAAAATATTTTAAAATTAATGATTGCGACTTGTTAATTATGTATATCATCGGCTTCACTAAAGAGTTTTGGCCGCCCGGCTCAGGTTTCTACTGTTTATGACAAAACAATAAACACAGTTCAAAAAGTCTTATTATTATAAAACTTTTTTATTTTAAGCACAAGAACAACTTTTTTTGAACTATTGTAAAATATTTAAACTTTAAGACAAGATGAATTGATATCATACCGTTTGAATACCCCAAATATAAAAAGTGAATTTTAAATAAAAAAAATGGAAAGTTTGCCATAAATTATTTGTTATGTAACAAATACCAGGAGCGTCAATACTTTCTATATCTTTTTAAGCAAAAACCACAGACTGACGCTAAAAAGTTTTACCATCGAAAATGTGAATAAATTCAATAACGTGAACTACCTTCATTTTTATTAGTTCATATTATCGCGAGGTCACTGTACATATATCAATTTTCATTTCCCGCAATTTTTAGACAAACTGTTAAGCTCTTAAATAATTAAAAGAAAACACATTTTCAAAGCAACATTAAAGCCAAAAAGCCAGCAGTTTGTTAGTTAAGCAAACTTCAGAGCTAAATAAGCAACCAGGCAGCCAAACACTATGGCCGACAGTCGCTCATTCAGTTTTAGTTAAAGAATTAGACAGGCCAAACAGCTTGTGTTATACATGCAGACATACAAACATATATGTAACGGCCGAGTAAACGAATAACTTTTTCTCTATTTACTGAACAAACAAAAAAATACAATCAATTTTGAGCTTTTAGTTTGCTAAAACCCACTTCTCTAATTGCGATTCCGGGAACTGGTTCCCCTTGATACATTTTGTTGTTGTTATAAGCTGCTGCTTAAAATAATATTTTTATTTTTTTAGTTTTTTGAAATGTTTTCAGCCATTGTTGCTTAAAATATAAATCAACTCATTAGAACTTAATCATAACTGGTTGTTTGGCAAAAAAAAAAATATTTTTAAAGAAAAAGTTAAGCAAAAGCAGAGACAACAATATTGTTTGACAGTTAACGAATAAATATTCTTAAATATGTTTTTGTTTTTATGCAATTATTTCTTTTTTACATAGATAGTTAAAAACTGTCCTTAAGCGATTTGAATAAAATTGTGAAACTTTTTTTAGACTTTTCCTTTTCAGTATAGATTGTAATACAATAACAAAGCACTCAGCTAACAATTTTTGCAAGATTTAAATTAGTTTTTATAACATTTGCTATAAGCGACTGTCAAGCGAGCCGTTGTTAATGTAAAATCTGTAGGATTTTAAAATTATATTTAATAGAGTCCTGCAAATTGTCGTTTAAACAGTGACAGATAAAGTTATTTTTTTATTTATAACACATTTGAAATATCCCAAGATGCAGAGTAATAATGATCGCTTCGCACATTCTTAGCAGTTTACTCTGGCTCCGATAAATTCCTTAAGGACTTATTTTGTAGGCCTTAACAGCGTCAAGGAAAAGTAACTCAAAAAATACCCTAAAAAGTAAAATTGATTTATTTTCTGCCTAAAAGAACATTCTTAATCTGTCCTAATCGTACCATTACTTATACTACGCCCTAGATTAGTCGTTGCCTGCAAAGCCTGCATTACTTCTCATTACTATGTCGTGCATGGTGGTAAGATAATTTTTATATCAAAAGAAATATTTTCTCGGAAATTTCTAAATGCAGCATCATAGTTTATCCCATTCCCAAAAGCCACCTTTACATGCACTCATTTTAAATGCCGCTGACAGAAATATTTATAAGGAGGAGTCCTGGTCATTAACGCGATTCTATAGACCTTCGGAGAGTAAGACGGGATAGCGGTAACCTAAGCAGTTAACGTGGTTGTAGGCAAGTTTTTATCAATGAGTTTGGTGTTAACCGAGGAATGGTCGGTAACTTTTGTGGATTTATCATTTATGGCGCAAGCTAAAACTCGTTTTGGAGGCAAACAGTCTTAGTGTTATTCAGGACCTAAAGCTTAAATGCAAAAGAAACAAAGAGAAAAGGGTGACTTAGGGACAGAATGCTCTCTTAATTTATTAAATAAAACTTAGCTATCGATATCGAGACTAACGAGATGCTGTCTCAAAAGACTGCCACCCTAGAAAGGTCCAAAAAGATGAATGTGCTTGTATTATGGGAGCTCTCAGGGGCACTTCTTAAAGTGGCTTGAACATAAAATTTAACCTACTGTCTCTGTACGGCAACCAGGAGTACTTTGTGGTTCACAGAAGCAGGTTTGAATGATTCTCATTTGGGGCATACCAACACACTAATTAGTGTCAGAAGCCAGAATATAGCTAGAGAGCTTGACTTTCTTTCCTATATCTAGACTTTACACCGGGCATAAAAATACTTGTCTCGAAAAGATCACAGTGAATTATTTTTGCTTGTCACCGATAGGTATCAGATGGTAGGTGAATCGGGTATCCTTACATATTCCCTTAAAAAGGCAATGTCATTCAGACAAAAGACGATCCCTGTACCGTGAAAGCAAGCTACGCAATAGGCCCTCAGCGAGAGAGGAAATTTCCCGATATTTAAGGTGGGCAGGCAACCTGAGCTTGATCCTTCTGAGATCGAAGGTGGTATGAACTTAAATAAACGATTCAGAGATTTAGTGGGTGGTATGAAACTGTGCAAGGTTCCAGAATTCTTTGGATTACACGGAAACAGGACTGCAGATTAACTTATTGAATACAAATTTGATGATGTCATACAGCCCGAGCAGTGTACATTCAGGTCAGGTGCCACCCTCACTCCACACAAGACCAAATTTTGTCTTTTGTCGCACAGTTATAGTTATTTAACAGATATTCTTAAGAAAATTATTAAAACGGTGCTGACTGTTTTTAAGGGAAAACCTCCTCCTCAAAATCTATGGCCAGAGCTATTATAATAGTAAAAATAAGTGTCGAGAATCCTGTTAGCTGTACAAACTATATACCGAGATAAACGTATGTTAGTCGAATGGATACAAATGTTCCAGCCAAAAGCATGATAATTTAAAACTTCCACGGAAACTACAGAAGGGTAGCGCCTGGAGTACGGTGGAAGTGCCAACTAGGAGAAGGTATGCCAATCGTTGGTTTAAAAAACTCAAAACAGCAGGCACAAGGTCTAAGTGGTTTAAATGTATTCATTACGCAGGCTTAAGAAAAACCATGTGTTTTAGAGCTAATTTAAATAATTAAAACCATGAAATTTTTTTATTAAAGCATAAGAAAACTTAAATTGCCTTCAAAACAAAAAATTGTTGGGTAAGTGTAATTGTTTTTTTACTTTGTATCTATTTCGCACAAACTTTCATTTAATGTACAAGTATATTTCAATATAAGGTGCCCCTGTAGCTCAGTGGCAAGTGTGCGAGTCCACCAGTCTGGGGGTTGTGGGTTAGATTCCCATCAGAGACCCTTTTAAGTCTGCTTTGTTCTTCTTTTCTTTCTTTTTTCTCCATCCCTAAATTTTTTCTTTGCTTCAATCTCCACGTACTCTAGCTGTCTCTGCAGGTAACACAAAGGGACTAAATTATTCGGACCCAAGAGAGTGGTATCCTATTTTTAACGGCTGTTCCACCTATCCTAGCCTACTTGAATATATCTTAAATTCGAAATGACTTGCATTTGCTTTCTTATGCTTATATAGCTCTACCTACTATCTAACTTTAACCAGATTGCAAATGTATAATTATTGTTTTACTTCAATAAAATTTTGAAACTTTTGTAAGCAAATACATGCAATTAAATATCCCTCCCAAGTTTCTAAATTACACCCACCACTGCAGTTTTAAGCAAATGCATAGTTGTATAAGTTGATGAATAAAGCAAAATATTTATTTGAATATAAAAGAAAAATAAGCTGCTCTAGTGCTTTAAAAAATATCAAATCTAAAACAAAAATTCACCTAAAAAATGCACTAAAATGTGTGTTTTATATATTCAGTTCCATATTGAAAAATTAAAAAGCAAAAATCAAAACAAGAAAATTATTAAATTTTTCAGCAAAACGTTAAATAAGTTAAAAAGTAATATTGTTGTTGATTGTTGTTGTTGAATGTTACAAGCCTAGATCTAACAAAATCATTTGATGGCCAAAACCACGTCAGGCATTCAAAGAAAACGTAATGACCAGTTAACCAAACTTAAACAATCAATTGGCCTTGATATACGCCAAGCAAATAGGAGAGTTAATGGTTTAAAAACTTTTTTGCAAAACTTAGTTTTTTATTTTAAATTTTTCTTTTTTAAATCCTGGTACAATCTAGTTAATGCAGCTGCTGTTGTTGTTTTTCTACAATTTCATATAATTTTTTTTATTTACGTCTGTTGGCCAAGTTACAGTCGTTTTTAAATTAATATTTTTATGCCCTTCACATAGTGATAAGGGTATATATAAGTTTGTCATTTCGTTTGTAATTTCTTTAATAACCATCTGCGACCTCATAAAGTATGTATTTCCTTGGTCTTAGACAGGGAAGTTTATTTAGCGATGATCGTCTGCCCGTCTGTTTGTGTTATGGTTGAAACCAACTTTTTGAAGCCCCCTGATATCACATAGACCCATAAGTGGTATCAAACTATCAGAAATATTTGCGAGCAAGCCCCTATTAAAGTCCAAGAAAACCACACTTTAACTGACCAAGACTACTTCTGTTTATTTTTCTAAAATTTGTAAAACATAAACCTTTTTAACTGCCCCGAAAACGCCCGTACACAGATGCAATATAAGACCGACTCCCATTAGTTTTCTTACAAACTTTTTTTGAAACACCTTAAAGGTGACGTATTTAAAGTTTTATTTTTTTATTTTTATGCCTAACGGAGCCTAGAATACAATTGAAATATTTCATTCCAGCAGTCTTGTCTAACTAAGCCAATCATTCTGCTCCTTTGACAAAAACCACTGTCCAACAATGACACCTTATCGCCCACGGCTCTTAGTTCCGGACTGAATTCTGCAGCTTTTCCCCCCTTTTCGCCCTCTAACTCGTATCCATCAAATATTAGTTGTTTTCTAATCCACTATTAGATGCACTGTTGCCGTAAAGGTGCTCCGCTGGCGCAAAAAATACACGGTCCTGTAAATTTTTGCCTGCCCTTAAGGCGCCTGGTGTGGGTTGAGGTTTAGTGCCATTCTCCTCAAAAGTATTTCATACATAAAGACAGAGGTCTTGGCACTGCAGTGTACACCCAATGCATGAAACTTGTATTAAAAGATCCAACGTTTTTCATAGCAATTTCCTGTATTGAGCAATTATCATTAAATTTTAATCTTTTTTAGACAGTTTTTAACTGTTTGCTCTAATTACAAGATGAATTAAGTCAAGCCTTAATAATTCCAATTATTACATGAATAAATCCCCATTAAATTATTCTTAACCACGAGATCATTACCTTTCTAACGATTTTTATTTCTCATAGTTCTTAAAACAAATGAAAATCTAATTGTACTGTAGATTGCTAATGACCATATAATTGTCAAATATTTAGCAAATCATTTAAATGAAATCGCATCACAAATCTTTTCCACCATATAAATCACCTTCCATTTGAACTTGATTACGAATATCTGTTCGTTGAAGCAAAATCAGAAGATATTAACTCTAAAATGCATCATCCTAAACTCTAAAAAAAATTGTTGTTTGCAAAAAAAATTAACAAATTTAATAGAGATTTCATGGCAACAATTAGTCTAATTTTTAGTGCATCCAGTTAACGATTATTAATGTGGCCAAAACACACCATATTTTTTTAGCATAAATTTGCCACTAACAATAACATGAACACCAGTTCACAGTCTACATAAGTAGTTAGAGATAAACTTTAGATTAAGCTGCAGTTTCCAAATAATCTGCTGGAAGTGAAAGACCGAATCCTTTTGGGAATTAGCAAAACCCTTTTTAAACGACATTTAATACCTACTTTTTGCAAAACAAAGTTAAATGCTTAAGCATTTCAACACGATAATCATTTATTCAAAAGCTGTTTTTAAGTTGTTTGTGTTTTTTTTTCTTAAGTTTTTAGCAGAGTTAACATTACAAGTTTAATCTAATCAAACACGCACAATATTTATATACAAACACAGGTGGATGCAAAATTAACAAAAACAAGTACTTGGGCAAATAAATTGCAGAAGAAGAGTTAGACAGCCAATAAACTTACATACATATGTGTGATATTCATAATTATAACCCTCTAGAAGTCAGGTTGGTGAAACCGGTTGTTGTTTCCTGTTGTCTGGTAAAACTTAGGACCCTCGGTCCTTTGCCTTTCTTCTTTAATTCCTGACTATAAGTTTAAAATGTATTTATCCACTTGGTCTTTTTATAGAAGTTTCGGATTTTCCCTTTTGCATGGTCGGCTACCAAGCTTGTCCGACTTATTAGCCAAGCATCTTCAATTAATTTGAAACCATGAGTTAGCTTACGTAAACGTCGGATTAAGATACATCAAACTGTATGAATGCCGGCTTACAGCTCTTGGTTCATACGATGCTGATCTTTACCGCCAATACATATTAACCCATAGATTTTTAGAAAAATTTTTCTTTTAAACTTTTAAGTAATGCCACGTCTATCTGCTTCAGCAAGCTCCAATGGTTTAAAGTCATTAAAAAGATGGAGTATTGGGAATACCTTTTGACTTTTTTGGAGACTTTGTGTTAAATTCCCATGTACCATTCACTAGTCACTTTTATTCTTTCTTTTTATCCTTAAGCTGATCGTTTGTGTTTTTATGTCGCCACTGAGGCATTTAAGGTTGCTGACTATCTCAAAGTGGAAGTTTTAAATATCACTGTCTACCCAAGTCTACTTGATATCTTGTGTGTTGATGTCACCAATTTGGTCTTATATCCATTTACTGTCACTTAACCACTTGGGCAGATTTTTTTCGACCTTTTCAAAGGTGACAGTTACCATACGCAATGATATTAATGGGCTGATTTATATCGTCGGCGTTAGCAAGTAAAAACTACTTCTGGGTGTATAGTGTGACAGTTTTATTTATATTTGCGTCTCGTAAATATTTTCTCAATATAGTGATAAAATTTGAATTTTTTAGACAATCAGAAGGAGGCTTATCCTTCTGCAGTTCATCATAGTCGTTGGGTCATCCTGCGCACTCTTCAGTTGCATTCGATATCGTACCATGGCTTCCTTAAAAAAACCCTCGTTGTTGTGGAAGAATAGTTCATTGCCATCTTCGCTACTGTTACGAGTGGAGACTATAAAAAAGCCTTAAGTTTTATGCCTTACTTTTTGATAAAAATTTCAGCCTCCTAGATATTTTGATACTCTTAGACTCCTACTTGTTCCTGCGTGATAGAATTTCCTCTTTTTCCATTTCTCTCGATACCTTTTCTCTTGAAAACATATTGTTCTGTGCATTTTTCACTTCAATTGCATTTTGAGTATTTTATGTTGCCCCGTGACTTCATTTGAAAAGTCTTCTGGCACCTAAATATTGTGACTCCTTCTGGTGGCAAATTATTGAAACCAGAAGTGTTATTCCTAAGCAATTAAATCAGGTAATTGGAGTTTTCAGATGCAGACTTCTGTGTGTGCAGCTTTCTGACGTCAAGTCATAGTGTTGTGTCAAAATAACTACTCGGATCGGTATTCGCTCCTCCAAACGATCGTACGTCTAACCCATTGGGTGATTGTCTGCCTTCTGATATCGGAATGTTTTCTTGTGGAGAGTAAATTTTTCGACTGTTTGACAAAAGATATTTTCCATACAATTTTAGCGTAAAAATTTCCTAGAACTCGACCTTGGAGCTCGGATAAGGTATTTGCAAAGATAAGGCTGCTGTTAAAAAAATTGTGTACTACTTCCCACCTGATCAGATAGATCTAAAGACGAGGGGTCCAGCTAACCATGAATTAATAGTCAACTTCAAAGCTGGGGCTTTATTGCACCACGCCGCCTTTTAGTGTGTTGTGACAACTTTCTCTTTCCAGTGCACTTTCTGTAAGACGGTACTGCCCACATTCTCCATCCTGGCCCTTAAAACGCTTGGGATGTCCATTATTCTGCTTCTTCATTTTTTAATTATGGAGGAATTTTTGCAAAAGTGGGTTACAAATCTGGCGCCTTAATATCGATTTTGTAGGGGAACGCGTTTGAACGATCTGGGCTTTGCTATGTTACTCGGCATCTAACACCTCCCACATCACGTTTGGAGTTTAATGGTTAAATTTATTTTTCAGAAGAAGATATATTATAAACTAGTCCAAAACTATTTAAGTATCTATTTTAAGGTTAGCGTAGCATACGTTACCACATGATCATCATCACCATCAATAAGGAGAGTATGAGTATCAAATATAATCAAGTCTTCTATTAGCAACCACTGAATAAGAGTAGAAAAAAATAGTTTATAATCTGTGGCTATTTACGTACAATATACCCACTATTATATTACAACTTTTCACTAAGTGCGTTTATAACGTCTATTTAGGTATAACATTTAAGATAAATATAAAGATCGTGATTTCAATTTAAGCTTGTGTGCATTTAATCTTAACCATTTGCTCCATTCACTATCTATAGCTCATACCATAGACGAGGGGTAAAATGCAATTTTAAACATTTGTGTTTTTAGAATAAGCAAAATAATACTTTGGCTTTCAAAAGGTATTGCCTTAGTAACGGCAACATTCGCTTATAATAGTGACTACAACAAAACGTATGTTATTACGCCAAGATAGCACAGAATATCAAACAGCATCTTTAAGCCACCAAATAACTGGTGATCAGCATCAGCAATTTTTGATCTTTTTAAAAGAACATCTTGCTGCTAACAGTTTAAAAAAATCTAATACTTAAGTGATGATGGTGGTATTTTGTTTATTATTTTATTTATTTTGTATTGCAGAGGGAATTACGAGCATGTGAAATCGATCTAATTAAGCGTAACTTATCGTTACTCTACCATCTTCTTAGGTTTTAAAAATTTAAACAAGCACTAGGTTTGTCTTTTAAAATATTTTTTTTTAAATTTAAAATACAAAGAATTTTTTTAAATCATTTTAAAAAAAGACTTCCGCATATGAAGAGGTATCTACAAATAAAAAAGAGATACAATTTTGGTTTTTTCATTGTTCTGCTTACAAAATTCCACATTAATTGGGGTGTTTGCTGTTAAATTGCTACCTGAATGTTTGTCGGTCTAGAGGTGTAAACAATTTTCATAATTTAATCAAAACTAATAATAATGTACTAATAACGATTTATGATCAACCATCCATTCATTCACCTTCATGGTGGCTTTTTAAATAAAACCAAAAAATTTTGTTCTTATTTAAACTGTATCCAGGTGGCATTTTTATTTTTTTTTTTTACTAATTGTTGGTAAAAGAAAAATTTACATAATTTTATTTGTTGTTTTGGCCGGGTAATACTGAAGAGCTGACCACCAAAGGAACGAAATTATAATTAAAAAGTAAAAGCGCTATGCTTGGCTCCGCGCAATTATTTTTTTTCTCTATCAAGTACTTTTATTAGAAGCGGCTACATCTTAAGAAATATTCTATTTATTTTACAATTTTATTTTCTAAGGCGGGGAAACCCCTTAATATATTATTTAAACCAGAAAATATGCCTCTGTGGATGTTGGGCGTATCAATATTCCGAATTTTAAATATCCTTTTACGATGCGTAGCGTTAAAAATTTTTTTTTATTTTATTTTTATTTTTTTGAAATAATTATTCCTATTTTTACCAAATAAAAAGGTTATGTTTTTTAATTTAATATTTCGATGCAATGCACTGCAAGCTTGATCTTACGTGCTTCCTCAAAGGATGTAGGAATACGAGGGAAATTTTGTCGTTATCGAAAATTCTCCTTCCAAATCTAACGTTATAGTAGTTCTCAAAAAATATTGACAATTTCTATTACAAAATGACTTGCATTAGGTCAGTTTAAATTAAGAAGGGTAAAGAAGCAAACCCTCTTATATATCAACACAAGGAAAATTGGGACATCACATATAGATAAAATGAAGTAGAAAGACTAGCAGCAAGGAAAAGGACTAAGTAAGAAGAATACATTTCAAATATCCATGTAAAAACTTTCTCTTCAGTACCTGATTTCTATGACGACTTCACCCAGTTCTTCATTAAATCTTTTGCCCAACCCCTTTGACCCCCTGGTTCTACAATCTCGGACAGAAACAGAAAATAGGCTCTATCGTCTGCAGTTTTCTTTATCCTCACACATCCTGCAGTGATTCGAGATGTTCCCATCCCATTTGTTCTTCATAGTCCCAGCTGATTAGTCCCCAGTCCCAAATGTGGCCTCAAATTCATGAGTAATCTAGTGGTTGTTGAGCTTTATCAAGATAAGCCCAAGCTACTCTGCAGTACCTTCTATTTCTCAACTGAAGAGTCGTCATGTTAAATATCAATGTTCCAATCTTTCCATAATTGTGACCCACTGATGCGGTCGCCGGTTCCTTCTTATATGCCAAATCCAGGGGTAGGCCACTGCGAGCGAGCTCTGATGTCGAAAGTGCTTATAGAGTAGACCTGACGCAGTGCGCCTTCAACGTCCTAATGGCCACTTGACTGTCAGCATAAATTCTGCCCTCACTATCTCTTGAAACATGTTCCACTATAAAACCTGTTGCCCTTCAAATTGCCAGTATCTCGGCCTGGCACATACTATACTCATCAAATATCCTGCAGGATAACCTGATGTTTTTTCCAATGATATAAAACCAGGCTTCGGTGCCTATGTCCATCTTAGAAAAACTCAAAACTCCACAACCCTCATTCAGGCTATTGGTACTGTTCTCTAAAAGCTGATTTCTGCGTCCATATGGTACATCTTGCGTCCCCATTGTTCCCTAATATTCTAGCGTGGCCAGTAAATAAGAAATTTCCTCAATCCTGACCCGCCTCGTTCGACCAATTTTCTTGTTGCCATTCCCATCACCCAGTACTCAAAAGGTAACGTGAGTACAATGACGTCGAATGCTGTTTCAGGTGTACTTCTCATATCACTAGCTGCATCTAATGAAGCTCATCTTTGTATTCTAGTAGAAGGCCTTCTATAGCAGTTCTTTTTTTTCGTCTCTCATAATACAGTACCACACTTTAGAACAGGTCTCGCCTGAGTATACCTCTGTCATGACAGCTTACTATCAAGGATTACCCCCAAATACTTAGCCTTACATGCCAGTCTTTTTTTTCTACCTCATAAAATGTTTGGCTTATAAGGCTCAAAGCCCCTATACTTTCTGATGAAGGGAAGCAGCTCCGTCCTCCCAGAATTCAAGCCCAAACCAAGGGCTTGCTTTACTTAATGTAACATTCACTCTGACATAATTGGTTTAATATGCACTGTTATCGCTTATAGCTTGGATTTAAACCTTATATACGGCTTTAATTAAATTCACATATTTAACAAGTACTTGGCTTTAAATAACATTCTCTTGTTTGAAACGGTTTTTTGTTAGTTTTGGTAAAAAAAAAAGTTTTCAAAATTAAAAACTACACATATACTACTGTAGCCATTGTTTTAATAAAGCCCCTTCATACTTATCAAGATTATGAGGGCGTTTTAACGCCACTGCTGTTTTTCTATCTTAAAATACTTACACACAAATCCATCAAAAACTTTTAAAGCTTTATTCATTATAAGACATTGTTGCACTCAATTTGACGTTTAAGATCAATAGGTCGCGATCGACAATCATTTGCCAAATGAGTGGCGCACGATAAACACATCCGTCAGTCAGTTAAGCAAGAACACATTAAGGCCTAAATAAACAAACAGACAACTACGAAAAATACACACACACACAAAGAGGCAACCAAATAAATAAAACATTAATCAAAAAACCTTCCAGTCAGTCACATTGGCGCATACA
Source organism: Melanophora roralis (assembly GCA_963583895.1). NCBI lineage: Eukaryota > Metazoa > Arthropoda > Insecta > Diptera > Rhinophoridae > Melanophora > Melanophora roralis. The sequence goes on from OY757191.1 coordinate 4,786,597, forward strand.
GACATATGAAAGCCAGCAGCATACTTCCTTACTCATCTAAAAACGTTAAACTTGACCAACGTTGCTATTGGGTTTGTTTTTGCTGTGTTTTTTTTAAATGGTCAAGCAGGCTGCTATAATTCAACATTCATTCAGTAAGACCCTCATTCAACGCAGCGTGCAGCTTTAAATCAAGACCAAATACCTACTTTCCTTTGCATTTTGTTTTGTTTGAAATGCGTAAAGCATCTTTTTGTCTTATCTTCTCTAACTGGTCTTTTAGTTTTTCTAGTTGGTTCTTTAAGGTCAAGTTTGTTACATAATATTTAGCATTTAAAATTTTTTCTACCGATTTTTCTTTACATATTAAAATTTATTATAAAAGTTGATTCTCTGGGTATAGCTGCATTTATGGTAAAGAGGGGGATATAGCAACCCCTTTTAACTATTACTTATATGTCAGCTGATGCGTATCTTTGCGCGCCGGTCATGTTATTTTTTCGATTTGTAAATCTGGCTGCAATTGTCCTATCAGAACCCGATGTCCATTCAACATAAGCATTGCATACCCCCTAAAGGGGAGAAACCCTTGCCAATGGATCTCTGTTGATGAAACGGTTTACCAAGTAAAACTAGTGTGAGTCCATGTAAGTCATCTGATTTCACTGAGGCCTATAAGGAGTAGTTTGTAAGTGGCCTTTTTCCATTCCATCTGCATGAGTGGCATAAGCAATTGGGCATTGCATTATCCGAATTGAATGTTTGAAGTATTATGTCATTATGAAAGTTAAGTTGTGTTTTTATTGTTTCGGATTTTTTTAGTCAATGGTTTTAAAATACGTAGACAAGAAAACTTCCGATCCAGGATCTAAAACTGCCAGTTTGCTTCCATTGGAGCAGGTAACATTGAGGATTTCCTTAACACCAAGTTCAGGGCTATGTCGGCCACGATCGGCCGTCAAAGCCACGTCTATCTGTAGCAGGATATACCACGTGTGAATGAGGTTGACATTTAAATAGTAGAGCTTGTAAATGTTTCATTTTAATAAATAATTATTTATTAAATGATTCAACATTTGGGGTATTCAAACGGTATGCTATCAAATCATATTGTCTTAAAGTTTTAATATTTTACAATAGTTTAAAAAAATTGTTGTTGTGCTTAAAAGAAAAAAGTTCTATAATAATAAGACTTTTTGAACTGTGTTTATTGTTTTGTCATAAACAGTAGAAACCTGAGCCGGGTGACCGAAACTCTTTAGTAAAGCCGTTGATATAATTAACAAGTCGCAGTCATTATTTTTAAAATATTTTTGATATTATTTATTTTTCTGTTTTCTCCAGCTGCTGATTCAAATTTAAAATAGCACACTTAATTATTAGCGGATGCTCACAACAGTAGTATTTTTTCGTTTTAATTTTTTAAGGCATATGACTTTATGTCTACCTAGTGAATACCCTAAATTTATTTTAAGTAAATTTTATTAACTTTATTTGATTAAAAGTCATCCTTCTCTTTTTATTTAAAGAAACTTATAAAGGCTTAAATTTACTCAGTATGATTTTTTTTTTAATGGCACAGATTCCCTGGAATATTGCGTTGTGCGGTACTTTTGCTAGTTTTTTCTAATTACAAATATTGTGTTAAAGAAAAAGTAATAAAAATACCACAACCCAAATGCTACAAAGACGATTAGGAAGAAGATAAAAAATGTAAATGAAATTGAGCAGTAAAATTTTACAATTATGAACAATAACCGTTCTGTACACACAGAAAATCTAATCTAAAAGAAGATTTTGCAATTTATGTTTTTATTTTAAAAGGAAACTCATAAATTTGTTTTATGGGTTGTTGCGCTCTTACTTGATATATGTACATATGTATGAATGCATTTGTATTTCCTACAAGAGGCCTAATTTAAATTTTTAAAATTAGTTTGAAAACCGTTGTAAAAGCCAGATGGAGATATGACCTTAGAAAATTACTTTAAGTCATAAAAAATTAATATGCTTTTTACAGGAAAACTTAATAAATTAATTTATTAACTTTTTTTGATGAGTGTGTTTTTTTTCGCAAATTAGGTCATGCTCTATTAAAATGCAATAAATATATGTTTGTATTATGAAACCATATGGTTAAGTAAATGTTGGGATAATTAAACAAAAAATATTGATATTCTTAAAAATTTTACTAATTTCGGTCCCACAAACAAAATTGTGAAATCGAGGGATAATTTGATATTAATTTCAATAAAAAATTTTATGTTGTTGGATAAATATTTCGAGTGATTTTATGCTTATTTTGTATAATATAAAAATTAAATGAAAATGTTATTAGTGTCTAAAAAAATATATTTACTTCAAAAACACACTTAGTTGACTTTTAGCCACAATCGGGGTCAACAGTTATTTGTTTTAAATTTTTCCAGAATCAACATGTCAAAACAATGCAAAACTACAAAATATGTAATTAAAGGTCATTTTGGTCACTTTGCTGATTTAATCTAGTTCAATCATATAATAATTTTCTACATCAACGGTCATAATCTCAAAACATAAAAAAAGTACTAAAAATGTGAAAAAATTCCTTTATAGACTTTCGACTTTTATCTAAGTCCATTGCCGTTGATTTATGTTTGTAGTTTCATTATATCAAAAAACTAAAAAAAAATTGAAAATTTGAAAAGACAAATTTTGGCACACTTAGTTAACTTTCGGCCTTTATTTATTTTTTTTTTTTAATAGTAACCAGCACTCAGGGGATGGCCCCTATACATGCATTGCATTGCGTTGGTATCAGGAAAATAGGTAATGGGAAGGAGGATAAAGGGAGCAGTGTATGTGGACATTTGATTTAAATTTCTCGATATTTACTGTGACAGGAAAGACATCACAAGGAAGTTTATTCCACATACGAACTGTGCGACCGAAGAAGGAATTCTCCCTGTAAGAGTGGTGCGATTCACTGGCTAGTCGACTACGTATGGGTGAGCTCTTCTAGAAAAACGTGTATCAGGCAAAAAGTTCCGGGTTTCGGGAACAAGTTCCCTGATTTCCTCAGAGCACATTCCATTATGGTATCGATAGAAAGGCGAAACACACCCCACATTACGACGGTGTTCGAGTGAATTAAGGTGATTAGATACCACAACGTCGCCGATGAGTATCTTTGCTCGTTCCTCTACGCGGTCAAGTAGCCCCAAAATAGACTTTGGGGCACCAGCCCATACATGTGAGTTATATTCTATTTTCGGTCGGATATAGGTGGTATAAATATTGGGAAGATCAGATGATGTAAAGTAATTCCTACACCGTTTAAGGAAACCAAGACACTTCGATGCTTCCTTCGACACCACAAAGATGTGTTCCATCCAGCGGACATCGCACTGGATTTTTATGCCCAGAACATCAAGAGTCTCTGTCTTTTCAACACTTATACCATCCATTAATACAGACGAGGCAGCATCATCCATTGTGCGTTTATGTGTCAAAAGACAACATTGGGTTATTTGGCATCCACAGCTCTTTCCTTTATATTTGTATACTTAAGGTGTTCAAAAAGAACCGAAATAAAATTTTCACTTTTTTTCTACGCCTCAGGTCCAAAAATTTAAAAAAAATCACACTTTTTTAAGACCTTTTAAACTCAGTTTGCATCATGTTTATTTGTTGGCTTAGAAGTTCAAAAAGTACCCAAAATGTACCAAAATATAATGCTTACTCCTTTTTTAGTCCCTTTGGGTCAAAAATTGAAACAAAAAAAAAACTAATTATTATAATTATTATTTTCGAGCAAAAGTTGCAAAGAGTACCTAAAAGTCTCCTATAAATAATTTGGACCATTTTTTCTACCCATTTAGGTCTAAATTAAAGAAAAATAAAAAAAATATATTCAAATTTTGTAAGACCTATCGAATGCAATTCGATTATGTTTTTTTCTGCCTTTATTGGTATAGAAGCTAGAAAAAGTATGCAAAGCTGCAAAATTTTAAAAAAGTACTAAAAACATATTTTGTCGTGACCTGTCGAAGGCAAATTGAGTTATGCTGCTATTTAACTTGGTTACTTAGAAACTACAAAAAGTACCCAGATGTAATAGTATCCGTTTCTTTGTCCCTTAGGGTAAAAAGTATCAAAATCATATGCATATTTTATTTACACCTTTTAAACGAAATTGAAATTATGTTTCTACCTTTAAAAGTTTTGAAGTAGCAAAACTTACTTAAGGAGTACCAATATTTAACTACTACCCTTTTTTCTGGCCCGTAGGGTCCAAAGTTTTTCAAAGGTGTCAAATATATATTTTGCCTACACCTTTCGAACGCAATTATGCTTTTGACTTTACTGGTTTAGGAGTAACAAAAAGTACCTAATAAGTACCAATATGAATTTGGACCCCTTTTGGTACAATATTACAAAAAAAGTACCAAAAATATTTTAAAAACATTTTTGAGGCCTGTCAAACGCAACTTAAACTAAGTTTCTACCTTCATTGGTTAAGAAGTTACAAAACGTACATATGTAGTACCAATATGTATGTAGCAAACTTAATTATGTAAAGTTGTTCACAGCCGTCTTATTGTTTTGTATAAATTTTTCAAAGACACCTTGTGAACTACCCATAGATTTTTCCTTAGTAAATGCTACAAATATTCTTATTAATATAATTCAAATGCTAAAGAAAGAAGGTTTAAAATAAAAAGTTTTTTGGTAAAATATTAAACTAATGTAAATTAAGCTTCAAACTCCCTAAATGTTTGTTTCCGGCTTCCTAACCATAACTGAAAAACTTAAAATTGGTTTTAATTTCAAAATCAATCAATTTTCTTTTAGTTATTTTTTTGTCTGCTTAAAAATTTACAGCAAGTAGGTAATATGGCAGCTCCTAAGAAATGAAAGGAAATGTAAAATACCGCCAATAAAATGTTAAGAAACATTACAATATTTTTCTTTAAATTTGTTTAAAACTAAAGTCAAGCTTTTTTGTTGTGGTTTTTCATAAGCTATTTTTTTCTTATTTTTTTGCTTAATGAAATGTCAATGCATTTGATAAATTACATTGAAATAAGTTAAGAGCAGCATATAAACAGATGAATGTTTTAAACGAACGAATAAATGAACAGAAGTGTATATGTAAGTAAATATGTGCATTAATGCATCCATAAATCGGAGGCATAATAGTAAGTAATTCTGTATCAAAGTTTGTGATTGAAACTATGGTTAAGGTGCTGGTGGTAGCAAAGTTACTGGAGCTGCCTTATACCACTTACTATTGATGGTGGCGGCATTTAAGAGCATAACAAAAGTTTATTGCATGCCACGACAATTTAACTTTAACTTAAAAACTTAAGTAATGAATGTTGTATGTTGTTATTTCAAATTAAAAAAAAAAAGATAAAAAATTGTTTTATAAAATATAAAAAAAAACGTTTTTGTTATATAAGAGAAAACAGAATATAAATAAATATAACCTGAATACTTTTTTTTTAATAAAGCTTACAAAATTGGATCAGTTGTTATTAGGTTAGTAGGAAAAGTAATTTCTTGGTAAGAAAAAATATTGTTTAAAGTTAAAATATACAAGAATTTAAAAGAGTTGTCTGCATTTTTAAAAAATTTAAACAAATTAATTGCAATAAAGTATATATAAATTTTAGAACTTTATTAACAACATTTTGGTAAACGATCATCTGAAATAAGATTTTTCCTCTTTTAAGTTAAGGAATTGGCGGCCCCGAAGCTCTACACATAAGCCCTTTGAAATATAGGTGTTACAAGACAATTAAAAAGAAAACACAAGAAAAATAAGCTTGAGGGTAACCCACAAACTTGGAAGTAGCCTCATCTAAACAGCCCCATTTAGTTACTCTGGCGCATGTAAGAAGTTAGTCCGCTTGACAGCTTTAAAAGCCTACAGCAAAACCTTCGGTCCTTACTAACCAACTGTGTTGACCTTTGGCATGGTCTGCTGACTGGCAATAACCTGATATCATACCTTTTTTTAATTACCGAATCACTTCCTTCCAAAGATAGTAGAAACCTTGTTGCATTTGGATCGTTGGTATTCACCCAAACCTCTGTGGACGCAACCCGTAGTTTTTATAGTTTATAACTGAGGTAGAAACCCCATAATCAAATAAATTTTTAAAGATGGATTGACTTCCTGCCTTGCCCATTCATTACTGTTTTCATTTTCTTTAGCTTCTGATCTCCTTTAACCCAGTGTTTTCCTATAGACACACAGCATCCTTAATGAGCCCTTAGTACTCTCGGAATATTGACTAGCAAGTAAGGTTTAATTGCAGCCTGTTGATACAAATATTCACTTGGAAGCTTTTAGGTGTAGAAGGACCTGGCAATATCAGCGAAAACTCGAGATGCTGGAATATTAACCTAAAGCATATTGCAATCAGCAGAAAGTGTTAAGGACCTCTGTTGCCTAGCAGACAGTAAACCCAGTTTAACCTCTCTTTAATCTTGGATCTATTCAATTTAAACTTATAGGCCCTGTAGTCTGTGCAAAGGCAAACAACCAAACCAAATGATATATTCCTTCACGGGAAGATCTGGAACCAAGTAGCCGGTTATACAGTTTTCAACCTTGAGCGTTTGGCATTTGCTTAAATAGTTCCAGGATAATCGTTCAAGTTGGGGATTTTGCAGATTAATTGGCTTTTAATTCAGTATAATATCTAGTGAGCTAATAGAGGTGCTAGTTTATGCGTCAATCACTCACTGGTTTCAAATTTTTTTTGCGCTTTTAAGACGCCTGCGGTTAAGCATTTTTGATAAAGTGGTATCAATAACGGGTTCGTAAAATTAAATTGGGTTTTTAGCAGACGGACAGACGGACATACATATAATGTATAATAAATATTTTATAAGATACGTTATAATAAACCCAATGGTTGTCTAAACAACAATAAGGTGGTTTTAAAAAATTAGTTTTAGATGAAACGACTTTGTTTAAGGCATCCTAAAGTAGTCTGGCAGACCTTATAATACGTTTTCCTCGCTTCCTTTCCACGACTTTTTCTCCTACCTTTTAAGATAAAAATAAATACCATTGAAAACGAAACCTGGCCAACTAAAAATGCGAAATATTCTTATAATACATCATTCCAAACAACTGAAAAGTAGCAACAATAACAAAACTAAAAGAACAACTAACATGCAACATATTGCTGCATTTCATTTTGTCATTCGGAGGGATTTTTTTTTTGCTTATGTTTTATACACATGTGTACTAAGTATATTGAAACATGAATGTTGGCATGGCGTTAATTCTTTATTGTACATTTCAGTTGATTTTTAAGGCAGCTTAAAGCCAACCAAATCAAAAACTAAAAAAAAAAAATTCAAAGAACAGAATTAAGACTTATTTTAGGATTCCTTTGCCAACTTCAAATGGCTTGCATGTGTGCTGGTTATTTTTAAATAAAAAAAAACTTAAATAAACTTCAAGGTAAATCTTAGTTGACATAATTAAATTATTTTGTCATTGCAAATGACATATGCAACGAAATACATACAAACAACAATTAAATTGTCATTTAATATCACAAAGAGCAGAAAACTTAAAGGAAAAGTGAATGAATGAAACAGAAAATTAAGCAGCATTTAGACTTAGTAAGGGTTCCGTTTTTAGTTCAATGTTAAAGTTGTATTTTTTTTAATGCTGGAGTCTTGCACTTAGCAAAAGCTGCAGAGTATGGCTTGAAAGTTTGAGGCATATTGGATATTGGAAAATGTAACGAATTGGGAATATTACGAACTTTCTTTACGCAAACATTTTAATGACAATAAAATGTGACAAGTTCTTCCTTATTTTGATTACTTAAAAATTTGAGTTATTTTTTTATTTTATATATTTTAAAATATCTTTATAGCTGTTTTTAAAAATAAAACAAATATATAAAAGTGTTTGCGGCTAACTTTGCAAAAGTTAAATCTTTCTTTTTCTATATTGCGGTTGGTTTGAGTGGGGTACATATAGACACATCAAACAAAAAGCCATCCAAAGAAAAATCTACGGCCACAAGATGTCGATTGGCATCTCAAAATCTGCTCGAAATACTATAACTCCCAATTTTTAATGGACAAAAACTGGAAGTTTGATATTATATTTTTTTATTTGAAATTATTTTATTTAGGAGTTATTTCATATAGGGTACTCACAAGGTAGTCATAAAGTGATATGTCTTAAAAAAATAAAACGAAGAAATACTACTATTGTGAGCATCCGCTCATAATTAAGTGTGCTATTTTATATATAAATCAGCTGCTGGAGAAAACAGAAAAATAAGTAATTTAAAAAATATTTTAAAATAATGACTGCGACTTGTTAATTATATCAACGGCTTCACTAAAGAACTTCGGTCGCCCGGCTCAGGTTTCTACTGTTTATGAAAAAACAATAAACACAGTTCATAAAGTCTTATTACTATAGAACTTTTTTCTTTTAAGCAAAACAAAAATTTTTTTAAACTATTGTAAAATGTTAAAATTTTAAGATAATATGACTTGATAGCATACCGTTTGAATACCCCAATTATTAAAAATTACGATGAACTCAAAGCAGTTTTGTTAAATTTTTTTGATTTTTCAAAACTTAGCACCCAACCCTCCTACAAGCACATGCTTAAGCTTTAAGTTAATATCAGTCTTAAGCTTCTACTGCTACTTGTCATTCGTATTTTTTTTGATAAAACATTTGCTCATATACTCACTCACCTCTAAGCTTGCAGTTGTGGGTATTGCTAATACAATGTTAAAATAGAGCATATTGCTGCTATAGTTACTAGTATTTTTGTTGTTGTTTTAATTGCATGTTCATATGCATTTGCTTAAATAAGATTATACAGGTTCTTAGCAGGAAACCCTAACTAACAACAAAAACAAAAGATATAAACAACAACGAAAAGTTTCAACGTATTGCTAAGCCATTTAGCAATGAACCGTTCAACCATTGCATTTAGATTTAACTTTAATAAATTATGTAGTCTATGAATTACTTTGACATATTCTGTTAAACTACAATTGATTGTGGTTTGTTCAGGGAATAAAAACAGTCAAAAAAATAGTAACAAACTTTAAAGAACTTTAGCCATTTAAACATCAAGTTATTGCTAAAATCCTTCTAAAAAAGTGGCATTTATCTTGATTTATGTTGTTTAAAATTGTTAATGAAAAGGTTTAAATTAATAACTTAAATACCGGTAAGTTGTTTAATGTTTAAATGTTAACCACAACTAGATGAGAATATTGAATTATATCATTTTAATTTAAATTTTCAAGGTCTTATATGTAGTAAGAAATTTTTTTAAAAACATAATTTAAATACTTTATTTCATCTGTTATTTTTTTGGTTGAAAAAAAATTATTTTGTTCTTTTTAAATTTAAAGCTCAAACTGCACAGAAGTTTGGCCTTTGTTAATTGCCCCACACTTCTTTAAAATTTATTCTTAAATACCTAAGACAACAATAAAAAATTATTTCCATTAAAAAAATATCTCTTGAGAAAAGCACTACTGAAAACTGGGTGCTGCTTTATCGCTTTATAAGAAACCAAAATAATAAAGGGGAATTAAAACGGTGGTAGCCTTTTGCATGTTTTGGTAATCAATCTTGTGAATAACATTTACCAGTTACATATTTGCTTTTTGGGCAAATGCAGCCAGCAATAAGAAAGCTCAAATTAATAAAAATTATATAAAGTGCATGAGCACAAAAGAGTTTGGAAAAAATGCGTTTAGGAATTTAAAAAGATTTGTTGTTTAGAAAAACATTTTTTAATGGCTAAATGCACCAAAGAACGTAACGAGGGAGAGCGATAAATGTATGAGTTAATCTAACAGTAGATGTCCAACAAAAATTTTTCAACTGTGTATTCAAATACTTTTAAGTGACTTATAAGGAAGTAATTGAATAATGACAAAATATTTTTATGCCTTTAATTTGAGCTCACAAACAACTTCTTCTAGAATTTTTCAAGTTTAAAATATACTTTTAAATAAAACCCTTTTGTAAAACCTTTTAAAACAACTTATTGCACAATCTGTTAAACTCCGTCTCCCTAAATCATACCTTAAATTAGGATCTAAAGGGAAGGTACGAGCTCATTTGCCGGGCAAATTTACTTTGGTTGCAGGATGCGTATATCATGTAGCAAGGAAATTTTAGAGTATACTTTAGCTGCATAAGAACTTAAGATAATACCAAGACAGAAAAAATTATTGGAATAAAATTTCTTTGATAAAATCTGGCACATAGTTTAATGGCATTTATTTATTAATAAATTTTCCAGGATGGGTCCACAGTGGCAACGATCTACATGATCCTATTTTTGGCTATTTTTCCCAATAAATCAGGCCATATTGCGTCAATCTTTATTGGCATAAGCCAATGACAAAACACAGCCCCACAAAGACGCTAAGTCGCGCGAACGAAATAAACATTCTCAGTTGGAAAACCACAAGTAGCTGTCGATATCAATAGCAGTCAGAAAAACGTGATATGAACTCATTGCACTGTTTACCACTCAACTAAAAAAAGCATGAAAAAGCAAGACTAATGCTGGAATGTTTTAACTAGGAAATACGAGTTGTTTAAAGGAATATAATAGAGGTAACCGTGCCAGTGACCATGTATTAATACTTCAAATACAAAAACATTAAAATCTGGAAGAGGCTGAGACGAAAGTGGTCGCTGCGTGCCTTTTTTACTGCTAGACGTTGACTTACCAAGTGTAAATAAAAAAAGAAAGAGAGAGACAAATTCTGGAAGCCCGGATGATAACTATAAATTTACTTCCATCGAATCTAGAATAAGGATTAGTGGTAATTAAACACTCGCAATTCGTTAATTGAAAATGATAGTTCTAGCAGGGAATAGACTACAAAAACCTATATTGTGAATATTAATAATTTTACATACCGCACAAGAGCGATACTTAATGATGGTTTCGTTCTGATCTCTGTAATGCCAAAGAACTTAAAGTCCAATGCAAGTCTTCAGGTAAACCGATTACATCCTCCTGAGCTTATTAAGCGGTGTCTGCCTAGAAAAGCGTTCATGGGAATTTCGTTATAAATTTAATCCAAATTTGTTTTTGGGATGTGAACGAATTCTGTTGAAAATATTAATGAATAGTTAATGGTTTCAGTTCGACCTAAGAAAACGTTTGTACTTTACACAATTTGGCTTTATATATGTTGTACAAGTCATTGCACCAATGTTTCATCTTTACTGATGTTATAGCATCCGTATAGGTCTCATTACCGGGCATCATTATACCCTTCACATAGTGATAGGGTATCACTTTGTCATTCCGTTTGTAATTTCTTTATTATTCATTTGCAACCCCATAAAGTATATATATTCTGGATCCTTATAGATAGGGAAGTCGATTTAGCGATGTCCGTCTGTCCGTCTGTTAAAATCAAGTTTCCGGAGTCAAATAAAAAGATACAGACCAGTTAATGGTGTCAAACTATTAGAAATATCCTGGAGACAATCGCTATTTAAAATCAATAAAATCGGTTCACTATTGACCGAGATATAAGCGAAAACCCAGAGTAACCCATTTTTTTTAGGACAAAATCCGTGCATATATCCCTATATATCTCAGTAAGTATAGTCACTCTTGCCACAAAACTTGGCACGGATACTCCTAAAGGAGGGACCTAAATAATGGAAAAAATTTTTTGCAAAAAGTAACAGGATAAGACCTACATTCAAACAAAAGTTTTTTTGGGCAGGGGCAGGGGAAGGGGTAGCTCTAATACAAACTAAGAATTTTTATGAAATTTGCGATACGCCACATCTGGAAAACATAACAACTATCGACTTCGAATATTTCACAAAAGTAATAATCAAATAATTCATACATTTTGGAAAAAAAGTTGGAGAGGAGCAGGGGGACTAGAACATCCCATAAAAATTAACAACTTTTATTAACCTTTTAATATAAATAATGTCAAAAACTTGCATTACTGTCGACCTCAAACGTTCCTCATCTATTTCTTTTATTCATACGAACGTTAAAATTTTGTAAATTTTTCTATGGACTTTAAAACTCACAAAAGGATTTTTATTATATTATTTGTAGTACAAAATTACTCGGCTGGGTATATTTAAAGACCAATGTGAAGGGTATATAAGATTCGGCAAAGCCGAATATAACGCTCTTACTTGTTTTCTTTGAAATAAAGCGGGACAATTGCTGGAATACATTAAAATGATTATAAAACAGATTTTGTCATACTTTCAGTTTCTGTCGTTTCCTCTTGTCAAATGATGAATGGACGTCAAGTTTTAAATTGGTTTGGGTAGAAATTAAAAATGAAAGTAGGTAATTTTATGGTTTTACCTATATGTTAATATAAAATTACTAACAAAAAATAAACCAAGTAATCTTTACTGAAGCCAAGTCGTGACGGTGTCAAAAGTATGGTAAGTACGGATTTTCTTTAACCAAGTACGATTTATCTAGTAGTAGTTTCTAACTTTTAGCCACATTTAAGTTAAAAAAGATTGATTAAATTCGAAACCGCGCCTAATGTAAGTTTAAAAGTATTGCTTTAAGCGTAAACGGGATTAATCCAAAAATGATATATAAATTTTTTGATTAACGAACTTTTTTAAGAAGGTTTTCATATTTTTTTTTTATTTAATACATATGCTTTTACTAAACATCGTGTCAATTATTACGTTGTTTGTTTAAGTTTGTAAATATACATCTGCCACCAGATACAAAAAAAAATTTCATCTCATACAGATAGATAATACTAAATTTTGGCTATGAGTGCGTTTTAATTTACCTATCTTCGCATTCCTTGATTTAGTGGCAGGGGCATACAAGTATGTCTACCCTCCCCTTGTTAAAATATAAATCTTCATATGCAAAAATAACAATAGTTTATTAATAACTTTTAATTAGACTAATTTTAAACAAAATTTTCTCTGCAGTTGTGTTTTATCTTAATTAAAATATAATTAAAATTTACACCATCATATCTACTGCTTAAAGATTATGTTAATATTTACTTGCGTATTCTTACATGTGTATGTATGTATGACTGTAAATGTGCTTAATGGCAAACAAAATATTTAATGCTAACAGATTCTCACACTTATGTTATCTACTAGTTATACATATGGGGGATTTCATGTCAAGTGACCCAACTTTTAAAACCGATGTCTTTCGATTGGAAAGATATTTGGACCAAAGTAAGTTCTTGCAGAGAGTAGTTAAGACACAATTTTTTAACACAATCGGTCAAGAACTCTCTGAGCTAGAGGGGTTCAAAATTTGACGTTTTCGGCAAATAGGTGTTTTTTCTCATACATGTAGTTTATTACCATTTGCTTTTAACAAAATTTGTCCCAGATAGTTTCGATAGCTTTTTCTTCAATCTTCCAGAAAAAAATATTTTTAAAATTAAAAAAAAATTTTTTTAATTTTTTTTATAAATATAAGAACTTACTTTGGTCCAAATTTCTTTCCAATCGAAAGACATCTGTTTTAAAAGTTGAGTCATTTGACATGAAATCCCCCATATGTATTTACTTGAAAATACGAAATAAGTACAGTATGTTGCAAATTATGGTTTTACAAAATTAAGCATGAAAATATTTGCATTTTAATATTTATATTTATTTTTTTATATTTATAATTTATTTTGTCTCGTTTTCACGATAAAGTGAAATTTTTAAAATGATTATTTATGTGACACACTGTAGCTTAGCAGCTCTAGTTCTGTGGATATGGAGCTGTATAACATATTGTAGTTATAATGTTTACCAAACTAATTTTTATTTGCAAATTTTATTCTTCTTTTTTTCGCCTCAAAGGTATATCATGTTGAGCATGTAGCATTTAAACACATGCAGCATGTTGCACAAAACATAAACAGCCTGACTTACATATATGTTTTTAAAAGTGTTTATAAATATTTAAATACAAAAATAAACATTTATATAAGACTTATAAATAAATTAGAGTGTAGGTATTCGTAGAATTTGCTAGAGATAATTATATGCAATGTGCTCATACATACATATGTACATTTACAAAGGACATACTTATATAATTACAATACATGTACATTGTACAAACATACATTTTACATGTGTGTTATAATATGTTATTCATACTTACATACATACATATGTAGTCATTTGTTAACTTCGTTAGAATAAATTTTATAATATCCAATTAATTAGGGTTTTATGTTTTTTGTAGTCATTACGGTGAGTGGCTGCAACTCATGTTGCAAAAGCCGCTACTGTTGTGATGCTTGTGGTTTCTTTAGCTTCTTTTTCCGCGCCAATCTAAAACAAATAGCAAGAAAAACTAATAAAAACACACAAACATAAAGGTTATCGCAGCAAGTTAACATACAGATTGTTGTAGTCTGGTGTAATCAACAACTCATTTAATATGTATTTAGGCATAATGCCAAGGAACACCAGAAGCCAAAGAGGAAAAAAGTTGAGATGAAAACAGAAATCTTTGACAGTTTAGAAAAAGCAGGGAAATATTATTTCTTAAACAAAAGAAAAACTAAACTTGAAGTTATTTGTTCAAAAACAAAAATTTTGAAAACTGGAAAAATAATAAAAAAAGGCCCAATGGCAGCAATATGAAACTCACATAAAACAATAGAGAAAAAATGACTAAAAGTTTTGCCAAAAGTTTATAACCCAAAAGAAAAACATATGTATAAAGCAAGCGCATGCATGCATGTTGATAGTATTTATGCTAATCTTTTTGTCGTCGTTGTTTTTGTTTTCTTTATGCAGTATTTTTAAAAGTTGTAAGAACTTACCTCTCTCTCTCTCGTATTCTTCGGCTCTGTTAATGATGAAAGAGAAAAAAAGAACACAGCCCCTACTTCAAGCAAAAACAACTGTCAGAGGAAACAGGCCCATCAATGAAGCGTTCTACGTGTATCTTGGTTAATTTGGTTAATACCACCCTATGGCCGATAACAAAATAAGGATCAATCTTTTAGAAAAAAAAGATCTGATAGAGGAAGAAGAAGGAGGGAAATTTAAAATCTAGAAGACAGACAAAAATTTTTTATATATGTTATGGTCCTATACCTCAACTAGGAAATTAAGGAAAATTTACTTTAAAAATTTCAAAATTTAGAAATCCAGTTAACCTTAATCCCAAAGTTGGTAATATTAAGCATTATATCCAAGTAAAATCCTATTATAGGAGGTATAAAATTTTGAAACGTAATAAAAATATATTCATGTTCCTAAGAGGAAACTGTATTCGTTTTTTTTCGAGGCGTATCGAATGCATGTTTCAAAGTAGATCTTTATGCCACCAAGCATGATTTGGACAAATGTTTGCCTTTAAAACTTAAAGGTAGAATTAAAGGGTTACTTTTGGGTGTAACCAACACAAATACGGCTGAATTCCAAAACGCAGTTTGCCTTGCATTACAAATTTCCAACTTCTTCCCTTATACACTCCTTACAATTTTGACAACGTTTTTTGCTTCCAGGACATTTATATAGCTGCAAGCACTCATTTGGAAGTAGAAGATATTATCAAGAACCTCATCTTTGCTTTCAGGAAAAAATTGAAATTTTGTGATGCAAAACAAACTGCGTTTTGAAAATCAACCTACATGATAATATATTTTAATTATAAATACGCATTGGCTTCTTATGCTTATTTCCTAAAAAAGTATTTTTATACTATTTGGCAAATTCACTTGTCACCTCTAAGGCGTTTTTACATTTTTCACACATCTGCTTCCATTTCCCTAGCCAATATAAAAAAAAACATTGGCATCTTTCAGTCGATCGCTAAAAATAATTCAAGTATTTATAATGCTGTTTCTTTTGTAGCTGTATTATTGCAGTGATTTATTGCTAAATTAATTAGTATTTTGTTTAAGGAAATTCTTCAAGTGTTTGTAATCGTGATGTTTTTACGAAAACAAAAAATTGAAACAATTTCGATTTTGTTTAAGCAAGAGCTTGCGGCATTATCACTCTCAGCCATCATCATAAATTTCCACCTGTTACAATTGCAAATGGAACAGTGATCTCTTTTACCAAAAAAAAGCAGCAAAAAAATTTTAAAGTTTTAAATGTTTAAGTAACCAAAGAGAACAATTTTTATTTTTTTTGCACATTTTTAGCTTTAGAAAACCTTGAGTAATTATTTGGCAACTTTTTTTATAAAAACACAAGTACATTTGTAAAATACGAAAACAAAAAAAAAAACAACGATAACGTATATTGCAGCAGTAAAAAAAGGAAATGCAACACTAACCAATACCAGTATGAATCTCATCAGAAAGTGCATTAAAGTTTTTTAAATAAATTTTTTCATTTCTTGTTTCTTTTGTTTTCTTTTTTTAGTCAATGGCTTATTGATCAGATTTATTTATTTTCTTTTGAGTTTTATCTTTGTTTTTGCTGACTATTGGCTTAGACAGAAATAAAACTCAAGCAAATATAAACGAAATTTTTCTTCAATGAAAATTTTTAGACCAAAAACAAATTTACTTAACTCTCAGTTGTACACGCAGAGAAAAAATATGGTTAATTATGGTCACGGGAATATGATCACGAACAATTTAATCATTGTATGGTAACGAAGACCATTATTATGACTTCCACAACCATACTATATTTGTACTAAGTTTTTTAATAATAATGATCTGAGACCTACCTTTGAGCTCACTGATCAACTCAAAATTACTCCCCTAGTCGATTTAAGCATGTTCGTCAGTTCGGTTGGGTGTCCATTTGCTCTTGTGGTTAAAGTACAGGTCCAAATTAAACGCATATAAGTTTTTTGGCACTGGCATGAAGCCTTTTGTTTGTATTTTTGAATACAAATATAATTTTTTTTGTAAAATTTAATTTTTGATTTCTTAATTTTTGGTTGCAACTGACTACTGTTGCACCCTACCCCACACCTTCAGTCTTACCCAAAATGGCGCTTAAAACTTTTATGTTTGACTTTTCTGCAGTTGCTTTTTTTTACTTTTTTATTTACTGTATGTAAACGTAGTAAAAATCACGTAAAAGCAACAATAACAAAATACGTTAAATAACAAAAACATTAACACTCACAGATTCACACTCGTGTAAACAATACTTTTGCTATATACTAATAAATTCGTAAAGTAAAGAAAGAATATTTATCAGTTTGTCTGATGACTGTAATAGTTTATAAGTTCGACAGCAAGTGCTATTGCTCAGCAACAATTTATGATTTGGACCTAAGGATCTGGGTGGTGACACTGAAAGAAGAATGAATTACAAATTAATGGATGAATGAAAGAATAAAAACTCCGTTTAAAACTCATGGAATTATTATGATGTTTGGTGAAATGATACTTTTTTTTCATAATGGCAATAATCCGAAGCTAAAAAATATCAATCAGCTTGTGATAATCATAATGGCTGTGTTCCAAAACGCAGTTTGCCTTGCATCATAAAACTTCAAGTTTTTCCTGAAAGTAAAGATGAGGTTTTTGATAATATCTTCCACCTTCAAATGAGTCAGCTATGTTAATGTCCTGGAAGCAAAAAACGTCATCAAAATTGTAAGAAGTGTATAACGGAAGAAGTTGAAAACTTGTAATGCAAAGCAAACTGCGTTTTGGAATACAGCCAATTTCAATCAGAAAAAAATTAATGGCCTCATTTCATTAATCACCATATCCAAGATTGCTAAAATCTATGCTTTTGGGATTGTGCTGTCATCTGGAAGGAAAAAATCTTGACTTCTCGTTGCAATCCTTGTAAGAAAACGTTCTTTCAGGTATCTGCTCCATTTTTTTCCCAGGACCCTAAATTTGGCATTAGGGCATTGCAGTTACTGTCGCACGTCGTCACTATCTCCAAATAATCCCAAAGTATCCTTAAAACATCTTCTTGGTTTGATGATAATAGAAATATGACAAATAAAATAATAATATTGCAAATAAAAATTTAATTATATCTTAAATTTTACTTATATTTTAAAGCAAACATTTATAGCAGAAATTTAACTTGTTTTTTTTTTGTATCATATGAAATTTCCTTAAAGTTTTTGGTAAACTTTTTTATTAATTTGCCTTGATACACATCTGTTTTTAATTAAAGATTTAATATTTTAACTTTCAATGTTCCGGAAACTTGTTTACGTTATCAATTTATGTCTTTTATGTAGGTCACTTACGATTCCGGCTTATCAGTCGTATATTGACTTCTGTCATTTTCTGATCTGGTAATAAAATATTTTAATTACATTTCTAGTGTAATTTATTTTTTAATAAAGAAAAAAATACTTATAAAATTTATTAAGTAATTGCAACATTTCTTAAAAACATTTAAAATAGTGTTACACAAACATCTTGTTAGCATGATCATTAAAAATCCCAGCATATCAAATCAATTCAAAGATACATATGTACATACTTACAATTGCAGCACACAATTTTGAAACGTGGCCCCGTTGTTGTTATAAAATTAAAATTAAAAATTGATTATTACAAGAACAAGCCATTCTGTTTCAATTGTATCAAAAATATATGAAAAAAAATTTAACATGGGGTAAAATAAAAACATTTTACTTCACTAAAGCTTTAAAACAACAAAATTAAACAAATAATTTCGAAAATCATAAAAAACATTAACGATGCCATAAAACACATTAGCACTGCATGAAAATAAACTGGCCGTGGAAAAAATACAAGCTAAAAAATTTACCATTAAAATTACCAGACAATTTTCAAATGCAATAATTTAAGATTTTTTATTTTTACAAAATAATTCTTTTCTCAATTTGCGGTTATTGGAAAAAAAATGTGTTTTGTGTAGTCTTAGTGGAAATGTGTTAAAAACTGTGGCCGCAAATATTTTTTGAACGCAAACAGCACTCGTTCATATAACAAGCGACAATCGCATTTACAACTCAGCTTATATGTTAAGTATTTTAAGTTATTTTCTGCCAAAGTGCTAAAATTTTTACTAACGACTGTGTTGAAAACACGCAAATACTGTCTGTGAAAGGAAAAATTAAATGATTCGTATTTGCAGTCCATTTGTTTAAAACCAAACTACATATGTATGAGTTATTTTTGCTTTGAATATATACAAAATATTTAGAAGAAAGTTTAAGGGAAATTGAGAAGCTGCTACAGAAGCAGATCTTTAATTAAACATCAGGATTAATTAAAAACTTCAGAAAATGTTAAGCTTTCAGATAATAAAAGTACAAAAATAACTAATTTCGTTTAATATTATTAACGGGTTAATGTAAAAACTATAACGCATATTCTGCATTTCGATTTGTGTCGTTTTTCTATGACGCTCTTTTTTAAATAAAATTCCATCAATGATGTTAACTTGATATTTTCAAACTCAAACCCTTTAAATGCACTTGATTATTGTTGTTTTATTTGAAAGTGTTATAAGTAAAATATAATTATATAGAAAAATTAAGGGTCCATCCGCCTTACTGGTTAGGTATAAGTGCATTTTTATGATCAGAGTACCTACCTTTAAGTCGAATTTTTAAGCAGATGATTATTAAATTTGCCTATATGTAAGTTTATGTTTTTAGCATAAGGGCAGAGCCCATCGAAAGTGGTGAAAGAAGTTTAGCAAATTAACCTTTTAAAAAGTAAAACCGATTCGAGAGAATAATGCCGATTAAGTTTTTGTATTATTGGTTGCGTTAAAATACCTATATTTTTAAAAGGTTTTTCTAAATAAAGAAAACATCTGAAAATGGAATTTAAAGAGTTTTAGATATTTTTAAAATTAAAAGCAACAGTTTTTAATATGAATAATATGAAGATCAAGAAGAAAGGTTTAGTAAAACATTCTAACAACAACAATTTAATAACACAAGATAAGGCCATCTTGCATTTAAATATAAATTGGAAAGGGCTACAATAACAAAACTGGGTTAAAGTAAGGTGATTTGATAGAATAGTTACGCCATGCACAAAATTTCCCGTTAGAAGGTGTAGCTTGTCCCATTTTTAATAAAGAAAAAAAAAACAACAACCAATAGCTACAGATAAAGTGAGTAAAGTTTAAAAAAATGTTTTTGGTGCAGATGCCATAATCTCCTTTGCTACCATTGCTTTTTAATATCTTCTCACTCGCTCTCTTTTTCTTCCAACCTAGCTCTCTTTCTCTTACAAGCATGCAAGATAAATACCATTTAGTCTAACGGAAATTAAATTACAGGGCATAGTTTTACACTCAATCATATTAAATCGATCCAAGATGGCGAAAATATTAAGGCAAAAAAAATAATTTGATTACAGATGGTCGACTCCACGTAAAACAGTCCAAATTGTGGAAAAATTAACTTTTTCTTTATTAAAAAAATCGATAAACTTACGTCTTCAAGAAATTGAAAATGATTGATATAATAACAAATTGATTTGTTTATTATCTTAATTTATTTTGCAAGATCTTAAAACGATCACATGCTGAATAATCGGCTTGTTTTTGTATTACGTTTTGATGAAAATGTCACAGCCCGCACATTTCATAAAAGATTTTTTCTTAAGAGAAAATTGTTTTTTTGTAGAAATAATGAGCCAACAAGCTTCCACAAAAATAAAAAAAAATTGATGCGTTCTCAAGAATGTTTTTCACACTTTGATCTTAAAGTCAAAATGCCCTAAAATTTAAATTTGTAAGGTCACACCTGTTACAGTCTTTAAGTGAACAGAAACTATGTTCATGAAGTGTCTACTTACTATTAATTGCTAAAAAACATACCATCCCTGGAAATCATAGTATATTTTCAACCAAAATTTTGAATTATTGGAGTTAAGCAAACTTGTGAGACGACTTCAACAACAGCATAGAAAACGATTTTGGAAATCCCGCCTGGGTACACAACGAGGCGGCACTTGCAGTGAAACGTCTACTGACATGCTATTCAAAACATTTTCATTTCAGTTATAGGTTTATTTTTCTAAAAAAAATTTTTGTCGTATTTTTGAGACTAAGTTTTACAATAGTTTCATCTGGGTAATTCCATTGTGACGGGTGTCCCGTCAAGATTCACTATCACCAAAAAGACTGTAATAACAGTCATCGGAAAAGCATCTATAGAATTATTTTTTTATGATAAATTTTTTTCAGTTTCTGAACTTTATCGTGATTCTCTTTTTATTTCGTTTTGGTTAAAAAAAATACTCTCAAACATTTGCTGCATTACAATAGCGCGACAAGAAAACTCAAAAACGTGTGATAATTAAATGCTTTAGAATAAAGCTGCAAATATATTTTTTGCACTTTTGTTGCATGCAGCAGCATTTGTTCTACATACATACATACAAACATATAGCAAAAATAAAAATATTTTTATCGGTGATTTATTAATAGAAGTTAAGTTTTACATATGATTTTTATATGTCAAGAAAAAAACTATATTTATGGGCGATTTGGTGCACAAGATAATCAGCCGCAGCTATGCAATCGATTTGTAGCTACTTTTGCATTTTTTTTGTTACAAATCTTCATAAATAAATTAGAATTAAATTTATTTTATTTGCTTTGCAATAAATTTAATTTAATTGATATGAAAACGAATTGCAGTTGATATGTCAAGGTCCATTAGCGTTAAGCAAAATACGCAAATGAAACATGTTTTTCAACTGAGTGCAAAATAAATCAAAGCCAGACATTATTTTGAAGTTAACTTTTAAAATAAATAAAAAAAAATTTAAATAAAAATATAAGTTAGATATATTTTTTTTTTGTTGTGAACAAAGTTATGCTCTAATTTCAATTGCGCTGGCAGGCTTTTAGGTCTTTGTGAGATAATCAGTGATCATTATTTTGAATATAATTTTAAAATTTAATTAATGGCAATTTAATCATTAGAAAAGTATTTTAGGTTTTCTTATCTCAAATATATTGGGTCAAAAAAACTTGATGAATTTTCCATATTTGGACTCATAATAAAATATAGACGACTGTCGCGATCACTTAAAGATATGCAGTATTGTGGGGATAGAATAAATATTACTAAAGGCAGTAAAGATCTAAAACTCCTTGTAGAGGCAATATTTCTATGGATGTTATATACATATGTATGTATGTGGTGGGATCGTAATTGACAAAGACTAAAACCAAACATAAACAAGTTCCCTTTCGTTTTTAAAATTTTCTTTAATTATAAAAATAATTATTCTTACAACTTTCTTTAACATTCAAGCTATGTATTTCAATTTATGTGTCTCAAAAATTATATTTCCTTTCTACTTATTTCGGCCTCTACTTATAAAATACGTTTAAAATTATTTTTAATTAAATACTTAATTACAACACCTCAATTAACATTTCAAAACTGACACACACAACAACTTGTTACAGTTTTAATGATGATATTTTCAAACAAGCTAAAACAGACTTCTGAAATGATAGACCTTGAAGAAACAAATTTGAAATATACATATTCTCCCACCAATTTATAAAATAATATAAAACAGATTCCAAAAAAAAATGAAAAATGGTTTAACCTTTGGCAATATGTAGGTATGCAAGTGGCAAGTGTGTATGGATGTTTGTATTTATAATGTTAGAAAACTGTCATAGAAACTTCATATATGATGATACTCTCTATTATTTTACTTGAAGACGACAAACAAACAAATTATGAATAATGATGATAATTATAGTAAAACAGTTTTTGATTGTTGCCCATAAATAAATATCTACAAAGGGGCTAGAAAGAAACTTAAATGTATGAATTTCAAAGCAACTTTTCATATGTAGCTTTAAAGGGTGTCCCAAGATGTACAATAGTGCTTAAGTTATATAAAAACATAGTTTTTTGAAAATGTTTTTCTTCTTATTTTAAAACAACAACAATATCATGGGGTTAAAATGCGTAAAGCTGAAAATTTTATATTTGGAATCTTCCAATTTAATGATTCGCTGAAAAGGAGTTTCAGGTAATTCGACCCTAATAAAGTAAAAATAGGGAAAAAATTTGAAAAATGGTAATTTGGTGCCTCGTTACTTTTACACGATATAAACAAAATTTAAAAAGTATCGTATTTTACTTGAAAACCTAAACGCACTTGTATTTGGTATTTTTCGGAATTATGGGACGTAAGGGATAAAAATTATATTACGATCCTTTCTAGGTCCAGTTTGTAACTTCTAAGTTAATAAAAGTAGACTCATTATTAAAAATTTCGCTTCACAAGCCTCAAAACATACACAAAAAAATAAAATAAAACGAATAACTTTACCTAAATCAAGCCCTAACGGTACCAAAAGTACGGTGAGTACAGATTTTCTTAAGCCAAAAAGAGATTTTCTTAAAACAAGTACGATTTATCTGATAAAAAGGATTAATTGAAGTTTGAAACCGTACTTCACGCAAGCTTAATAGATAAACTTAAGTGCAAATCAGATTAATGTAAAACTGAAAATCTATTTTTTGTTGACTTACGGTAGGTGCTTTATTAAAATAGCAGAGTTTTATATTTAGTTTATATTTTATTTTATATTTGTAAAATATGCGTTAATATTTATTATATAAATTTTTTGTGTGCTTGCCGTTGCTTGGAGTGAACTTGGGACTTTCCGAGCTGCAACCCAAGTTTGATACCACTAGGCTACCGAGACACTTTATTTTTAAATGTTAAAATATATTCATCAATAGTTTGACCAAAATTGTTAATATGTATGGAGACCACCTTTTCCCTTGCTCCTATTTAAAAACTTTTTTCCCAAAATGTAGGTCTTATTGTTCTATTACTTTTTGTAGTACATTTGAAATCGATAGCTGTTAAAGTTTCCGAGGTATAGGGTATCGAAAATTTCAAAAAAAAAAAACTGTGAGCTTGTATGGGGGCTAACCCTTCCCCTGCTCCTGGCTTTTACGATTGTGAGTTATTTTGATGTAAAAAAACTTTAACTCTATTATGTTATTCAAAGTTTCGCTGGTAATATTAATATCCCTGAAAAAGCTGAAGAATACCAGCTAATGATTGGATAAAATGTTAAAGTAATAATTTAATTCACACTAAATAACCTTTAACCTTAATAGCCCGTAAATAAAAAATTTAATTATATAAAAAAAATGTTTTTTTTACAAACAAAGTATCAGATACGATTACAAATACTTGAAACCACCAAGTAATTTAAAATTACTAAGACCTTTCTCAAGAAAAGGAAGAAAGGTTTGTAAAAAATACAACTTGACCCTCAAGTCAAAATTAAGCTTTTTCTTCTTTTATAAAATTCAAATATTTTTTAAAGATTTTTGACGACGATATGTTGAATCTTTAAAATTTTTATCTAGAAAATATAAATTTTGGAATTATTGATGCAGATAGAAGTCAGAAGTCCATGTTTTTAAGGTTCTATTCAAATAATTCCAGCAAATTGAAAATGATCACTTGATTTGGGACACCCGTACTTTTGTAATTTGAAGTTTACTTATGCTTTTTGTTTTTTTTCGTGTTTATTAAAGTACATATTTGAAAATATTGTAGAAAACGGAAATAAACAATAAAACCCAAATTAGAGTGTGTGTGCGTGTGTGTCTTGAGATGTGTGAAATGTGACAACCTTAAAATTGTTTTTTGTTGTTGTCTTCTTAGATAATTGTTTGTAAAGCTCGATTACTGTAACGTTAATGTTGTGCAACGCAAAATGTTTAATACATTTTGAGTAACTTATAAGTTAAAAATATGAAGGCATATTTGGAAAAAGGGATTTTGAAAACGAGTTTCTTATAAAAATCCACTTGTATCTTATTTTACTTTAGGGATAAATTTTTAATATTCGGTAAAGATAGGACTGCCACTGAGAGGCATGTTGAGTTATACCTTAAAGGTAATCCCCAACTAAAACCTTATTACAAAATTCTAATTTTACTTAACCAGTTCGAAACGTAGGGTACTGACTATGTAAAGGCACGAAAATAAAACGCAACCTTACGTTTACGAAACACTGCTTGGGCCACCAGACATTTGAAGTTTACATACATACATAAACACATGCATAGGTATATTTAGTTTTTTTCGTACAATTTCACCTGTCCTTTGGAAAACTTTGAGCGTGTTTGTTGTTTGTGGTACCCGCTTAAGTCTCAGAAGTATACAAAGCTTTTACTATAAAAGCCTTTTTTTCTTCAAGTGAATGTTTGAATGACTTGTAAATATCATAATTTAGCCATAACTGATAACAAGTAAAAACCTCAAACTTTACGTGATTTGGTTAAAATGATACTCATACACTTTCAAAAAGTGAAAACATGGTTTATCATATTGCAAGTTGAAACGAAAAAAAAAACTTAAAAATTATTAGGAATTGTTTGCCCTCTTCAAAAGCCACCACAAAATTACATCTTTTCTTTGTTTATTATTTACAATGTGTGTGGTTTTTAATGAATTTCCGTTCTAAATTTGTACTTATTGGTTAAATTGTTTTTAAAGAAAACACCGACAAGAATATACAATGACAAATGCAAACAAATTTTTCTAGAGGAATACCAAAGATTTTAAATGGGTTTTTAAAAAATGTTGAATAGGGATTTGATACAACTGTTTCTATAAAAAAAAAATTAACAAAATTGAACGCTTTGTTATATACACATTACACTTCTTAGAACTACTCTGCAGCCGGCTTAGAGAAAATCATAAAATTTATGCGTTATTAAGCTCGGCGTCTTCAAAGTATCCGTGACAGAATTTGTGGCCACAATGAACATGTTTGCTAAGATATATTGGAATATATTAACTGGTTTTGTCAAAGAAAAATGGATTGTCTTAGGTTTTGTTTGTATTTTGGTTCGTAGCAAACCGATTTGATTATGAATATTTGCACTAGTTTGATACAAAACGACTTCTTTAGGATTTGTCTTTGTGTCGGAGATGGAGAATATGACAAACGCACATGGCTCAATCTAAATTCGCATCTATAAAGATTCAGAATATATATATATATATATATATATATATATTTTATGGAGTCGCAAAGAAATATTGTAAAAACTATTAATGAAATTAAAGCTTATATATACCACCTTAATAATGTCAAATGTACAAAAACACAATATTGCGCAAAGTCTTAATAACAGCAAATAACACATTATTCGTAAGCACAGTTTTAACAGAACACTAAATGTGGAGGAAAATTATGAGCATTTTATAGAATCTTAGTCTAGTTAGAAGCGTACATTATCTATTTATTAAGGAGTATATTTTAAAAGTTTCTTTTGTCCAATGGTATGAGGTTTTACCTTAATCTGGTTTGAAACAATATTATTTTATATATAAGAATCATAAACGGGCAAGTTTCAAAAATGCTGTTAAATTGGAAAATTGTATATTGCCCTTCTTTACTTTGTCTAGGCCAATAGTCTAAAAAGTCCCTACTCCTTAGTCCTTATCACTATGTGAATGATTTAAAAACATATTTCCAAAAAATGTAAAAAAATTAATAAGTTCTTTTTTCCACTTAAGTGGCTATAGTATAGATCAAAATTCCTTAAATCCATGTTTTTAGACTAATATTTATAAAAAATCCAAAAAAATTACCAAAAATTTAAAATATTACTTTTTGTCTATTAAGTTTAATTCCGACCTCTCAATGAGTCAATAGTCTTTCATTTTATATATCAAGACTTATAATTTAAAGAAACGCTAAAAGTACCAACAAATATAAAAATGTACTTTTTGCCCACTAACCTGATTTAAAATTTTTTTTTTTGGGTCAATAGTCTTTATTTCCATATTTCTAGAGTCGAAATTAAATGGCATAACAGTTCAAAAAAGCAGAAAAGATAATTCATTCACTTGGTTGAGTTCCGACTAAGGTATGGACTAAAATAGTCCTCATTTCCTTTACTCATTGCCAAACAAAATGCAAAAATACCAAAAATGTAGAATAATATTTCTTATTTATTTATTAGACTTCTGCCTTTAGTATAGGTCAGTAGTCCCTAATTTCGTATTTCTAGACTTATAATTTCAAGCAAAATTTGAAAAGTACCAGACACAGGCCCGTTCATTTTTTTAATATAGATCGATAATTTTTTTTTCTATCGTGTATATCTAAGAGTATCCCATATGACCTATTTTTCTCTTTTCTTCGCGAATTATCCTGAAAAAAATTTTTGTAGATTTATGCATCCGATGGTTTCTCTTCAGGTTCAACAATCCTTATTTGAAGTCTCTAACCTTACGCGCTTAAGCTGTACGATCGTGAGTCGGCCAGTTAGTCAGTCGGTAACAGTATGAAAGGTGTCATCTTCTGCTTTAACTGCACAGAAAAAATTTCGTAGAAAAAAAACTAAAAAAAATATTTTTTCTGAATATTTGTTAGGTTTTTTGCACCCTGAACGCTTATAGTCAAAACTGAATATTGGGCTGGGCATTATGCTGAACGCTGGTTTTTTTCTGCTCAGTTCAGTGTGTTTAGTAATTTCTAAACGCATTAACAACATTTATTTAAAAAAAAGGCAAACGGGATTGCTTTTTCGTTGTGAGTGAGAATGAAGTTAGCAATTTTTCCAAGACTAACTCAGGTTGAACACTTGCTTAGAAATCTTTTACGAGGCGTTCAGTAGTGTGTTAAGCTAAACGTGAATTTTTATGTTTCCTTTGCAGAAATTTACTGATATTTACATTCAGTTTATTTATATAAAATTAAAATTAAAAAAAAAAATACTGAACGTGCGTTTAGGTTAAATGCAACCTTAAAGAAAAATTGTAAATTTAACAACGCTTATTCAATTTTACTTTTTCTAATCGTTGGGTTCAATTAAAATAATTTTTTCTGTGTACATGTCTTTGAATTATTCTTATCAAAACATCATTACATAAATAATAAATATTGCTCTACCAACCATCATTTTAAATTTTAAAAATTTTTTAATGTTTTTTTTCTAATTCGTTAAAGATAACAACTAAGAATACTCTATTTAATTAAGTGTTAAGATCATTAAAGAAAAAGTAACTTTATCTTCAATTAAAGTGTCTACCAGACAGAGCGGCGACGTATTAATGCACTTTAAAACACATTTTGCTTAAATTTATTTTTAATTAATTTAGGTTGTTACTTCTCGTTTACATTTCCTCTTTTCTCAAATCAGTTGTATTTAGATCTACATCTAGGTCAATGTAAAAGTATTTTTTTAACATTTTTTAATGATTTGATTTTCTTACAGTTTGTCAAGAAAATCATTGCACAATAATACAAATTTAATAAGTTTATATACAATGACAATTTTTTTCCATAATTTTATTACCTACTTGTTTTTTATTGCTCATATTCCGTTACGGCACCTGTTATCGTCTATAAGACGGTTACACTTTTCAAATAGGTACACACATCAGCACACCACCAACAAAAAACGGTTTCTACTCAGTTTTTTTGGTGTCAAATAAATCTTTGCATACTGAGAAAAAAGTTGAAAAAACTAGGAAAATTTTTGCATTTACGATTTTTTTTTATCATCACAATCATTTTTTACAAGGATTTGTAGCTTTCAAAGTTAAAAAAACTGTCTTTGGTGCAAAAAGTGACGTCCAAGATTAATTAAAAAATGCCAGGAAATTGAATTTCAAAAGAAATAATACAGTTGGTGTATTATAACCATTATAAAGGTAAATCAGCCAGGGAAATTGCTGATATGTTCACTCTTAAAGTTAGAACCGTTTATAATATCATATCCCGTGCTGAAACAGAAGGAAGACTAGAATTGAAGCAGTCTCCTGGAAGGCCAAAAAAAGTGACGCGTCGTATTGAAAGCCAAATAATCAGAACTATTAACAAAAACCCACAATCCAGCACGAGAGGATTGGTTCTTCAAATCGAAAATGACCATAGGCTAAGAGTATCACATGAAACTATACGAAATATTCTCCAAAAACACAAATACTTCTCAAGAGTTGCTAGAAAAAAACCCCTTCTCTCAGCGCAGAATATTGAAAAACGCTTAAAATTTGCAATAGATCACGTTTCACTCCCTCTAGAGTACTGGGACAATGTTGTCTTCTCTGATGAAACAAAAATGATGTTATACTACCACGATGGACCACAGAAAGTTTGGCGAAAACCTTTGACAGCCTTGGAAAATAAAAATCTTATACCTACAGTAAAATTTGGAAAACTATCCGTTATGGTGTGGGGTTGTATTTCTAGCAAAGGGGTTGGTGAAATACGAATTTTAGAGGAAATAATGACAAAGGAAATTTATCTTGATATTTTAAAAAACGAATTAGTCTCTAGCATTAGAAAGTTCGGTTTTGTTGACCCCGAAAACTCTAACAAATTCGTATATAAATATTACCAGGATAATGATCCGAAACATAAATCTTATTTATGCCGATCATGGTTATTATATAACTGCACCAAAGTTATTGACACACCTGCACAAAGTCCTGATATAAATCCCATCGAAAATTTGTGGGTCCATCTAAAGAAAAAGGTCGGAAAAAGGTCACCAACAAATAAGAGACAATTAATACAATTTATTAATGAAGAATGGCAAAAAATACCGACTGAGTATAATATTGAAAAGCTTATTCAATCAATTCCCAGACGTCTGCAAGCAGTAATTGATGCTAAAGGTGGGCACACAAAATATTAGCCTAAAATGTTTTTTTTAACCCAAAAATCTGCATCAAAAATAAATATTTTTGTGTATGCAAACATTTATTTGACAGGGAAAAAAAATAATTTTTATCTTTTTTATCTTTAATTTTGTTATTGGAAGTAATTTTTTTATTTATTATAATAATAAACATGTTTTTAAAAACCATATTAAAAAAAATTTTATATTTACTCCGAAAATTTTGACTTTTTATGAAGATTCTTTGGTTTTTTTCTGATGTGCAAAGATTTTCTTGACAAACTGTATATTTTTTAATATAATTTTTAAATTATTTCAAATATTAATTTTTTTCAATATTGTGATGCTTTGTTTTTTTACCATTTTTAAATTTGTAATTATGTGCTTTATTATAGTTTTATATTACTTTTCGGAAATTATTTGTAATTGATTTCCTTTTGTTCATTGAAATTTTAATAAGTTGTTTTGTTTTGAGAAAGAAAAACAGATTTTGTTTTTAATTATGTTGTAGGATGTACAAAAGAATTGATTAAAAGGACTTTTATTGTGTTGTTTGGATAAAGGGAATTGAAAAATAACAATATTTGTGACAAGCTTAGTAATTTTTTTAGAAATTAAAAATACTTAAAGGACGATTATGTAAATTTTTCGAAAATTTGTCCATTTAATGACATTTTTTTAATACCAAAAACATTATTATTTTTAAATGTATAACATAATGTAAAAATTCATAGAGTAGATGGGTCGTGAACGGGTCTATTGTGGATACTCTGCAGCTATTTATGGTTGGAGTTTTTCCAGAATAAAAGGAACTAGGTATTTCTGAGCTAAGTAAGTTCCAGGAGGTAGTTAGTAAGACGGAGGTTGCAGGTAACCTGGTATCGTCTGATAGGGTAAATGAAGAGGTAATACCTATAAACCACTTGGCCGGTAAAATATTGATTCATCTATGTTATAGAATATCTGGCCTAAGGGACTTCTACTCTTGATCGAATCGAGTTGTCAATGCTTTTAGTATAGGAATTCTT